>JAXCLQ010000005.1:7956068-8020659 GCA_035584115.1 Cedrela odorata | reverse complement strand
ACTTTCCTTACCTTACCTACGCTACACTCCTACTCCAAGCTACGCCTGCTGAGCAAGATGCATTGCGATTTCCTCTTATGTGGACGCACCGGAATGGAATATGATCTGTGACGGGAAGAGAAAGACTTTTTTCTCTGGCAGGCTTTCTCTCGTAAAGCCAAAGACACCCCAAGACAAGGTACAACTGTTGGGAAGGGGACATGATCAATAGAACCTAGCTAGATCCGGGCTGGGATAGTGGCGCCCATTCTTAACCAGTTCCGAAAAGCACTCATGCTGGAGGGAGCATCGCCACTTAGTGATCGGTCCGCTAATTCACGCAAATATATTAATCTAATTAATATATATAAAGTAAGAGAGAGTGAGAATAATATATATACAAATATCTTATATATATATTTATATTAATGATTAAGTATATATATATTACTTTAATATATATATATATATATGATACAATATTATAATCATTAAATATAAGATATTATTATTATATTATTACTTTAATTAATATTAAAGCATTATATCATTATATACTAATATAATATCCGTAAATCATATTTACATTATCTCATAATTCACCGAAACATTTCCAGCGTATACAAGTACTAGCGCGTCCTCGGCAGGAAACATATTCTTTACAATAAAGAATCAAATTACTATCCGATCAAAATATCGGAATAACATCATTAACTTATTAATGATTATTGTATAATAGCAAATGCCATTATCATCAAGTAATCGACTAAAGTGTGTGACCCCTTGGGTTCATTGTAAGCTGGACATGGATAGACACGAACTCTTTCATATCACTTTAATATAACTTTTTATATCCAAAGTTCCCAATGACCATAAGTGACCTCTAACAAAATGTCATGACCACCAGACACAAATGAATGAATATACCGGATAAACCTATATAGTCGTACGTGTATGTAGTAAAGTCCCTCTGCTGTCAACTCCCAATCAAGTACTTGTCATGATATCATCAAACCCCTAACTCAATCATAGGATCAGAACCTTAATCATATGTAGGATTCATATATCCGCGAAATACTTTTCTGGACATACATACTTTGGCCAAAAACTTTATTCTCATAATGACAGTTCTACCGAGGATCTCAAGCTTCAACATCTGAGCTAACAGATTCTGTCTTGGCTATCACCTGTCTTCATGCATCTAAACACATTACCAACAAGCTTCTTTCACCAGACATGGCTAGCCTAGTACGATATACACAAGTAAACAATGTGCCTCAGTGCAGAGGGCAGCCATGACACCTCAGGTCAAAAGACTAATGGTACACTAGTACAGTTATGTGACGTATCATTAGTTGTGGATAATCACCTATGTGATTTGTCACATTTGGTCACGTTCAGTAACACATTCTCCAATGTATTACCAATGGTTATGCTCTTGTGACATGAGACTAATCACCCAACTATTAGCATCCAATATTAATTATTAGCAACATCGAATATTTCAGTCATGCAATGTCATAGTCCTTTATGACATCACCTCAACCGAGAATATATTTAGATGTATTCAAATCAAAACTCTATCCTCATATCTACAACTCCTTGCAGAAAGAGTTATGATATCATAATACATCACAAGATCTCATTCTACATTTTATATATATAATATATATTAGCAACTATACATGCAAAATAATATAATAGCCATTTTTATTAATCGCAAACTGATTTTCAATTAGTTACATAATTATATATACATTAGGATGATATCCCTTAACCGTATAACATAATTGATTTTAAGGTATATCTCTAATACAACCTTCCTCAATGGAAACCATTGAGAAGTTTATAGACATGCAACAGCCCATTAGGTTTGTTGCATCTGATGATAGTTATAACGTCTGTAAATTGCATAAATCTATTTATGGATTAAAGTAAACTTCTAAAAGTTAGAACATACGATTTGATAATGCAGTCAAATCGTTTGGCATCATTAAGAATATTGATGAACCGTGTGTCTACAGAAAAGTGAATAACAATGTCATCACATTCCTTGTATTTTATGTAGATGACATACTACTTATAGAAAATGATGTGAGCATATTATCTAAGACTAAATTGTAGTTGTCTAATATTTTCTCCATGAAAGATCTAGGAAAAGCAACCTTCATTTTGAGTATTCGTCTCTTTAAAGATAAAGCAAAATGAATGATAGGTCTTTCCCAGAGTCATTACATAGATAAAGTACTGAAGAAGTTCAATATGGAAAGCTCTAAGAGGGGTTTCTTACACTGCAGTCATGGTGTTCATCTCTTGAGAGAGATGGGACCCAAGACTAAAACTGAGCGCGATCATATGCAGAAGATTCCTTATGCTTCTGTAATAGGTAGTCTTATATAAGTCATGCTATATACTAGACCTGATATAATGTATGCTATAAGTATTACGAGTCAATATCAAGCAAATTCAAGAGAAAAACATTAGACTGTGGTCAAAAAGATCTTTAAATACTTGAGAAAAACTAAGGACTTGGTGTTGACCTATTGGGGAAGTGAGTTAAAACTTGAGGATTAAACTGATTCTGATTTCCAATCATATGTGAATGATAGAAAGTCTATTTCTGCATTTGTCTTCATATGTAATGAAGGTGTTGTCTGTTGGAAGAGTTCCAAACAGATTACTACAGCTGACTATATTACAAAAGCTGAGTATATCGCTACAGAAAAGGTTGTCTGGATCCTTAAGTTTGTGATAGAACTCAAAGTAGTTCCTTCCATAGTTAACTTAATAGCCTTGTATTGTGACAATAATGAAGCTATAGCTCAAGCTAAGGAATCAAGGTCTCACTAGAAGTTTAAACATATTTAAAGAAAATATCATTTAATCAAAGAATTTATAACAGATAAATACTTGGTCGTGTTGAAAATCTCATTTACGGATAATGCGGTGAACCCACTAACTAAGCTGATGACACAACAACAACTAAATCACCACCTATAGAGGATGGGTATTGGATACCATGGTGATTAGCTCTAGTACAAGTGGGAGTTTATTAGAGATATATGCTAAAACCAATCATGTCATATAGTTCAGAGATATAATTCCTTGTATATATATAAATATTTTTGTAATTAATTGTAAATATATTTACGATTAATAAAATGACATATTATCTTATTTTGCATATACAGTTACTTATTATAAATAATGTAGAATGAGATCCCGTGATGTATTATGATGTCAAGACTATCTGCAAAGAGTTGTAGATACGAGTATAAAGTTTTTAATTTAAATACATTCGAATCAGTTCTCGGTTCGGTAATGTCATATAAGAGTATGACATTACATGACTGGTATATTTGATACTGCCAACAATTAGTATTGGATAGTAATAGTTAGGTGACGAGTCTTATGTTACAAGAGCATAAACAATGGTGATACGTTGGAGAACGTGTTACTGAACGTGACTAAACGTGATGAATCACATGGATGATTATCCATAGTTAATGATACGCCACACAACTGTACTAGTTACACACACCGGGTTGATTACGACGAGTTCCATGGGTGATTATCTACAATAAACAGTTTAAACAAAAGATCAACATAAATAAAGTACACATATTTTAATATCGATCTCCGCAACAAGCTCCTTCTACGATTTCTGTGAACTTTGAAGCGTGTCACACACACCGAATTGATTATGATGGGTTCTGATTACCTGAATTTGTGTTTGGAAACTTAGAACAAATTTTTTACTCTTAAAAAACTTTCACTTGTTCTTTTGGAAGAGAAGGAAACCTATGAAAATCATTTTCATCATTTTCCTTTTCTTTCTTTCTTACAGATTTTGTTTAAAATAAAAATCCTTCACCATTCAACAATGGCATCCCTAGGAAAGGGAGAAAAAAAAGACATTGTTTAGGTTTTTCATTTCCAAAATAAAATCCAAAAGTGAAATCACATCCCACGTTTCTTTCTTTTCATCCATTCATTTTGTTCAAAACAATTAAATAGTGACAAGTGGCACTCTCTCATCCATGGATTCCAAAATTCATTTCAATTTCATTAACTTATTTAATGAAACAAAAATATCTTAACATTAATTATATTAATCATATTAATATATATTATTGCTAAAGGTGAGAAACAAAAGAGAGAGAGAGAGAGATATTTTATTTATACAATATAAATAAAATGTAATGATTACATTTAAATAATATATCATATATATAATAAATTGTAATAATCACTCTCTTATAATATTTGACTTTCAAATATTAAATGTAAAATATACTTTTGTTTTCTTTTTCTTTAATCATATTTAAAGAATTAATCTTAATCATTGATTCAAAATGAATGGTTAAAATCTAATTAAGAATTTGACACGTGGCAACATCACATAGTGCCATTTGTCAACAATGATCCATTTAATCAAATAATAATTATTTAATCATTAATAAATAAAATATTTATTTATTAATATCCTTGTAACAAAATATATTTTTCAAGTTTTCATATATTTGTAAATCATATTTACGTAATCCGAATTATTACTGAAACATTTCTCACTCATACGTGTACTAGCATATCTTAACTAGGAAATTAATTCTTTACAATAAAGAATTAAATTGGCATCTGATCAAAGTATCGTAATAATATCATTAACTAACTTAATGAATATTGTACATAGTAATAATAATCATCATCATCAAGTAACCGGTTATGTGTGTAACCGCTTGGGTTTACTATTGTTAAAGATATACCCTAAAACCAATCGAATCATACGGTTTAGAGATATCATCCTAATGAACATATAATTTTGTAACTAATTATAAATTAATTTACAATTAATAAAAATGGCTATTATATCATTTTGCATGTATAGTTGCTAATATATGTTGTATATATAAAATATAGAATAAGATCCCATGATGTATTATGATGTCATAACTCTATCTACTAGAAGTTGTAGATATGAGAACAAAGTTTTGATTTGAATACATACAAATCTGTTCCCAGTTAAGGTGATGTTATAAGGGACTATGACAATGCATGACTAGAATGTTTGATGCTGCCAAGGATTAGTATTGGATGCTAATAGTTGGGTGACGAGTCTCATGTCACAAGAGCATAAACATTGATAATACATTGAAGAACATGTTATTGAACGTGACTAAACATGACAAATCACATGGGTGATTATCCATAATCAATGATACGTCACACAGCCATATTAGTATACCACTAGTCCTTTGACCTGAGGTGTTATGGTTGCCTTCCGCACTGAAGCACATTGTTCACTTATGTATATCACACTGGGCTAGCCATGCTTAGTGAAATAAGCTTCTTGGCAATGTGTTTAGGTGTATGAGGACAGGCGATAGTTAAGATGGAATCTACTGGCTCAAATGTTGGAGCTTGAGATCCTAAGTGGAGCTGTCATATGTGGAAATAAAGTATTTGGCCAAAGCAAGTATATCTGGAAAAGTGTTTCGTGGATATATGAATCCTGTATATAATTGAGATTCAAATCCTATGATTAAGTTAGGGGTTTAACGATACTATGGCCCACACTCGATTGGGAGTCGCCAGCAGAGGGACTTTACTACATGCATGTACGATTATATAGGTTCATTCATTTGTGTCTGGGAGTCATGACGTCTTGCTAGAGGTCGGTCACGATCATTGAGAACTTTGGTTACAAAAAGTTGTACCAAAGTGATATGAAAGAGTTCATGTCCACCAATGTCCAGTTCACAGTAAACCCAGGGGTCACACACAGTTAGTTATTTGATGGTAATAGCATTTGCTATTATACAATAGTTATTAATTTGTTAATGATGTTGTTCCAATACTTTGATCGAGTAGCAATTTGATTCTTTATTGTAAAGAATATATTTCCCGACAAGAACGAGTTAACACTCATATGCGTGGGAAATATTTTGATTAATTATAGGATAACGTAAATATGATTTACGGATATTATATTATGATATAATGATATAATGCTTTGATGCTAATTAAAGTATTAATATAATAATAATATCTCATATGTAATGATTATAATATTGTAATATATATTTAATCATTACTATAAATATATATTTTAAAGATATATATATATATATATAACAAATTTATAAATATATATATATATATATATATTAATTAGATTAATATATGCATATTATATATACTCTCTCTTTTCTCTCCCACTCTATCATTGCTTTTGTCTATTTGATAAATCAAAGGCAAGTGGACAAGTGGGGCAAGTGAGCAATAGGATTGTCTTATTTCATTTAATGAAACGAAAAAGGAGAATGGGCATGTCAGTTGTGTTGGACGACTGTGCAAGGAAAACACTCAGGTGTTGAGTGTAGAATATAAGCATTTGGATGCTCTTGTTCATTAACGTTATTGTTACCTTATTAAGCAAGACACAATCGAGAGACTTATTCTTCCTCATTTTCTTTGAAATTTCTGTGAGTATAAACCTTGGTGAAGGTTTTCAATGAGTCTTTGGTTGTAGACCAAAACAGTTGAGAGAAGTAAGAAGCTAGAGAGAGAAAGCTTGGTTTGGCTTGGTAAAGCTAAAACCGAAACTTGAAGATCCCATAATGAAGCTGGAACCACCGTCACTAACACCGACGTGTAAACACCCTCGGAAGCAAGCAAAGAGGTTCACTTGCTATTCCGAATTGCAAAGGAAAGAAGTAAGACTTCTGAACTTTGCATTTTATGTTTATATTTGAAATTATTTTAAATACCAAAAACATACATATAGACATGTCTAGATCCATGGGAAGCTTTTTCGCATGTCTATATGACGAGTATGGCCGCCCCAGTGGCGGTCGAGCGCTCGGGAACCGATCCCACAGGTCGCGCTTTCGCTGCAAACGCGAAACAAAACATGGTTTGTTCATTTCCGAAGGAATAGGATTTCGTCGCCCTTCAACTATAAGCTGGATATGAACAGATACTAACCCTTTCACATTACTTCTGTATAACTCCTTGTAGCTAAAATTCTCAATGATCATGAACAACCTCAATAATATGTCATGACCTCAAGACATGAATGAATCAATATTTAACATAAATCCATTATGTTGTGGTGTATAAAGAAGTGTAAACTGAGAAAGTACACCATTAATTTTAAGAAATTCTAGAAACTCAATACTTAAGTATTCACCTCCACAATCAAATCATAGAATCTTAATACTCTGTCCTATTTGTTTCTCTACTTCAACTCTAAATTCTTTGAACTTTTCAAAATATTCAAATTTGCACTTAAATAGGTACACATAACCATACCGTGAATGATCATCAGTAAAAGTTATAAAGTAAAAGAATCTACCTCTGGCCATTTCACTAAATAGACCACATATGCAAGTATGTATCAATTCAAGAACTTTATCGGCTTTTTTCCCTTATCCAACAAATGGCGATTTGGTCATTTTTCCTTGAAGACATGATTTACAAGTGGGGTAAAGTTTATAACCTAACGGACCTATCAGTCCATCATTACCCTTCTTCATAATCCTTTTATCTCTAATATGACCTAATTTATAATGCCATATAAGTTTTAAATTAAGTTCATTTCTAGATCTTTCTAATTAATAGTATTAGTCATGTTAATTTCATTACTCTCCAAAACATATAAACCATTTACATTCAAGCTAGTGCCAATCAATTTATTTCTCAAATAAATACAACATTTACATCTATCAAATATAAAAGTGTAACCTTATTTATACAACTGATTAATTGACAAAATATTTTTATTGGTTGTGTCAAAATACATTGTTTTATACAATACAAAAATATGACCCGAAAACAAAACAATTCTGCAAGTCCTTAAGCAAGTAGCAGCAACTGTTGCTCCATTTGCCATCTTCAGTGTCACTGCATCCTCCTCCAATAACTGCTTACTGTGAAGGTTTTGTAACATCATATAAATATGGGAAGTGGCTGCTGAATCAACTATCCAACTATTTAAATATGAAGTAACACTTAATTTAGTTTCAATAACATGACAAAAAAGTGTACCTTACGCCTTCTTCTATATTAGGCTCTCCATGTAAAGATGATAGTATCTCTTCCAATGTCCAAGCTTCTTACAATGATGACACTCATTATTGGCTTGGCTATTGGTAACTCGTTTGCCTTTGCCCTTCTATTTCTTTTCCTTGAAGACTCTTCCATCAGGTCTAACCCCGGAAAACTTCTTACCTTTCTTTTTCGATGTCTTACCATAAGATATTGTAGTAAGAATGGTTTCCTTCTCTTTTCCCTTAGAGACTATCTTATGAAATGAAACAATTTCATTCATAAGTTCAAAAAGAGTATGTTCCAATTTTTTCATGTGATAATTGGTAACAAACTAGTTAAAGCTAGACGGGAGTGACTGAAGTATCAAATCTGTCTATAATTCAAAGTCCATAGAAAACCTCAATTAGTCCAATGGATCTATGAGGTTTATCATCTTCAAAATATGAGACTTTGAAGGCACTCCCGAATTAAGCCTCATACCAAACAAAGTAGTGGACAACTCACACCTCTTGTAGCTGAAACTCTCCCCAAACATCTCAATCAAAGAAAAATATACCACTGAGGCATCCTGCATGTCCTTATGCTGAGTTTATAAATAATCACTCATAAACGCCAGCATATACGATTTAACTTTAAGATTATCGTCCTTTCATTTCTGAAATGTTTCAATCTTCTCTGGTGAAGCTTCACTCGAAAGGGACTTGGGTGTAGGCCCTTGAAGAACATAGCTAATCTTTTCAAAATCTAAATCGATTCTAAGATTTTAATACCAAACCTTAAAGTTAGGTCCAGTAAGCCTATGAATATCAAGAATTTTTAGAAGAGGGTTAAGCGTTATTCTTTCACTTGACAAGAGAATCAACTTTTGAAAATCTACAGAAAAATAAAATACATCAAAATGTATAAAATTTATATTTATATTTCATTCTATTCAATTTTGAACTTTAAACCAAATAATCCTTTCACTACTTTAATTATATCTCATAATCCATTGATAAAAAAACTATAATCAAATAATAGGTTTTCATGGGTAATCATATTTTTATCAAACTTACAAGACCTCACCTAACAATTATTGGTCAAGCAAGCCCAACAAGTCATAAACTTATTTCTATTTGTAACTCTTTACAAGACATGATCAATCTACCTCTAGGAAAAGACACCTCACCTAACAGTTATTGGTGTCTCAACTTAATTAGACTAGACCCAATACATTTTCTTAAATAAGAATGAAATCAAACCCCTCACCTAATAGTTATTAGAAGCTAAAGATTCCCTATCAAAAAATAGGTTAAATAAACTATAACACCTCGTGAAGGCCTTCACCTAATAGTTATTGAGTTATCCCATCAAAGATGTCTATAACCTACCGATAGCATTGGAAAGTTTGAACCTAATATTTAATAAGATAAAGATTTTTATTTAAGATCTCTTTTTAATATATATCACCATGCATATTATTTAGTAATGGGTATATATCATTCTAAATGATATCAATAACAAATATTAACCTATCATATATTTAATCAAATTAAATTAATTAATTAATAATTAATTCATTTACGAGAGAGTTCAATTGATACAATATCAATTGGTTGGTTTATGTTCATCATTTTACTCCCACTAGAATTCTATTAATTCTAGTTGAATCAAAATTAATTAGAATTTCCATTTAATTTAATTTTAATTTGGAGTATTATTTTTTTATTCAATTGAAACAACTTCAACTCCAAAAATTTTAATTTCATCAAATTGAATTTTCGATAACAAAAAATATACTAATCAAATTAGTACTAGTGTAAATTGTGGCTTAAGGATGGTTATGATATTTGGAGATTATTTAAGAATAAAGAAAAAATAAAAAAATAAATTTATTCTTTCTTTTTAAGAAACATGGAACGGATCGATCCACCCACTCAAGGTATCAATCTAATCTTATTGAGAGAAACTAATGTGCATCACACCGATCAATCCTCTATGACCAAAGATTAATACATGGCTTGCCCAGATTTCAGGTATCAATCCATTTCATTGAGGGAATCGATCTGGTCGACCCTTCAACAGCAACTATCGATCATTTCTCCAAAAAGATCGATACTTCTTGAAATAGAATGCTTCGTAGCTTTCAAGTATCGACCCTTTCTGCAAAGAGATCGATACTTCCTAAAACAAAATGCTACGTAGTGATGCACAACCATTTTGTATCATTCTGTTTGCTTAAGGTATCGACCCTTTAATCCTTTTTATCTAGTAAGTATTGATCTTTTTCACAAAGGGATCGATACTCACATGAAACAGATCAACCCAATGCCATTTTTAAACATTTCTAAAGTTTTTAAAACTTGCATAAATTGTCTAAAAACAACTTCATTTATTTTCTATAAACATGATAACACTATTAATCAAATTAACAGCATCTATTATCATGCTTTTCATAAAATCATAATCATCCAAATATCCTTATTTGATCAAATCAAATATAATCATATCCATGCTCTTAAATATATCAAATATATTCTCATACATGTTAACACAAAATTTAATCACCATTAACATATTGTATTAACACATATATATGCTTAAAACATAACAAACCAAATTTTCATGCTGTTAAACATATTATTATCACATAATAACATAAAGAGCATGTTTATTCAAAATAACAAATTATTATTTTTCAAGGCCACAACAAACCACCATATGAACAAAATCAACTTCCAAACACATTATTAAAACATACACACATACTCATGTCATATGGCTCTGATACCGCTAGTTGGTTGGCAGAACTGACAAAGGTGCGACACGTGGGATCGGTTCCTAGGCACGCAACTGCAAGTGTAATAGGGGAGAAAAGAGCCACATCCATTATACAGACCATGCAAAAAGGCTCCCCAAGGACCATAGACATGTATATATGCACATTTTAAAATTTAAAAGATTTAAACAAACTATCCACATAAATAAAGTATATATACTTTAATGTCAATCCGAAACAAGTTCCTTTTGCAATTCTAGTGAGCTTCAAGGCTTGTCACACATACCGGATTGATTACATTGGGTTCGATTAACCGGATTTGTATTTGGAAACTTAGAACAAGTTTTCTACTATTAGAAAACTTTCACCTGATTTTTTGGAAGAAAAGGAAACCTATGAAAACCTTTTTCATCCCTTTCCTCTTCTTTCTTTCTCTCTCTATTCTCTTCTTTTTTCTTTATGGATTTTGTTCAAACAAAAATTCTTCACCATTTAACAATGGCGTTCATGAGAAAGGGAGAAAAAGAAGACATTGTTTAGGTTTTTCATTTTCAAAATGAAATCCAAAAGTGAAATCACATTCGACGTTTCCTTCTTTTCATCCATTCACTTTTTTTAAAACAATAGAATGGTGATAAGTGGCACACTTTCACCCATGATTTCAAAATCCTTTTCAATTTTATTAACTCATTTAATGAAACAAAAATATCTTAGCATAAATTATATTAATCACATTAATATATATTAATGTAACATTTAGCAAGATGTCACAATCCTCAGATACGAATGAATTAATATTCAATATAAACTCATATAGTTATACGTGCATATACTAAAGTCTATCATACGTGCATGTATTAAAGTCTATCTATTGTTGACTCTAGATCAAGTGTGGGTCATAGAGTAATCAAACCCCTAACTCAATCATAGGAACAGGAACTCAAATCATATACGAGATTCATATGTCTAAAAATACTTTTTTGAAAATCCGTACTCTGGCTAGAGATTTCATTTTCCATGTATGATATCCCCACCTAGGATCTCAAGCTTAAATTTCTGAACCAACAGATTTCACCTTGGTCATCATCTGTTCTCTATACCAAGAACACATTGGCAGCAAGCTTCTTTCACCAGAAGTGGCTAGTCCGGTACGATATACACAAGTGAATGATTTGCCTTAGCGCAGATGGTAGCCGTGACACCTTAAGTCAAAGGAGGAGTGGCACACAAGTATGACTATGTGACATCATTGATTATGGATATTCACTCATGTAATTCGTCATATTTAGTCATGTTTAGTAACACATTCTTCAATGTATCACCTATATTTATGTTCTTATGATATGAGACTCGTCATTCAACTATTAGCATCAAATACTAATCATTTGCAGCATCAAACATACTAGTCATGCAATGTCATACTCCCATATGACATCATCTCAACTAGGAACTGATTTTGATATATTCAAATCAAAACTCTATACTCATATCTACAACTCTTTGCAGATAGAGTCCTGACATTATAATACATCACATAATCTCATTCTGCATTATTTATTTATCAGGCAACTATAAATGCAAAATGTTATAAATTTCATTTTATTAATCGTAAATGACTTTACAATTAATTACAGAAATATATTTATATACAAGAAATGATATCCCTGAACCATATGATATGATTGGTTCTAGAGCATATCTTCAACAATTTGAAATAGATGCTAGTGTGTTGTTAAGAGTAACTCGCGTACCTGTGAGCGAAGTCATATATTTGGCAAGCGTCTTTCAACCCTTGCAAGCCTGTAAGATGCTATTCAAGAATCCAACCATGACAACAGTAGATAACAAGCCAATGTATCTTAGCTTCCACGAGAGGATATTATACCTTATTATGTTCTAAAACCTCAATGTTTGGTCAAGACTATTCTCAAAGACTTGTGGTGGATGATGAGCATTATGGAGGGCAAGCGGCAAGACTTGATAGGATGGATCCTAAATGTTACGAGCATTATCATTATCGAATCAACTTGGTTATACATTGAGGCTGTTACCATAGAACCTCTGGTAACAGCCACCTTATCGAAGACAATTCTGCGCCATATGCATTATGATCAGAACATGAAAGGCAAATGGGTGCTCCAGGCTAGGTACAAGCACTTGAAGCCGAGTAGAGGCCAAGTGGAGCCTGAAGACCAGCCAGCGGATGAACTTGCGCCCCATTTAGCAAAGGATGACCAATAGGCACTCGAACACGTGCCTGAACTAATAGCTTGTCCAATAAAGGGCGATTTGGTCATCTTTCCCTGAAGACAAGATTCACAAATTGGGTAAGGGTCAAAATCGAATGGACCTATCAGTCCATCATTACCCATCTTTTTAATTATTTTATTTCTAATATGACATAATCTATGATGCCATATAAGTTTTGAATTAATTTCATTTCTAAATCTTTTCTTATTAATGGTATTAGTCATGTTAATTTCACTAGTCTAAAAAACATATAAACTATTTACATTCAAGTTAGTATCAATCAATTTATTTCTCAAAGAAATACAACATTTACATCTATCAAACATAAAAGTATAACCATGTTTACATAACTGATTAACAGACAAAATGTTTCTATTGACTATATCAAAATATATAATTTTGTACAACATAAAAACATGACCGAAAGGCAGAACAATTCTGCATGTCCCTAAGCAAGTGGCAGCAACTATTGCTCTATCACCATCTTTAGTGTCACTACACCCTTCTCTAGTAACCGCTTACTATGAAGGTTCTGTAACAACATACTAATATGAGAAGTGGCAGCTAAATCAATTATTCAACTATATGAATTTGAAATAACATTTAATTCAATATCAATAACATGACATGAAAGCAAACCTTGCGCTTTTTTATGTCTTAGGCTCTTTATGTAAAGAGGGCAGTTCCTCTTCCAATGTCTAAGCTTCTTACAATGATAATACTAATCATTGGCTTGGCTATTGGCAACACGTTTACCTTTGCCTTCTTTATTCTTTTTTTAGGAAAATCTTCCTTTGGGTCTAACCCCACAGGACTTCTTGCCTTTCTTTTTCGATATCTTATCATAAGACATTGCAGCAAGAACAATTTCGCTCCCTTTACCCTTAGAAATTTTCTTATAAAATGAAATAATTTCACTCATAAGTTTAGGAAGAGTATGTTTCAATTTGTTTATATGA
The DNA here is from genome assembly GCA_035584115.1 of Cedrela odorata. Taxonomy (NCBI): domain Eukaryota; kingdom Viridiplantae; phylum Streptophyta; class Magnoliopsida; order Sapindales; family Meliaceae; genus Cedrela; species Cedrela odorata. The sequence continues at coordinate 8,006,661 of JAXCLQ010000005.1, read as the reverse complement.
TAATTGGTAACAAACTAATCTAAGCTAAATGAGAGTGACTGAAGGATCAAATCTGTCTATAAACCAAAGTCCATAAAAAAAAAACCCCAAAGATTCTAACTAATCTATGAGGTTAATCATCTTCATAAAATGAAACTTTGAAGGCACTCCTAAATTAAGCCTCATACCAAATAAAGCAGTGAACAACTCACACTGCCTGTAGATGAAACTCTTCCCAAACATTTCTACCAAAGAGAGATAGACCATTAAGGCATCTTATATGTCCTCATGCTGAGTCTGTAATTCATTACTCATAAACGCTAGCATATATGATCTAACTTTGAGATTATCGTCTTTTCATTTCTAGAAGGTCTCCTTCTCTTCTGGTAAAGCCTCCTATGAATGGGACTTAGGCGTAGGCCTCTAAAGGACATAGTCAATTCATTCAAAATCTAAAACAATTCTGATATTCCAATACCAAACTTTAAAATTAGGTCCAATAAGTCTATGAGTGTCAAGTATCTTGAGAAGGGGGTTAAGTATTATTCTTTCACTTGAAAAAAAAGATGATTTGCAAAAAAAATAAAATACATTAGAATGAATAAAAGTATATATCAAACTATTTAGTTTTAGAGTTTTAACCAAATAGTATTCCCACTACTTTAATTATATTTCATACTCCATCGATGAGAAAACTGTAATTAAATTACAGGTTTTCGTGAGTGATCAAACTCTTATCAAACTCATAAAACCTCACCTAACATTTATTGGTTAACCAAGCCCAATAAATTATAAACTCATTTTTGTTTATAACTCTTTACAAGACATGATCAATCTACCTCTAAGAAAAGACACCTCACCTAACAGTTATTGGTGCCTCAGCCTAGTTAAGCTAAACCCAACGTCTTTTCTTGAATATGAATGAAATCAAACCCCTCACCTAATAGTTATTAGAAGTTAAAGACCCCTTATAAAAAAAACATGTCAAATAGACTACAACATTCTTTAAGAGCCGTCACCTAATAGTTATTGAGTTACCCCATCTAAAATGCCTATAACCTACTAACTGCATTAAAAGGATTAAACCTAATATTAAAAGAGAGAGATTTTCTTTTAAGGTCTCATTCAATAAATTAACAAATTAATTTATTGGAGAAATACTTCAATTGATACAATATCAATTTATCGATTTATATTCATATTATTACTTCTACTAGAATTTTATTAATTACATTTGAATCAAAATCAATTAGAATCTCCATTCAATTTAATTTTAATTCGGAGTATTATTTTTTTGTTTAATTGAAATAATTTCAAACTAAAAAAATTTTAATTTCAACAAATTGAATTTTTGGTAACAAAAATATATTATTCAAAATAATACTTGTAAAAGTTATGGCTAATGGAAAGCTATAATATTTGGAGATTATACAATAATGAAGAAAAAAATTATCTTTTTTTTTTTTAGAAACAAATTGATACTCCCTCTCAGGGTATCAATCCGTTGTTCTAAAATATGGAGAGAAAATAATTTGTGTCTCACATATATCGATCCTCTCTCTTACCAAGTATCGATCTATGGCTTGCACAGATGTTATGACTCATCATAAGTATCGATCCAATCGACTCTTCAACAGTAAACATCAATCATTTCTCTAAGAGATTGATACTTCCTAAACAGAATGACAGGTAATCTACATATATCGATACGTTGCTGAAAATATTGACCTATTCACAAACGTATCGATACTCACTAAAACAGAATAATCCGTAATTATTCTCAATTAACAAGTATCGATCCATTTCATAAATGTATCGATATTCAATAAAACAAAATGATCCATAGCTCATTCCTTAGACAAAAAAATGGATTATATTTAAATGTTTACAATAAACACATTTATCCATTCTCTATAAAATCAATCCTAGGCCATTCCAAATGTTCCTAAAAGATGTATAAAATAATGTCATTCATTTTGAAACACATGACAATATTTATTAATCAAATTAACAACATCAATTATCAACATAATTACCAAATTAACCTTTTGATCAAATCAAATTTAACATACCCATGCTCTTAAATATACCCAATATATTCATACACATGTTAACAAAAAATTTAATCAAATTAACATATTATATTAACACACACATATATATATATATACATATATATATGCTTAAAACATAAAAAAAATCATATTCTTATGCTTTTAAACATATTATTATCATATAATAACATTTAGAGCATGTATTATCATAATACCATATTATCATTTTCCAAAGCCACAACCAACACATTTATGAACATAATCAACACTCAACACATATTTTCTTAAAATATACATACATACACATGTCATATGGCTCTAATACCACTTGAACGGGGAAGCGCAACAGAGACGCGATACACGGGATCGATTCTTGGGCACAAGATTACCGCGATTAGGAGCTACGGCCACCACACGGACCATGCGAAAAGCTCCCAAAGAATCAAGACATATACATATGCATATTTCAAAAATTTAAACATTTTAAGCATAAATACAAAGTTAAGAAGTCATATTTCTTCAAATTGTTGTCCAAAAAATAAGTCAATCTCCTTACTTGCCTCTAAGCGTATCCACAGTTGGATTAGTGAAGACGAATCCAATTTCGTGATGGGATTTCTAAGCTATGGGTATTAGCTTCACCAAGCCAATACTTGATTTTCTACACTATAAAACTCTAGCTTATCTATAGGTGAGGAAGATAAATAAAACACTTTCAATCTCTTTTGTTTCCTTCCTTTTTCTTTTCTTTTTCTTTTGCTTCTTTCTCTCTTTTGTTCTATGTAAGCTCAATGCTTGAATAAAGCTCTCAGTTAAAAGGAGGAGAAAAAGTAGTATCAAAGACTTGACCCTTAAGTCTTGCTTTTTCAATTCAATTCCAAGTTGAATTCCTTTCTTTGGTTTCCATCCACACAAACGTATAACACCTATATGTCTTTTAATTCATTAATTAAATAAAGTCATGTTGTGTGTCAAGCTATAATAGGTGGATTTAATTAACATTAATCAGATTAATGTAATAATATAATATATTAATTAAATTAATATATTAAAGCGAGAGAGAAAGATACAAATATAATTATTATTACTTTAATATATATATATATATATAATCTTGTAATCATTACATTAGATATTTATTATTATATTAATATAAAAGATATTTATTATTTTATAATTACTTTAATCAATATTAAAGTATTAAACATCAACCATTGATTCAAAATAAATGGACAAGATTTAATCAAAGGCTTAAAACTTGGCATCATCATATGGTGTCACTTCCCAATCAAGGAACTATTTGATTAAATAACATTTAAATAATTAATAATAAATAAACTCATTTATTCATTAATATCTTTATATCTAATATATTTTTCAATATCATATAAATTCGTAAATCATATTTACGTTATCCCATAAATTATCGAAATATTTTCCACGCATACAAGTGTTAGCGCGTGCTAGCCAAAAAATATATATTTTACAATAAAGAATTAAATTGTTATCCGATTAAAGTATCGAAATAATACCATTAACTAATTAATAAATATTGTATAATAGTCATTGTCATTATCATCAAGTAACTGACTAATGTGTGTGACCCCTTGGGTTTATTGTGAATTGGACATGGATAAATATGAATTTTTTTCATATCTTTTCAGTACAACTCTTTGTAGCCAAAGTTTCCAATGATCATAAGTGACCTCTAACAAGATGTCATGACCCTTAGACATAAATGAATGAATATCGAATAAACTCATATAGTCATACGTTCATGTAGTAATCATATAATAAAATCTCAATTGAGTGTGGGTCATGGTATTGTCAAACCCTTAACTCTATCTTAGGATCAGAACCAATCATATACAAGATTCATATATCTGTAAAATACTTTTTCGAACATACATGCTTTAGCCAAAGATTTTATTCCTGTGTATAACAGTTTTACCTAGGATCTTAAGCTCCAACATCTGAACCAGTAGATTCCATCTTGGTTATTACCTATCCTCATACACTTATAAACATTGCCAGTAAGCTTCTTTCACCAGGCACGACTAGCCCAATGTAATATACATAAGTAAACAATGTGCCTCAGTACAGAGAGTAGCCATGACACCTCAGGTCATAAGATTAGTGATACACTAATACGACTATGTAACGTATCATTGACTGTGGATAATCACCCATGTGATTTTTTACGTTTGGTCATGTTCCGTAACACGTTTAGTAATACGTTCACCAACGTATTACCCATGTTTATACTCTTGTGACATGAGACTCATCATTTAACTATTAGTATCCAATACTAATCATTGGTAGCATCAAGCATACCAGTCATGTAATGTCATATTCTCATATAACATTACCTCAACTAGGAACTAATTCGGATGTATTTAAATATAGACTATGTACTCATATCTACAACTCTTTGCAGATAGAGTCTTAATAGCATAATACATTACATGATCTCATTCTACATTTTATATACAATATGAATTAGCAACTGAATATGCAAAATGATATAAAACTTATTTTATAAATTGTAAACTAATTTACAATTAATTACATAAATATATATACAAAAAGAATGATATCCCTAAATCGTATGACACGATTAGTTTTAGGGCATATCCCCAACAATTACAAAGTCAGCCAAATCGATACATGTGAAGAAATAATCAATACTTTTGGAGTTAGAAACTTGAAAAATATTTATAACTTGAACCAAATTGATATTTATATAGAACATATCGATAGCTTGCAAGCTAGAGAATTCGAAAATATTTACAAGCTCAGCCAGTTCAATACGTGCATAGAAGAGATCATTATTTTGCAAGTTAGAGAGTTCAAAAATATTTACAAGCTCAACCAGATCGATACCTACATAGAAAATATTAATACATTGTAAGTCAGAGAGTTTAAAAATATTTACAAACTCAACCAAATCGATACCTTTATAAAAGATATCGATACGTTGCAAGTTAAAAAGTTTAAAATTATTTAGAAACTCGCCCAAATCAATACATGAAGGTAAAAGGATTGATATTAAATGGCAAAGAAATTTTAAAAAGTCGAATTTAATGAATAGATCGATACCCTAGTCTAAACAGATTGATACATTGAACCGATTTCAAACATAATAATATTTTCAAACACAACGGCTAATTAAAAAGGAAATCTTCACTCAAGGTTCTTAAAAAGTATTTGTTGAAGAAAATCAAGGAGAAATCCAGCATTATATAAAGAGCTCTCTGGACAGAGATCAAATAAAGAAAGAGATATAAAATATTTAAGAAAGTGATTAAAGAGCAATAAAGTAAAAAATTTAAAATATCAACATTCAACAAGTGCTACAAATTTGAAAACAACAGTGAGCTTTATTGTTCATATTCTTATTATCTTGAATGACAAGTTGTGTGAGTTGAATTTTTAAATCCATCCTTTAAAGAAGATATTTCTTATTAATCCTTTTTATGATTATCTTTCATTTTGGGTTTCACTTCACCCATTTAAAGAAGAGTTGTAATTGGATTACACTTCACTCGGTATAAAGTAAGTTATGTTAGTTGCTCTTCACCGTGAATAAGGAGTTGTATTGGGTTACACTTAACCTAGATCAAACAAGGAGACTAGTAGAACCTCGGTGTATTGAAAATTTGAAAGAATAGACTTAGGCCGGATTTGCCGAACCACTATAACATCTGAGTTTGATTTTTCTATCTCTTATTTCTTTCATTTTAAGTACTTATATTTGATTGATTTAATTGATGTAATTACTTGCATTTCACTGCTTAAATAAGAGCATAATTAGGTGAATTTTTAATTGTCTTACATTTAATTAAAACCCAATTCACACCCCTCCTGGGTGTGTCACTTGGGATAACAGATGGTTATGCAAGAGAAGCTAAATTAGTTTCAAAGAAATGAAGTATAGACCTTAGTACCTAAACCTAATGATCATCCAACAATTGGTACTAAATGAGTGTTTAAAAACAAGTTTGATGAAAATGGTACAATCACTAGCAATAAAGCTAGGCTAGTTGCGCAAGAATATAATCAAGAAGAATGAATAGATTATGATAAAACCTATGCACTGGTAACTAAACTATAAGCCATTAGAATGCTCTTATCATTTACATGTTTTATGAATTTTAAACTTTATCAAATGGATGTCAAAAGTACTTTCTAAATGGTTTTATAAATGAAGAAGTCTATGTAAAACAACCTCCCGATTTTGAAAATTATAAATTTTCAAATTATGTTTACAAACTCACTAAGGCACTTTATGATTTGAAACAAGCTCCTAAAGCTTGGTATGAAAGACTTAGTGAACTTTTATTTGATCATAATTTTGTGAGGGGGAATGTTGATACTACACTTTCTATTAAAACTAAAAATAATGATATTTTGTTAGTTCAAATTTATGTTGATGACATTATTTTTGAAAGCTCAAATGAATCTTTATATACTGAATTTTCAAATATAATAAAAAGTGAATTTAAAATGAGCATAATGGGAGAATTAAATTTCTTTTTGGGTCTTCAAATAAAATAAATAAATGATAGAATTTACATCTCTCAATCAAAATACATCAAAGAGTTATTGAGAAAGTTTAAGTTGATAGTAAGAATATCTATACACACTCATATGGCATCATTTACCTCCTTAGATAAGGACGAAATAGAAAAGAATGTCAATCCCAAACTATATAAAGGCATGATAGGTTCACTACTTTATTTGACAGCTTCTAGACCTGACATTCTTTATAGTGTTTGTGTTTGTGCACGATTTCAATCCGATCCCAAAGAATTACACTTGCAGTAAAACGAATCTTTAGATATTTAAGAACTATATATAATTTAGGATTGTTTTATCCAAAAGATGGTGAATTTGACTTGAAATGATATTCATATGCAGATTATGAGGGTTGTAAAATAGATAGAAAAAGCACAAGTGACACTTGTTATTTTCTAGGGAATGTACTAGTATGTTGGTTTAGCAAGAAACAAAGAACAGTTGAATTATCAACTATTGAAGCAAAATATATATCAATAAGTAGTTGTTGTGCTTAACTCTTATAGATTAAACACCAATTATAAGAAGATGGCATGAATATTAATAAGATTCATATTCTGTGTGACAACACTAGTGTCATTAATCTGACTAAAAATTTAGTGCATCATTTTAGAACAAAATATATAGAGATTTTTCATCATTTCATTAGAGATCATATTAGTAAATGAGAAGTTTATCTAGAGTATATTACACAAATGATCTTTACAGAACCTCTTGATCGTGAACGATTTTGTTTTGTTAGAAATGAATTAGGAATGATGGAAATTGCTTGATTTTTGGTTGAATCTCTTTGTGCTTGTTATTTATGTTTTTTTTTATTTTGGAACACTTTGAATTGATACCTTGTTTAACAAATATCGATACTTTTTTTTTTCAAAAAGGATCGATATGCTCTTATGAATATATCGATACCTTTAATGATTTTAGATTAAAACCGACACGTCAACAGGTTGTATCGATACTAAAAATTAATTCCAAAAAGTATCAATACCATTTCATGGTAGGATCGATACCTTAGTGTTAGACAAATGCAATAAATGCATATTTAATACATCGTCCACTTGTCAATTGAAAAGTTCAAAAGTTCTAATACAGTCGTCAAAATTAAATGTATGACTGACATATGTCATCAAGAGGAGGTATCGACATATCTAAAATCGTACCGATATCTAAGGATGGCGGCGGATCGGGATTAGGATGGATATCTCTAAACCCACATCCGTATCCACAAAAAAAAAAAATTGATGCCATACCCGCACCAAACTCATAGCGATTTTAATAATTTATTACCAAGCTTGTACGAATATCCATGAATTTTTAACGAATTTTTAATAGGATTTTTGGCATTAATTCAAAATAAAATACATCACTCACATAAAATTAGAGAAATTTATGAATTAGTAATGATAAATAAATAAAATTAAGAAAAATTCTCTCACTTCATTTTTTTTCTCTCATTTATTTATGTCTTTAACTTTTTTATTTATCATCAAACTATTACTTTCTCTTACTTCCATAATTGAGTGACTCATCACATAGTATAATTTAAATTAAATGAACTTTATAAGTGTGTGTTTATATATATATATATATATATATATATATATCAAAGTTTCGTTAACTTAAAATTTTGAATTAAAATAGTGATATTAATTTTAGAATATGATTTATGCAAATCTGAAATTCAAAGTTAATAAACAATATTTAATGTTATCAACTCATTATTTTTTATTTATCCTTGAATAACATGTATCAATGGCTCAAAATTTATATATCCAACTTAAATTAAATAATTAATTTAAAAGTTTATATATATATATATAATTTAATAATTAGAGAAAATAAATAAATATGTATTGTATAGAATAATTGTTGTAGAATAAATATATTTAAAAAAATAATTGGTAATGGGATAGTATAATAAACAAATACATACAAATAGATACGGACAAAAATATCCACGGATATCCGTGAATATTTATCCCCACTCATATCCATCCCAAACCTGCTACGAGTTTTAAATTTATTTACCAAATTTGTCCCAAACCCGCTAAGAGATATATCAAACTCGTCCCATGAGGATCGAGTAGTAGCGAGTTTGCAGGAAAAATTGCCATCCCTACCAATATCTTTTCAACTTCTCTCCAGTATGTATCAATACCCTCAATTAAATGTATTGATACTTTCCTAAATTTTGAACAAAAGTATCGATATCTCATAAAGTCAAATTAATACATTCTTTCCAAATCTAAAAATGGATCGATACATTCCTAAATGTATCGATACTTTTACGCGATTTTACATTTTAAAATCTTAATAACTGAAACGTTTGAAATCAAAAAATTTTATCTCTCTAAAAATCAACTTTGCAAAATCTCACCAGGATGGTGATGGCAATGATGCAAATAACTACCATGAAGGTAAGCCATTTGCACTACCGGTATGTTGTATTAAGTATCATCATCAACAGACCGGCAAGGATATACGCAAAGTTTGACACCATGGAACCTCTGGCAGCCACAACACTTTTAAAGACCACTTTGAGCCATGTGCACTACAAGCAGAACACAAACGACAAGTGGGTGTTCTAAACGAAACACAGGTATTTGGGGCTAAACAGAGGCCAAGCGCCGCCTGAAGACCAGCAAAAGGATGAGCCTACACTCTCTCAAGCAAAGGATGATGAGTCGCCAGTAGAGATCGTGTTAGAGCCTGTTGCTCCAGTACCTACACTGACTACTTCAACATCTACAACTATTTTGGAGGAGATTTGGGCCACCATCTCTAATGTAATTGAACAGGTCAGTAATCTTGAGACTACTATCATGACTCGGATGCATTGTATGGAAGAGCGACTCGGATGCATCGCATGGAAGAGCGACTCGGATGCATCGCATAGAGGAGATTTTCCAACTTGGACGGCTGGGACTCGAGTTTTGGAAAGAGACTTTATGGTTCATGAAGAGCTTATCGAAAAGATCGACCCCGGCTTATTATCACAACCCAACGACTTCATCTCATAGAGCACAACTGCCTCCTCTCGGTTACTAGTTACCATATGCATCACAGCCCAACATGTCTTATCTCGTTCACTTAAACAATAATAGTAGTAGTTTCGATTAGTTTTTAGGTTGTTTGATGTTACTGCTATGATTTTTTTATGGATTTGCTTTGTGTTTTTTGGTTGTATTGAATGCATACTGAACAAGTTGAAAATTAATACAATTCAATGTTTTTGTTCATATTGCTTAAATTTATGATTAATTGCATATTTGATATATTGCTTACCTTCTTTGATTGCTGACAAAAAGTGGGAGATGGTATACTAAGTTGATTTGATTGACAAAAAGGGGAGAAATTGATTTAATGAATAAGGAAGAGTTTATAATTGACCTTAAAGAGAGAAAAATTGAAATGGCTAAATAAGTGCATGAAAACTAAGTGAGTCTTTAAACTAATTCATTTAAGGAGAGTTAAACTAAAATTGACTCAAACCTTTATATTTAGCAATGTTTTTGTCATCATTAAAAAAGTAAGAGATGAAGATCTCATATAGGGAGATTAATGATAATTGTGATTGATGATATCATATTAAATGCCTTTATGTTTTCAATGATGAACAAATTTGTAATGATGTCAATTTCACTTGTCAAATGTATATTGAATTGATTGAAATATGTTTGAATATGTTAAGTTCTAAGAAAATTGTATATGAGTGTGTTTATGAACAAATCTAAACAATTTTCTATGAGAAATCTGTGTCTAAGTCTATAATATTGATACATGGAGCTATGAAGATTGATACATATACAAACGAATCAATACATTGAGGATGCAGATTTATACCTTTTACAGATATCTATATTTAGAGTTCAAATAATCAATACATGCAAAGTCAGAGACTTTAAAGAAATTATCAAGTTGCCCAAATCGATACTTATGAAGAAAAGATCGATACTTTCAAGGTCAGAGACTTAAAAAATATTTACAACTTGGCCTAGATCTATACTTTCACCATAACAGATCGATACTTTCACAAGAAATTACAAGCTCGATCAAATCGATATCTTCATAAAAAGATATTGACATTTTGCAAGTCAAAGACTTAAAAATTAGTTACAAACTGGCCCAGATCGATACCTAAAGAAGAAGATATCGATACTTGGTGTCGAAGAAAAATCTAGATTTTAATTTAAATGAACGGATTGATACTAAAGTCAAAAGAGATTTATACAAGACGCCGATTTCAAGCATAATGGTAACATTTTTTAAACATAACGGCTAGTTTTTCACTTAAGGTTTTTTAAAGTATCCATTAGAGATCTACAGCACCATAAAAATAACCTTCTTGACAGAGATCACATATATGCGTAATATACAATTGATGAAAAAGTGATTTAAGCAAATTTGGGTAAGAATTTAAAGATCAATATTCAATAAGTGGTACATTCTTGAAAAACACAAAGTGAGCTTCATATTGCAAATTCATATTTATCTTAAGTGAAAACTTGTATGAGCTATACTTGTAAATCAATCTTTTAAAAAGGACACATGTTTTAAATCCTTTTTAGGATTATTCTTTGTTTTTTGTTACACTTTACCTGGTAAAAGTAAGTTGTTATTGGGTTTCACTTCACCTAACTTAAAGCAAGTTGTTTGGTTACCCTTCACCGTTAAAAATGAGTTATAATTGGGTTACACTTGACTCAGATTAAACAAAGAGACTAACAAAACCTCAGTGTGCTGAGAATTCGAGAGAATAGACGTAGGCCGTGTTTGTTAAATTACTATAAATTTCGAGTTTGCTTTCTCATTCTCTTCTATTTTACATTTCAAGTAATTATAATTTATTAATGTAATTGTTGTATATCTCTACATATCATTGCTTGAAAAAAGTACAGTTAGGTGAATTAATTTTCTTTTTCCCCTCCCCCCTTGGGTGTGCCACTTGGGCCAACAGGATCCTATGGTTTGATAAGAAATTTTAAAATTGATAAATATTCACCTTCATTATCTTACTATAATTGCTGGATTTTATGAGAAAAAACAATTCTCAACAGGAGCGTTCTATTTTTGAAAAATAGCAAATACATTAGATTTATAACGCATAGGATACATCCATGTAAAACAACTAAAGTCATCGACAGATAACATAACAGCTACAACCACTAAAGATGTTATTGGAGAGACTCAGACATCAGAGTGTATAAGAGATAGAGTTTGATCATTTATCTTGTATAGTAAATAAACGGTAAGTGCTTTGCTTTCTCTAGTTGACAAGACATATAGAAGCCATGTTTATTAGCATAATCTTTAATATAAAGATAATAAAACAAATGAACTAAGGTTGACTTTGAGGGTGACCTAGCCTATCATGCCAATTGTCTATTAAGGCTAGAGATGGCAAATAGGTCGAGCTGACTCATGAAATTGAAGCCCATCAAAGCATACGTGCAGGGCAGACCTAAGCCCGTACAGTACTCGTGTCGGGCCTAGGTCAACTTAAAAAATATGCAATCCGACACTGCCCATAAAACCCAACCCAATCTGGCCTTGTCAAGCCTGCGCCTGCGCTTAGGTCAGTTTGCGGGCTAAGACCAGATCGATACTTTCAAGTAAATAGATAGATACTTTTAAGTTACAGAGTTCAAAAGAAATTATAATTTGGACAAGATTGATGTATAAAATGAACTATATCGATATATAAAAGGTACCATATCGATATATTTAAGTCAAAGACTTCGAAAAAATTACAAGTTCAACCAGATTGATACATTGAGAAGATAAAATCAATAATTTTTGTCGAGAAAAATTATAATTTTTAAGACTAGATTTCAAGTGCGAAGGAGAAAGTGAGTGGTAAAATTCATCTCCTAAGCAAAGGGTAGCATTTACTAAGCAAGTGAGTGATTGAACTCTTAAAATTAGGCAAGAATACAATAGTCTCCACTCTCAAACATACTTTTAATAGCATTATATTAAATTTTATTTTTTTAAAGGTTTATCAAAAAGTCTTGATACCTTATTTTCGTTCTTCCAAGTGTTAACACACGATTTGTTCTACTATGGGATGACTTGTACTGATTTGGTAGTCTTTAGTTTTTTAATTTTCTTCTCAAGTCAGATGTCTGCAAAATAGATATACTTGGGAATCGAGGATATAGTGATAACCCTCAAGTCCTTTAAGTCGATTCAAGTCAAGTATTTCTGAAAGCAAGAAAAGAGGTTTGGAAGTGTTTTTACTTTTGATTTTGTTCTTTGAATGCTTTTTTGGTAGCATAACAGTTGCAATTCTAAAGCAAGAAAAGGCCCGTCGATTTCGCATCTACCCCACCTGTACCTCAATAAATAAATAAGTAATAATTATTCAACGATATATATATATATACTATATAACTTGCCATTACTTAATCCATTGAAGGAAGGAAAGACGCGTCTATGATTAATTCAAACTCATAACTGGCATTGAAATCCTTTGAAAGTTTTTGACCTTTGAAATGGATTTGGAAGCATTCAATTCAAAGGAATTATAGAAGTGAAGGCAGTCGTTCAATTGTGACGCTAAAAGCCTAAAGATGTAACCAGTTAAGATAACCCCGCCAACTCAAAAATATTCCCTCTCCTACCACTCCTCGATCAACGTTCTGGACCCCACTGACCTTCTCTGTCAAACTATATAACCCATTACCAAACAAAACCAAGGCGAAATCTGTCAATTCTCCTAAATCCAGAGATAGAAACTTTATAAGACGAGACCCGTGGTGACTTGTGTTGTGTCGGTCCGATGCGCGCATGACAGACAGCAATGGCGAGGTCGTGTCATCTTTTCTTTCCGACGTCGTTTATTACTGGCCGATCCTCTTGGCTTCGGCTCCATTTGTTTATATCACTATAACTCGTTGATACCTCTTCACTTGATCTAATACTTCTCGTTTTTTTTTCCCACTTTACCAGGTTCGATCAAATATCTCACATTGTGATGATCTACCACATTGTCATGAAATTCATCTCTAAAATCTTGTTATTCTTTGTTTTTTTTTTTTTTTGGGTGGCCTGTAGGGAAAAATGGCGGACGTGGGGAAGGTGTTGTACATAGCAGTGGTGGATGAGGAGGAAAAGGTAGAGAAAGGCGACACGGCGTCGTTTCGCTATACGCGTCCCGTTTTGCAAAGCACTTTGCAGCTAATGGGCTGTAAAGCACGACATGCTTTCAAGGTACATATATGTTTTTCTTTTTTTAAAAGAAAAAAACATTTTTCCTTAATTCAACTAAAATTTTGACTAATTGTTCTGGAATTTTCAATTTCTTCGATTAACTAAGTACTCATGTCGACACTGGAGTTTTAAACGGGGCGTTTTCTGTTTTGAGCTTTGTGTCATATAGTTGTAATTGTCGAATGGGTGGGGTTGCTGCGTAGGAGGATTTGAGCTGGATGCAATGTGTTCTGTAAAATTTATCCTATAGTATATATAATAATTTAATTTAACATAATGTTAATATGGATTTGTTAAACGTTTGGCGCAAGTAATACAAATAATTTAAGTTGTGTTTACATGGTTTTGTGCCGACTTTCTGGTCAAAGCATGCCGTAATTACAATTTACATCCCTTTCTCAGTATTTTGTTTAAGTCACTGGGCAGATGTCGTTTTCATTTAATTGGTTTATATCGTATGTAATTATATGTCTTTCAAATGTTGTGTACCTGTAAACGTATATATTCATAGCTCTTTCAACTCTGATCAGAGTGGTTCTTTGTCATTTAGTGTTGAGTTTTAAGACTTATTGGAGTTGCATCAGATTCAATTTGTCACGATAGTTCTGTCAAAATGTTTGGGTTGATGTTATTTGTAGTTTCATTGATGTATTGTAATATGAATTTAAAGTATAACTTATCTTTCATTTGGATCAATTTCTTAAAGTTGAAAGGGAAATATTTGGTATCATTTATGTAATACTGTAAGTGTTTTATCATTCCGCGTTTGGAGCATTGTTTCCATGTTCTTTCCATACTACGCCTTAGTGTTTGTATGATGTTTAAGCAGGGGGCTTGAGACTTGAAGGTTTGATCATGTTCAGTTATTCGTTATCTTTGGTATTGGATGAGACTCTATGTACTGATCTTGATGATGTTTATTTAAGTGGTTGTATAAACGTCATTTTTCCTGGAAAATGATTGTTTTATAATTCAGAATAAAATTTTGTTACATTTAGTCCTATGTTATTTTTATTAATTAATACTTAACGATGTTGATGGGTTGGGGTGGGGTGGGTTTGCAACATTATCATCAAACCTGTCAACATTGGCGACTGGTTACAAAATATTATCTGATAGTTACTGTGTTACTAAAGAAAGTTGAAATATTTGCTGATCATTAAATTTTTGCTTTTATCAGATTAGTCAAAGGGTTTTTGAACTTATACGAAGTGAAAGTCTTACCAGTACTCTGCTCCAAGAAGGAATAGAGATTGCAGGATCAAATCCTTTGAAACGAAATTTTGAAAAGGAAGATAATTGCTCCTTTGGTGGTAGCTTGTGTAAAGAAGAGGAGGTTTCAGAGACAGATGATAGGACATTTGAGTTGTACAAAAGATGCACTACTGTAGTTGTTAGAAGAGAAACTTTCTTAGATGTTGTTTGTGATGCTCTGACTGAATACAAGTATGTGGGTCATAATCAGAAGGCAGACTTGGTTTTGGCATGCAGGTATTGTTTTAACATTTTGTGCCCTTATGGATATCATATTTGTTGATGGCGGCTTATAAAGTGCTTACTTGTGGAATTTTTATTTATGTAGATACTGTTGTGCTTTTGGTATTATATAAACATTTGCTAATTTGTGTGAGCTTATTGATAGAATTATGGTTTTATTTGAGTATGTTACTTCCAGTTAGCTAGAGAGATTTTATTTTAATATAGATGGAGCAAGCTACACATTATAACGTGTCAGAATACGGGTGCACATGTTAGGCTACAGACAGAAAGAAGTTTGGAAAGTTTTGGTTAAGTATATTTTTGAAATGTTCTGGAACCTGAGGAAACTTCATAGCCTGATCTCTTACTCATGGTATGCACTTACAGTTTTGAGTCTATTTTGTCCAGCTAGTTTTCTTCTTGGGATTTACACTATCTGATTTAGCTACATTTCTGCGCAATGAACTTGGATAATGTTTCTACATTACATCAAAATCAGATTGCTAACTTTTATTGCTTCTTGCGATGTGAAAATTTTTCTTTTTGAAAATATTTTCCCTTTTTTTCTTTCCTTGTTGCATCTTGTTTGGTTTGCATGGATGAGATGTTATTTTCTTGTCGCAGAATCCGAGAAAGGAAGGAATCTGTAACTGTGCTGTTGTGTGGCACTAGTGGCTGTGGCAAATCTACTTTGTCGGCGTTGCTGGTATTTCTTTGCTATTTACACTCATTTGGTTGTTTGGAGTCTAATGGCAACATTTTATCTTTTTCTTTTTTTTTTTTTTCACTCTTGACACTAGTTTTTTTTTTCTTCCCTATGGAACTTTTGGTTTTGTATACGGTAATGTGGTTGCTTGAAGTTTGTGGATTAAATTGATAATCAATTATTAGTAACTACGACCTTTTATATTCTCAGCACTTCCCACTTGTCATGCAGGGTAGCAGGTTGGGAATTACAACAGTAATATCGACTGATTCTATACGACATATGATGAGGAGTTTTGTAGATGAGAAACGAAACCCTCTACTCTGGGCTTCAACCTACCATGCAGGGGAGTTCTTGGACCCTGTTGCTGTTGCAGAAGCAAAGGCTAAAAGGAAGGCCGGAAAATTAGCAGGTGCTGTGTTTTCAGTTCCAAAGGATGAAGTATCTGATAGTTCTGCAACTGGGAAATCTGATGTCCGTCCAGAGGCTGGTTCCAGTGCAGCAGAATTGATCAGTCCAAAGCAAATGGCTATTGAAGGATTTAAGGCACAGAGTGAGATGGTCATTGACAGCCTAGATCGGCTGGTTACTGCATGGGAAGAGAGGAAAGAATCAGTCGTTGTTGAGGGTGTTCACTTAAGCCTGAATTTTGTGGTGAGCTATATCTTTATTTTATGTTTTAAGTTTTATCTCTTATTATTCTTTTCTCAATTTTAATCTGATGTGCAGATGGGGCTTATGAAAAAACATCCTTCAATCATACCTTTCATGATTTACATTACAAATGAGGACAAACACTTGGAACGATTTGCTGTCCGAGCAAAGTACATGACACTAGACCCAGCCAAAAATAAATATGTGAAGTATATACGAAACATCAGAACTATACAGGATTATCTCTGTCAATGGGCTGACAAGCATCTGGTCCCCAAAGTAAACAATACCAATGTTGACAAGAGTGTAGCAGCCATCCATGCGACAGTATTCAGCTGCCTTCGCAGACGCGAGGCTGGAGAGCGTCTCTATGATCCAACTATGAATACAGTTTCCGTTATTGATGAGGAGTATAGGAACCAGTGTGCCGCACATTCCTTGAGCTCCAAGGGGATGTTTCAGATGATACAGAGGAAAGGTTCTTCTAGGCATCTGATGGCTCTTCTAAATACTGATGGATCTGTGGCAAAGGCTTGGCCTTTTACCTCAGTTGATAGTAATGGAAAGCCTATATTGGTCCCGGGGACCGTGGATGGAATGGGAAATCCAATGTATGAACCTTTGAAGATTGGAAAGGCAGAACCTGTTAATCTTCAGTTCGGACACTTTGGGATCAGTGCTTGGATCAGTGATGGTGGCACAAGTCAAGCCGGAAGTGTAGAAGAGTCTAGGGCCGAATGGACAGATAGTGGTAGTAGAAATCACTCTTCTTGCTGCAGCTCACCAAGGATGTCTGATGGACATTCCAAAGAGGTATACTTTATTTATGACCAATGCCAATATTATCTGTAAACACTGTTATAATCCTTTGTTGAGAGGTGGTTAATGAATCCTCAGAAGGTCATTGAGTGAGCTGTTGTAATTGTTTTTATAGGTAATTCATTATAGTTTGAACTTATGATGTTTTTCTTCTCTCTACAGCTGAAGGAGGAACAGTCGGTCCATGACAGTGATGAGGAGGTTGATGATCCACCCGAGGCTGATAGTGATGAGGATCTTAGCGATGATACTGACAATCAGGTCCTTGAAGAGGTATCAATTACCTCAAAATTTCAGCATTTCTAATTTGGAGTTAGCATTACTTGTATTTAACAAATGCTATTGTTATTGGTGTTGTATTATGGATGTTTGGATATTAGCAATTGCAGATTATAATAAATACTACTTTCTGCCGTATCAGAATGAATGTTGACATTTATCTGTTCTTCTATACAGATAGGGTCAGTTGACGAGGAATCTACAAAATCAGATGAAGAGTATGATGATCTGGCAATGCAGGATACACAGAAGAATGGCCATTTGTTAGATGCCGAAGAGGAGTTGAAGGAAAAGATGGTTCCAGTTACTGGTGTCCAGTCAACTAACATAAATGGAGAAAAGTATAGCCAGAATCTAGATTGCTCCCTTAGAACTAGAAGTGAGCAATTGTCTGAGACATTGTGCTCTTACTCTTCTACAGTTACGGAGAAGAATGACCTGCAATTGATGCCTTCTACCAACATCAAGGTGAGAAAACGCTCCCTCAGCATTTCAGCCTTGGGAAAACAGGGATCAATAGCCAGTGATCCCATCCTTTCTGGTGGTCCTCAAAGGTAGTGGAACAATTTTGTACCAGTTTCTAGTGCCTTTTCTTAATCTTTTTAGGCAAACAGTAAAAAGTTAATTTGGCGAAATTGCAATTGATGCTTGGCAATCTTTGCGTAACTTGAATGGCTCTTCTCTATGGTTTTCAATTAGTTTATAACTTACTAATGACATTAGATGTAAACTTACTTGAGAGGCCAAAATCGGTGGTTATTGCAGTTTTTTGGCTGAATATTGGTCAATTTAACGCTCGTATTTGTACCACATTCTATGTGGAAATTGATTTTAACGTACTGGATTCTTCAATAATAAGAGTTTTCTGTATAAAATCTTTTTTTTTTTCCTACAAAAGATTGGCATTGACATGCAGCATGATAAAAGATTTCATCCGAGTATTATATCATTCTTCAACGATTTAACGTAGGAAGGATTTATCTCGTAAATTAGTTGCTAGTTATAATTAGGATTATGGCATAGCAAATTAAAACATTTGATAGAAACTGAAGTTTGCTTCCGATAATTCCTTGAAAGGTGCAAAAAAATAAAATTTATCATGACAACTACAGAGGAAAATAGAATCTTATCAATCTATGACTTTTCACGTCCACAAACTTAAAAAGGCATAAAAGAAAATATATGTAAAATTAATAAAATAAATATTCTCTCAGTAATATTCTATATAAGAATAATTTATATATAGTCGTGAAAAAAAATTATGGTCCTAATTTAGGCTAGTTTTAAATAAAAATAAAATTTACATTGTAATAAATTATGAATTTTTTAGATTTCGTCTAAAGAAATTTGTCTGCATATAATAATAATTATTTGTATATTGTAAAAAATATATGCTATGTTACATTAAAGAAAGAATAAAATAGAATAAAATATTTTTCTAAAATTGCTAGTGGCAATGATTTATTGTTTAGAGTTGTTACCATATTCTTGAACTTCCTAATACATAGTACCTCACGTTATGAACACTTTCTTGTTGAAGTCAAAATATTTATAATTTTTCAAATATGTTTAAAGTTTGTTGACACAAAACGTTATTTTTATTTTCATACTATCATCATTAGATTGTCTCTTTCTTCTTCTTTTTTAGTTGCATCAATGATTTTTTTCTTCAGTTAAAGTATACACAACGTGTTGTTCATTTGGAAGATTGAGAAAGACATTAATATCTATTCGATTAACATAGTGAAGTTGTCGAATTTGATCGCTTAATTTTGCAACAATTTTTTTATTCTCTTCATCTACTTCATTTGTAACTTGTAATTCATCAACATCGGGGGTTTTAATTTTGCAGTACTTAAAACAATTGACAATTGTCTGTGACTTTACATCAATTAATCATACAAAAATTGTATTTATAATTTCATTAAGGACACTTATTTTTGTTGGATCGAAGATACAATCTTCTATCCATTTCAAAAGTAGACGATTAAAATGTTAAAAATAATAACCTTTGGAATTTTTAATGATACCTACATCACATGACTCGATTTTAAAAGTGTTATTTGGTGGTAAAAACAAAACAGTTATGTGATAAAGTGGGGGGAAATTCTCCTTTTTGTCATGTGCAATACAATTATCTATGATAAGTAAGATATTTCTATACAAATGACTACCAAACCACTTAAGTCGTTCCATAAAAAATAAAGATGTCATCCATACATTTGAAGTCGCTCAATATTTGTAAAAGAGATTATTACGGTTAACATTCTTAAAATATCTTGAATTAAAAAACTTACCGCTAATCCAAAGTAGAAGTTTGTCATAATCATTGCCATTGTAATAGATAACAATTATAATTCTCCTTTTATTTTGTTTTTACCCTCTAACTGCTTTATTGCAAGAGAGTTATCAACTTACATTCGATAAAATAAGTTAATTTTATCCATATTATAAATGTCCTTCTAAGTTCATTTGTCTATTTTCTCTCTAATTTGTAGCAAACTAACTTCAATTTTTGCCATATTAACTAAGTAACTCTCCCTAAAATGACTGTAGGAATGAATTGCATGTCATTGCTTGAATTTTTCCAACCATCCATTTGAAAATTCAAACGAGGTAGATTCACGACAAAGTTTCCTTAGAAAGATATTTCCCTTCTCTTTTAACAATTCACTACACATATTGACATTCTCTTGATGGCATACAAACCATTCATAGAGGGGAGACTCCATTGTTGGATACTTTCCCATCTTTGAACATTATGCGTTTGAGTTCAACAATACTTTTTCTTGAAGGAGGTCTGCTGATCGTTTAAGTGTCTTAATATTACTACTTATGATACCTTAAGCCTATGAGTATTTTCTAACCACTTCACAAGATCTTTTTGCTTTCAGTTAGGGTTTGATTCTTTCATTTTGCACAATTCAACAAGAATATTTTCCATCAATTGAGTTCGTGTATTAAATTTGGATGGCATAGTTGATTTGTTAGAGGAAGAAGAAAATGTATCACTTGAATTGGTTAAAGATTACATAGGTTGTGTTATACAATGAACAATATTTATAGAATTTACATTGGGAGAAAAATACTAAAGAGGATGTAAATGTTTAGGCTTTTAAAATGAATTTGCATATTCTCAACTCTACGTTCATATGTGCACTAATTTTTTGAATCTATATCTATCCCTTTTATCAATGTTTATACATTAAATATGACATACTCTATTAATTAATTATTAATGTAGTGCATACTTTACTTTTATATCGCTTGCACTAAGAATAAATAAGTCAAAATAATAATTTCTCTAATTACGTCACTATTAAGTTATAACATTCTCGTAGTAATAAAATTAATTTGGTATTAACATTATGACTACAAAGAAGTTTTACTATATATGATAGTTTCACACATTTTTTATTTATATTGATATCTAATAATTTCATTGTATATAACTATAATATATTTAAAACTAATGATTTCATTAGATAATAATTATAATTTCAAAATCACTACACTTAATTTCATATATAATTATACTAAATTTAAACTTTAGATAAATAGTTGATTGTTAATTTGATTGCTTGGAATAAGAAGCGTTTAGATTTCGTTTGAGATTGCAGTACTTTTATTGTGTTTTGAAAATAAAAATAAAAAATTATTTGATAACATTAATTTTTAGTGAGATTTACTTATTTTTTTATTAATATTTAGTATTTTCATCTCGGTTATTGTTTGTGATTTCAAAACCACCTAAAAAAACCTTACTACTACTGGAGAGTGAGCAATTTTTAATTCAAATAGAAACAGTTTTGAGTGGCTCAATGTTTAAACTTTGATCATATTAGTTATTAGATTAGTTAAAATATAATTTTCTTTTTCTATTTTTTTTGTTTGAAATACGTTACATAACACTGCTAAAATACATTATAGTTAAAAATGTATTGGCATTGGGATTGGAATTGGGATTGGGATTTGGATATGTATTAAGGTTTGGGCCTCATTTAGTGCATGGGATAAGGATGAGATTGGACTAAAATAGTTCAATTATATATTTGAAGCAACCTAAAGATAGGATAAAATATATGAGGCCCACATAAATTATACTGAGCTCACATGTTTCACAAGGAAATGATAACAAAAATTTATACCATAACAACTCTTGGGATAACATAGGATAGAATAAAAAAAGTATTTGAAGTCAAAAAATAATTTGTAAATAATTCAAATTAATATTTTAAAATATTTACTTATTATTTTATTTTATTTTAAATAATTATTTATTTTATTTAGTTTTTAATAATTTTAAAAATAACATTATATATATAATTTTATTCTATCTTGTCATATGTTAAACATAATATAATATTAAATATAGTCCTATTATATCATAAGTTATTAATTTTATCATATCTTATTATATCTTATTCTATTATAAATTATAAATGTTATCATATCTTATCTTATTCTGCGTATTAAAACACTGTGTCCAGATTGGACAAATCTACCCCAACAATTTAATTTAATAGTAGAAAAAAATAGCCTCACATTTTTTTAGACTCAGAACCAAAACACTTACCAAGGAGTTACTTAAAATATAGTTTTTAAAAGTCTTCATACATAACATATGCTTAGATAATTTTATTCTTGTCAAAGTTCCATGTTACATAACCGCTACCAAACTCATCTTAACTCTAATATTGTTCTTTACCTAAGCATGGTAGTGTTTAACATTTAAAAAAAAAAAGATATCATAAGACAACACTTGAGTTTGAGAAAGAGCGAGTTTATATTATAAAGAATGTAAATAGATTAAATAAATAAGGATAATTTTGAAAAACCAATTATAGTTTTTTTTTGTATTAAATAAAAACAATTAAACAGATAACTTAATTAAATAATTTAGCTGATAATTTAGGTATGTCATGATAACTAATAATTTTTATCTATTTTTATGTAATAATAGACTTTTATTAGTTTATAGTAAAATTTGAGTGTATTATAATAAATTAATCAAAAATAAAAATAATGTAAAAGGAATAATATAAAATCTGAGCATAATATATCAAATTAATAAAAAATAACTTAAAAAATAATATTATACTAGAGAATTATAATATATCAAATTAATAAAATAAAACTTGGTTAGATAACTAATATTGATTTACAGCGAGGATCCAATCGAATTTAAAATTTAACCATTAAATATTTAAATTTATAATAATAAATGTTTAAATTATATTTTTTATTATCATAAAAATTATATTATTATTATTTAAATAAACGTTAATAAAAATTTATTTATTTATTACAGATACAATTCTCTCAACTTACTCTTTAATTATTTTCTCTTTAAACACTACTTTCATTTTGTGGCATTTTGGTCTAGCAAACACTTTACTTAAGCATCGGAGGGTTATTATCGGCCACACACCGGCACCTTTGATATATGTTTGTTTTACAAAAGACAAGATATTGAGAAGCCGAAAAAGAAGATTTTACTTGTTAATCCCTTGGAGTCGAAAAATCAGTGTTAACAACTAGCACTGTTTATGGGAAATTGAATAAAATATTAATTTGGAAAAAGCATGGTAACATCAAGAATAAAAGAAATGGAGAAATTTTTGGATGAAGTTGTAGAAAAAATCCAATAAGATAACAATAAGGACTCGAGTGATCATACCCCAACAAAACGAGGTGATGAAAGAGAAAGAAAGGAGATTACAGAATCTTTGCAAAGCGAGCTGAAGGAACAAGCCAAAATAATGAAAGAGATGATGTGGATTTGATAGGATATTGATATCTTTTTCATTGTTTTAGTAACTTTTTCATGATGCTTAATGTCGACTTCTTACTCGTATCAACATAGATTATAGATGGGAGTGAAAAGGGACCAAGCATTCCAAGAAGACAACACACCATGATAATTGCGAGTTGACTAACTTTGGTTGGAGATTCAAATCAGGCTCAGATTAATTAATCGTGCTATTTAATGGGACTAAATGTTGGGTAAAATTTGGTCTTCAATGTTCATACTAGTAAGAAGTCGAGATTGAGCATTATCACGATAATATTCACTGAAGAAGATTCACTAATGGTTAGTTATCTATATGATGATGCCATGGTGGTCAACATGAACATAGTAGCAACCCCGATAAACAGAATATTCATCGACCCAAAGAGTTTAGTGGATATTCTGTTTAAAGAAACATTGCAAAAGCTAGGGATAAAAGAGTTGAAGTTAGAGAGAGTACAAACCTTATTATACGGTTTTAAAGATAAATGTGTGATGCCACATGGAAAAATCCAACTCTTAATCACTATGGAGGAGAAACTGTATACAAAGATAATGATGGTCAACTTCCTCATTGTCAACCATCAAATACCATGCAAAGTCTTGTTGGGAAAACCTTTCATTCAAAACTTAAAGGCCACGATGTCGATCCATTATTTGAAGTAAAAGTTCTCAACCTTTGATGGTGTAGGTACTATGTTGAGAGATCAAAGATCGGGAGATCAAGGAGTGATAAGGAGATGTTATGCAACCATTGCAAAAAGAACTTTCTGCATCACAACTACCAACCCAAAAAGTCAACGAGTAGAGTTCGAGGATAACAAAGCAACAAAACCTATTAAGAAATTAAAATAATTGGTATTGAGATATGATGATCCAACGAATGTTGTAAAGATCAGCTTTAAGTTACCAGAGACAGAGAATACGAGTTTTTCAAATTTTCTAAAAGAATATTCAAATATTTTCCCGTGGTCTCATAAAGATATGCCCCAGGATATATCTGAGAATAACCTCACATTGGTTGGCTACTGATCACAAACTTAAACCAATGAAGCATACATTCAATTAGAAGAGTTTTATAAGAGAAGCTTATTACCTAGAATGGATCACCACGTGGAGATGGTGAAGAAGGCAAATGAAAAATGGAGGATATGCGTGAATTTCACCAACTTGAACAAATCATGCTCCAAAGACAACTTTCTTCTACTCTGAATTGATCAACTTGTGGATATTAAGTTAGCCATGAGTTATTGAAATCATATCAGAATACACAAACCTTACCAAAAGAAAATCGCATTTATTACTGATCAAGAGTTGTTTTGTTGTAAGATGATGCTTTTTGGGTTAAAGAATGTTGGACCTACATATCAAAGGTTAGTAAACATAATATTTAAACCTTTGATTAGGAAGACATGATAACCAAGTTCTTACACACTAAGAATCATATGAAGCACTTGAAAGAGATACTTGATCTGTTAAGGAAATATATGATAAAATTGAACTCGATAAGTGTGCTTTTGGTGTAAACTCAAGTAAATTTTTCACTTTTATGGTCAGTAAATGTAAGATTGAAACGAACCCACAAAAGATGAAAGTAATTAGTGGGGAAGATTGCAGCATTGGGTCATTTCATCTCTAAGTTTACTTACAAATACTTTGAGTTTTTTCTGGTGATGCAAAGGAGAATGGCATGAAGTAGACCGAAGATTATAAGAAGAGCTTCCAAGAGTTGAAGGCGTATTTAGCCAAGATTTTCCTTTCTTTCTCCTAGGAGTAATACTATACTGAAAACTCGAGCGAGTCAAATAGCTGCTACTGGTGAAGGTCTCGTGTGTGGGAGTTTTAGACGATGAGTTATCACTCATCGCCCATATAGAAGATTCCTTTGAGATGTTATAGAAGTTAAAGTTACCAGACCTAATCATTTTTCTATTGTAATTATTGCCCTAAGTGGATGAAAACTGAGAAGACAAGCCAGAAAACTCTCAAGGTCTAACTCTTTCTATTATGTTTAAGTTAATCACAATAGCCACAAACTAAAAGCACAATTCCAAAAACACAAGTTAAAGCACCCTAAGCATGCACAAGATTGGTTTTATAAGCAATAACTTATAGAAACACACCACAAAGCCTATCTTTCCAACAACAAAATACCAAAAATAAGCATAACGTATATTCAACACCCATTTCTAAAGCAATTATACAAATATTAACATAGAACCCAAACCAGTTTCTCAACATATATCCATATATACATATTTTACCAATATAAAGCAATAAGCAATGAAGATTTCTTGATATGGGTAAACGCATGGTATAGCAACTGAATGGTCAAAAAAAAAAAAAAAGCAAAAAGATCAAAAAATTAACCTTAAAACAGAAATAGCAGTGATGGCTTGATGAGAATGATAAACAACAGAACGAAGGCTCCTTCTTAGGTCTTTAATCGCTTTAGTTGTCATTTTCTCTCTCTAAAATTTTTTATATGTTCTTGATGTTCTCTAAAATGTTTTATATGTTCTTGATGTTCTTCCTTTGTTGCAATGAAATAAGGAAAAAAAAGTAAAAATGATGGCTGAGTGGATTTATAAAACCCAATTACTTTAAATCTTGGTCGTTCAATGTTCCAAGGTGAAGATGGGCGACATATGACAAGGGTGTCATTTAAATTAAATGCCCATAATGATCACAATTGTTTCAACAAAGCACAAAGGGACGAGCCTTAAATATAGCCACAATTCGTCAGTTTTAAAATTTAAATTTTATAATAACACTACGTTTGAAAAGGTGTTCGAATTTTTAAACGACGTGACATTTGAAAAGGTAATCTTCATACTACTTTAGAAACCAACATCTTGAGAACTAAGTTTTAGTTTGTACTAAACTCTTCACTATTAGAAACTGTGGGACTTCTGTTACCGCCATAACTTTCCTACCCAAAAGCAGAGCATTCACCCTTACCCGCTTCCGTCACCTGATGGGAAACGAGAATATTACCCGAATTTACACACAGATGTCAAAGAACCAATGATGACTAACAATTTGAAAGCCTCGTCTTCCATATAACTACTCACTATCTTAAAGGATACGCAAGCTTATAACCGCTCAACCGTCCACTACTTGAGTAAGTATTCACAATCATATGGTGGTTATCATCAAGTCATCTTTTATAACAGCTCAACCATGGTCTATAAAAAGCAGAACTCATCCACAAGAGAAGGGACATAAAAAATTATATGGTCATTATACTGCCAAATAGTTACATATACAATTCTCTCAACTCACTCTTTAATTATTTTCCCTTAAAACACTACGATCATTTTGTGGCCTTTTAGTCTAGTAGAAACCTAACTTAAGCATTATAAGGTTATTGCTGGCCACTTAAGGTTTTGATTAAGTGATTAATATACAACTTAGAGTTGAATCAAATTAAACATGCAATTAGGGTTCAATTTCATCAAATTAAACAAAATTAAAGTTTAATCATCAACTTTTAATGATGTGTGATAAAGATGAACCTCTCAAATGCTAGGTCTCCTCGAGAACCAAACTCTAGAACTTGAATTTTTGTTTTGGCCAAATATGGAGAGAAAGAGAGAAAGAGAGAAAGAGCTTTCATTTTTCAATTTTTAAAAAATATCATCCCATACCTCCTAAAAGTACAAAATGACCCATTTATATATTTTTGTCTCATTTACTTAAATGTCATCTCATTTACTTAAATGTCATCATCATTTTAATGAAAGATAAATAACCACAAAACTTGTTCAACAAGCTTTGTAATAGTAAAAAAGTAAAATGACAAGTTTATCATCATTAAACAATTTAATGTCAAACTTGTTTTAAAGCTAGTTAAACTAATTTTGATCAACTTTATTTAATTCTATTTATATTCTCTAATATTAAAATAATAATTTGGATCATTTAATTAAACTCTCGGATTCATTAAACTATTTAACGTATAAATCGTTTCCACTTTTCGACCAAATATTATCTTCGAAAATGCTAACTCTCTTACGGATAATATTTATTCTATTTATTAGCAAGAATAAACTCAAATTATTGGTTGTGACCTCTCAAGTTCAATGTGGTACTAGCCGTGAGTCGGAATCAAACTATTCGATCCCATTTCTAACTTTTCAAAACTCAACGATTATAATTAACATCTAGTAATATGCCATAGTCCCTAAACCATGATTAAAAAAATCTTCATTAAACAATTTATTATTGATTGTACGTATCATATGGATGATATTCTTTCGTTCGTCTAATCCCAACTAAGTTAAGGCTCATGAAAGTCAAAACCAGAAACTCAGTATCCATTCATATCATCGGTCATTACGTGCTAAACTTGTCACTATGAAACTCTTTCGTGTGATTAATATTATTCCTTGGCCAGGAGTTTTGTTTTCAGGCATTTATCGATGTCTGACTAGAAACTCAAATCCGGATTGAGTCAATGGAAACTCAAGATCTTATGTATCTAGTCAATGGATCCAATTTTGATAATTACTCACATCTTAACATAAACAACACATGATCAAATCGTTTTATTATGTAAGACATGAATAGTCTCACACTTATACACCATATAAACCATGTGCATCCATATTGGATGTCGACTATAACATCCTAGGTCAAAGGACTACTTCGCCCACTATTATAATCAAATGATAAATCATTGACCACATACGTTCCATGTGATTCATCATTGCTTTGGTCATGTTTAAAAAACAGTTCTTTAATTGTCAATCTATACTAATACCCTAATGACATGATTATCATTGTCATATACACTAATATCATCTCATGATATTTACTAGAGGCATTTAATATGCGCACTATGTGATATCGATGCCTGGTTGATACCACTCTCGTAAGGAATAATTTAAATAATCAAATTATCTAGACAAATCATATGCATACTCTATCTACTAGTATGAAAATATAGAGGAAGCAATATATGCAAAAGCAAGAAACTATTTTTTTATAAATGAATATATACAGATATATTACAATATATGATTCAACAAAAATGCCCCAAATCAACGACACTAATGGTTTTAAGGCATACTACACTAACAAACTCTCACTTGCACTAAAGCTATTTGTTGTTGTATTTAATACTCATTTTCTCAAAATAATGGTTCCGCTGCTTTAGTGTTATCGATTTAGTGAAAGGGTCAATGAAATTCTCGACTGAATGTGTCTTCTAAATGATGATCTCTTCAGTACTAACAAACTCTCTCAAAATGTGATAATTGCCCTGAATATGTTTGAATTTCTTGTGTGCTCTTGGTTTCTTTGCCTGTGAAATGGCATCTGTATTATCACATAATACGCTTATCGGATAAACCATGTTAGGAACCACACCAAGTTTAGATACAAACTTTTACATCTAAACTACCTCATTAGCTGCTTCTGTAAATGAATATATTCAACTTTTGTAAATGAATCAATTGTTGTCATCTGTTTATAACTTTTTCAACTAGCAGCACCTCCATTATACAAAAATATAAAACCAGATGTAGATTTGCCATCATCCACATCCGATTGAAAATACGAATCTGAGTACCCATGAATGCTCAACTCGTAAAATCCATAACTCAAAATCAAATCCTTAGTTCTTCTTAAATACTTAAGAATTGTTTTAACTGCCGACCAATGTTTCTCCCTGGGATTTGCTTAATATCTGCTAGTAACACTTACAACATATGCAATATCAGGTCTTGTACATAGCATAGCATATATCTGATTACCAATATTTAATGCATAGGGCACCCAATGCATCCCTTGTCGCTCTTCATCGGTCTTTAGACCTATATCTTTAGAAAGATGTAAACTGTGATTGAAGGACAAGAGACCTCTCATAAAATTCTCTATGCTGAACCTCTTCAGCATCTTTTCAACGTACAACTTTTGGGATAATCAAATTATCCTCTTTGATCTATCTCTATATATTTGAATCCCGAGAACATAAGTTACGTCTTCCAAATCTTTCATTGAGAATGTTTTGGATAACCAGATTTTAATCTCTGACATCATGCATACGTCGTTACTCATCAATAATATGTCATCCACATATAATATCAGAAACATAACAGCATGATCCTTAACCCATTTATATACACAGGGTTCATACAGATTTTTGATGAAGCCAAACGATTTAATTGTCTCATCAAACTAGATGTTCCAACTCCTCGAGACTTGCTTCAATCCATAAATGAATCAATATAACTTGTATACTTTACTCGGTTCAGCAGATGACACAAAACCAATAAGTTGTTTCATAAACAGATTTTCCTCAATGTAACTATTGAAAAACGATGTCTTGACATCCATATGCTAAATCTCATAATTACAGTACATTTTTATGGCTAGCATGATCCAGATGGACTTAATCATAGTTACTGGAGAGAAGGTTTCTTCATAATCCAATTCTTATTTATAAACGTAACCCTTTGCAACCAATCTAGCTTTGTAGTCTTTACCTATCCATCATTACCAATCTTTCTCTTGAAGATCCACTTATTGTCGATGGGAATTATTCCCTCTAAAGGATCAACAAGTGTCCAGACTTGATTTATATGCATGGATTCTATTTGAAAATACATTGCCTCCAGCTATTTTCCTAAATCTTTATCTAGGATAGCCTCTTCATAGGTTCTCGGATCATTACCATGATTTACCTCTCCCACTAAGTAAGATTTAAAATCTTACTCATTGAGAAATTCATCTCTTTGGGAGCTTAGTCACCCTAGTAAACTTACGAGTTATAATTAAATTAATTGTAACAAAGGGCTATTGGATGAACTCTCCAGCATCAACAACATCAGTTTGAGTTTCTAAAGACTGTTCATTTAACTCAATGTCTCTACCTGCACCACCTTCTTCAAGAAACTCTTTCTCTAAGAAGTGTGCATTCCTACTGATCGAAGCTCTTTCGTCAGATTTGTTAGAAGGAAAGTAGAAGTAATACCCTAAACTATCTTTAGGATATCTAATAAATGACTTATCTTTAATTTCACATCAAGTTTGTCAGATTTGACAAGCTTGACATAAGTTGGACAACCCTAAACCCTCCTATATTTGAGGTTGGGTTTCTTTCCACTCCATACGTCATACAGAGTCTTTCAGACTAATTTGGTTTGAACCTTATTGATGATGTGCATAGCATATTGTAAAGCATATCGTCATAAGTACAATGGTAATTCTATAAAACTAACCATTGATTGCACCATATTTAATAGAGTACGATTTCTTCTTTCCAATACACCATTAAGCTAAGGTGTATACGAAAGAGTCGTCTATGAGATAATTCTATTTTCATTCAAGAATTCTTGAAACTCAATACTTAAGTACTTGCCCCCACGATCTGTTTGTAAAGTCTTAATACTTTTTTTTCTATCTGTTTCTCAACTTCATTCTTAAATTCATTGAACTTTTTAAAGGATTTGAATTTGTATTTCATCAAATACACATACCCATACCAAGATATATCATCAGTAAAGGCAATGAAATACACAAAACCTCTTCTGGCCGTAGTACTGAATGATCCACATACATCTGTATGTATGAGATCCAACAGTTCTTTTGACCTCTCACCTTTACTCTTAAAATGAGACTTGGTCATTTTTTCTCAAAGACATGACTCACAAGTCGAATAGGTTTCTAAACCCAATGAGATCAATATCCCATTAGTTTCAAGCTGAGTGAGTCATCTATCTTCGATATGACCCAATTTGTAATGCCACAGATATTTAGGATTTGTGTTAACACAAATTTTTTTATTAGTAATTGAAGATAGTGAATAATTATTATTCAATTGAATGACATATAAACCATTTGTATTTACAGTTTTGCCAACACATACGTTTCTAAAATGCAATAAACATTCAT
The DNA here is from genome assembly GCA_035584115.1 of Cedrela odorata. NCBI lineage: Eukaryota > Viridiplantae > Streptophyta > Magnoliopsida > Sapindales > Meliaceae > Cedrela > Cedrela odorata. The sequence continues at coordinate 7,975,208 of JAXCLQ010000005.1, read as the reverse complement.
TTCCATTAAACTGTACAGAGTAACCATTATTACATAGTATAAATACATAAATAATGTTTCTTATTGGAGAATCAAAATATAAAACACTATTTAATTTCAAAATGTGTTTGGACGTGAATCTCAACTCGCACGATCCTATGGCCTCTGCAGTAATTGTTGCTCCATTAGCCATCCGCAAGACGATCTTATCTCCTGCTAATGCAAAACTATTCTACATTACCTGCAATAACACACAAAAATGAGATGTAGTAGCTGAGTCAATAACCCATGAATGAATATCATAATTAACACTTAATTCATATTCAATCATAAAACTACTATTTATACTTGTCTTAGTCTTCTGAAGGTTATCAAGATACAGAGGACAATTCCTCTTCCAATATCTCTCATTCTCGCAATGGAAACATTTTCCTTTGCTCTTGAATTTGGATTTCTTAAGAGGCAAAGCCCTCTTGGCTTTCTTTTTCTTAGGTTCAACCTTTGAATCATAATATGGGGGTTGTAGCCGTTTACCAGTCTTATTAGTGCTAGCCATATAGACATCATCATGTTTCTTACCCTTGTTTTTCTGCTTAAAGTATTCTTAAAGCTCATTGTGCAACTCTGGAAAAGTACGCTTAATCTTGTTCAAATTGTAATTAGTTATAAACTGTTTATAATTAGAAGTGAAGGATTAAAGAATTAAATTCACTTTGAGGCGGTCAATCATAACGACACCCTAAATATCTAACTGTCCGATGTTATTGATCATTTTTATGACATGATCATCGAGCGAGATCCCTTCTCTGAGCTTCATGCTGAATATGGTCGCACACATCTCATACTCCAACACATGATAGTTTTCCCTGTCCAACTTTTATAAAGATCTAAGTATCTCATACGCAGATGTCATACTCTCGTGTTTTATTTATAGCTTTCTATTCATAGAAGCTAACATGTAGAGTCTCACTCTACGGTTGTCGGCATGTCATTTGTTAAAGGCGTCCTACTTCTTCTAGAAAGCATCCACCTCTAACGACATCAGCATTTATGCCTCCAAGATGTATCAAAATTCTCAAACTCGAAAACTATTCTCAAGTTCCTCAACCAGTCCTTTTGATTCAGTCCTTCAAGGACATGATTGTCTATAATCTTTTGGAAGACGTTTAAAGACAACATTTTCGATCACATTGAGAGAGAACTAAAAAAGACATAAAATTACAAAAGAAAATTAATTCAACAATTGAATACATTTAATATTTAGTACGATTACATCAACTCTCACTATTTGATTTAAATCTCATTCTCCCTAACATAGAACTTAAAATTTTTGTTGGATTTTAAAAATTACTGGGGAATCGAATTCTCATCTACATCAATTGACCTCACATAATAGAAATCTTGGTCAATTAACTTCAATGAGTAAAGAACTCTTTATTTTTTATATCACATACAGAGCTCGACTCATTTCTTTTGCCCTAATTTCAGATACCTCACACAATAGAAATCTTGGTATCCAACATTAGTCATATCCAAACCATTATGCATTCTCAAATAGTATTCTCATCATAACCTTACACAATAGAATCTTGGTCAAAACTTGAATATCACTGAAAATCAGATAAGCCAAATTCAATTTCACAAACCCTATACCCTTCACATAATAAAAATCTTCAAGTATGAAATATATGTCAAATGATCATTGGCTATCCCATAATGGGAGATAAGAATAAAATATTTAATTAGTGAGTTAAACAAGCTCTCATTCACATCTTATATGCTTACTTTCAAAACTTAGAAAGATTTTACAAAATATTTCTTTTAAGGCTAAAAACTTACACCAATAATTATCCATCTCATGAAAGATTATCATCCTTTATACATATCTATACGCACATACCACATACACACGTATACACACGCATAACTAATGTTTTCTTAACATATCACCATAATGATACTATTCACTTTACTTGTTACACAAGTAACATATGCTTGCGTAATACACTCCACTTGTCACACAAGTGAGCTATTATCTTTTTTGGAAAAAAAATTATTATTTTCATTAATAGTGATTTACTATTTATCAGCTCGTTTGAGATTACTTGTCTCATAAGCAATCTCAAAGCTTACTTGGTTTAGATAATTGTTTCACAATCAATCACCCTAAAGCTTGACTAGTCGTACTCGTCTCATACTCATGGACATTTATGATTCGGTTTCAACAACTTATCACATAAGTCATCGAATTGCATATTCAATTTACATTACTATTTTAAATAGTAATGTCGTTAATTATTCGACTTTTTTTACTCAACATTTAAGTAATTGAATCGTTTCGCTCAACCAAGATTACTTGTCGCACAAGCAACGACGTTGCTTAAAATTTTTGTTTAACTTGAAAAACAAGTTAAGCAAATCATTTTAGGCTAACTTGTAAGAATTGTTTAACTTGAAAAATAAAATAATCATGCAATCATTACATTATTACCATTACTTGAAAAACAAGTTAAACTTATATAATTTAGCTAACTAGTAAAAATAATTTAACTTAAAAAATAAGCAAAATTAAATTTTTTTAATTCATTTTAACTTTTAAAAATTATGCATTTATGATGTCATTATTGCATCACATGCATAATGTCATCATTCATGCATTTTAGCATGCATACATTATCACATAATGCATACATATCCATATTAACCTAGTTAATCTCATTAATTAATATGGTAATTGTAAAAAATAATTTAAATTTAATGTAATTAACATCAAATTAAGCCTAATAACTAATTCATATCATAAATTAATTAATTAACAAGTAACTTAACTAAATTAACAATTAATTTAGCAAAACCTAATGATCATTTAAATACAATTAATATTTAATTACATTAAATAATGATCATATTATCATTTTATGCATTAATCACATTAATACAAAACCAATTAACATGTTTAACATTTATACACACATTGATTAGTATAAAATCACATAATCCATGCATTGTTTCTTGGTGTGCCAAATTTATTAAGGTATTTTCACTATGTTTAATTCACTTCCATCATCATGAAATCATCATTCATGGAATCTACATTATTATATAATACTTCTAATCACATTAGAATACAATACGATAACTATTTATCATCTTCTCTACCATGAGCACAAAATCAAGCATGGAAACCCTAATCCACCATAATCAAACCATACTCCAATTATCGAATCCATGTCTCCATAATTCAATCAACCATAAATTCATACAAATTCATCATCATATGATTCATTTAAACACAAGAAATTAAAGAGAAAACAATTTTTCTCACAAAATCCCATTATGAATAAATTTTTCATTCATGGTGCTATCATGGATTTTAAGCATTCATCAAGCAATCACAAGCATAATCAAAGCCTTAATCATGCTCTACTACTATTTAAAGATTTTGATTAAGTGATTAACATACAATATAGGGTTTAATCAAATTAAACATGCAATTAGGGTTCAATTTTACCAAATTAAACAAAATTAAAATTTAATCACCAAACTTTGATGATGTGTAATAAAGATGAACTGCTCAAATACTAGACCTCCTAGAGAATCAAACTCTTGATCTTGAATTTTTGCTTTGGCCGAATATGGAGAGAAAGAGAGAGAGAGCTTTCATTTTTCAATTTTTGGAAAATATCATCTCATACCTTCCAAAAGTACAAAATGACCCTTTTATATATTTTTATCTCATTTACTTAAATATCCTCATCATCTTAACGAAAGACAAACACCCCCAAAGTTTGTTCAATAAACTTTGTAATAGAAAAAAAGTAAAATAACAATTTTGTCCTTATTAAATAATTTAATATCAAACTTGTCCTAAAGCTAGTCAAACCAATTTTGACCAACTTTATTTAATTCTATTTATATTCTCTAATATTAATAGAATAATATTATTTATATTAAATTTCATTTGGATCATTTAATTAAAGTCTCAAGTTCGTTAAATTATTTAACATGTAAACTGTTTACATATTTCAGTCAAATATTATCTCTGATAGTACTAGCTTTCTTGTGGATAATATTTATTCTATTTATTAGCAAGAATAAACTCAAGTTATTGGTTGTGATCTCTCAGGTTTACAGTGGTGTTAGCCGCAAGTCAAAATAGAACTATTCGATCATGTTTCAAACTTTTTGAAACTCAACGACTATAGTTAATATCTAGCAATATATCATAGTCCTTAAACCACAATGAAGAAAACCTTCATCTAACTGTTTATTATCGATTGTATATACCATGTGGGTAATATCCTTCCGTTCATCTGACCTCGACTAAGTTAGGGCTCATGAAAGTCAAAACTCTAAACTCAGATCATCGGTCACCACGCATTGAATTTGTCACCACGAAACTCTCTCGTGTGACTAATATTGTTCCTTAACCAGAAGTTTTATTTTTAGGTGTTTACTGAAGTCCAACTAGGAACTTAAATCCGAATTGAATCAATGTAAACTCAAAATCCTATGTATCAAGTCAACAGATCACATCTTAACAATCACTCATATCTCAACATAAACAACACATGACTAAACCGATTTATTGTGCAAGATGTGATTAGTCTCGCATTTATACACCATATGAACCATATGCATCCATATCGGATGTTGACTATGGCGTGTCAGGTCAAATGACTATTTCACATACTGTTACAATCAAATAACGAATCATTGACCACATACATTCCATGTGATTCATCATTGCTTTAGTCACATTCAAAAAATAGTTCTCTAACTATTAATCTATACTAATGCCCTAATAACATGATTTTCATTGTCATCTGCACTAATATCATCTCATGATAATCACCAAAGGTATTCAGTATGCTCACTATGTAATATCGATGCCCGGTCAATACCACTCTTGTGAGGAACAGTTTAGATAATCAAATTATTTAGACAATTCATATGCATACTCTATCCACTAGTATGAAAATACAGAAGAAGCAGCATATGCAAATGAAGAAGAAATTATTTCTTTATAAATGAATATGTACAGTACATATTAAAATATGTGATTTAATACAAAATTCTCAAAACCGACAACACTAATAGTTTTAAGGCATACTACAATAACAGTCACACACTGACGCCTTTTATATTTGTTTGTTGAACAGAAGATGAAATTTCGAGAATCCAACAAAGAAGATTTTGTTTGTTAACACCTTGGAGTTCGAAAATTAGTGTCAACGGGATTAGATACAAAACTCAAGCTATATATTGCACAACAAAAAAGATTGTAAGGAGTTGAGGGTTGATTCCCCTTCTCACACCATCTTTATAGGAAAATTATGATCTAACTTTAGTAAATTTTTTAACAAAATAATTGAACAAAATGTGTAAACTATAATTTACTCTAAATTTTGAGATTTTATTTCATTTAATAGATTATGAAATACGTTGCTTTTAATTTTTTTAATTTTTCAACAATCCTAAAAGGACCGTAGTTTTTCATCATTATTCATTCATGTGGTAGGATGTGCGGGATTTTGGAGTGCATGTTAAGACTTTTATTATTTAAAAAAAATGGTTGTTTCTTTGTGTTTTTTTTTTTTTTTTTTTTGTCTTAATAATATTTTTCAGACAATTTATCTTTTAAGGAAAAAAAATAACTTTTTTCTCATTATTTTTTATTGTATCTAAAAAAATTAAAAAATTTTATTATATTTTCTCTAAAATATCCCTACCTAATTATTTATTTAAAATTTATATTATTTTATAATAAATTAAATATCTTAATGTTTTTAATTATTGATCGTAAGCTATTATTATCATGATGAATTGCATAATTTAAGGTATTTGATATTCTAAGGTAGTATGATTACTATTTCTTAATCTTTTATTTTATTCTAATTTACATTTATTAAGATTGTCTTAAAAATTAAATATGTATATATACTTTTTATATAACATCAATCTTAAGGAAATTCACATTAACATAATTTTTATTTGTGTATAAGGAAAATTATTTTATTTGTATTTTTTAAGATATTTATTATTTATCTAAATTTAAAATTTATAAGGTTGCAAATGTAAAAGTATTGATTTTCATATGTTTTCTATTTGAAAAAAAAATAACTTAATACTTATAATTATAATTTTAATAATAAAAAAAACTAAACATATCTTTTAAATTTAGACATTTAGCTCTAATTAAATTTAAGACTAATTGAGATTTTATAGAAATATTAATTATATTTATATCATATTAATTATGTAAATTTTGCTAAAAACAAAGAGTAAAAAAGAAATAAAATTTCATAAGTAATTAGAGAAATATAAATAACATTTAGATCTTTATTATTAGAAAATATATTAGTGATTATACAAGTTAAACCCAATCAACGGACATATCCAATAGAATCGGGTTACATTACATATGTCACTTTTCAAAGCAAATGAAAAATATGTTATTTACCTCAAACTGTTGGTGTGATAGATATTATTTAACAACAATTAATTATCTAACGAAACGGTTGTCAAATGATACCTTTTGAACAATTTAGTATGTATGTATGTTAATATCTTTTGAAATATGAAACCAAAAAGTTAGTATTTTGATGATGCTTAAAACTTTTTTTGTAAAAAAAAAAAATTATTTATTAACGGTTAGTTGCAACATGTTTGGGGGTTCGATAATGGCCAAAAATTTCAGTGGTTTGTTATAGGCATGATGGTCTTTGTCGACAGTGTAAACTGTTGGAAAGGCAACCATGGTGGTAGATGTGGCAGCTTGTCCTGGTGGATGTGCTGCTTATAATTTTATTTTTATTTTTTTCTCGTTATGAAACCCTAGAATTGAAAGTTTCAAAAAAAAAAAACCCCTTAAAATTAAAAGTTTAAAAAAAAAAAAAAAACTAGTGGTAGCTATGAATTTTTTTTTTCTTTTCTTTTCTTTTTTTTAACTCTAGAGTTGAAAGTAAACAATATCAATGGCGGCTATGTTTTATTATTGAAATTGTCATGATACCCTAGAATTAAAAGTGAAGAAAAATACCAATGGCTCCCATGAGTTCTTTTGTCTATTACTTCTTCTTTTTTTAATGTATTAATTATTAATAATAAAAAGGATATATCTATATCATTATATTAGTTGGATAGATTAAAAAAATTAAAATAATATAATCACTAATTTTAAAATTAAAAAATATATATTTATGTAATTACATTAGTTAACATGACTATATATTTAAAAATATGTGCACATATACATGCGCCTGCGTGTGTGTGTGTGTATATATATATATATATATATATGCGCGCGCGCATGTGATTTTATTGGCAAAAGGAGAGATGATGGCAAAAAAATAAAATTAAAAATAATGGCAAAATTTAATTGGAGATTACGTTTAAATTTTTGGGTCATATGTTCATTCAATAAATAACGTTCTAAGAAAATGATGTCAAACTCAGTGCTCGATGACATCATCAGATGACATCATTCATTTGTCACTGAGTGGCTCAAACATTTTTTAGATAAAATGGTTTAGCCAGCGTACAACACCAAAGCAAATAATCAAATTTGAACGTACAAATATAATAAACAGCAAATAACATTTTTATTAAAGTACCCAATTGTTTTATTTATTCAACTTAAGATGAGTCCTTTTGTAGAAATATACAAAACAGCCCTTAATATTCAAATTTTAACTTATTGTAATGTGGATTTAATTTTTTGGTCTTACAGTAAACTTGAATTCTTACTCAATAATTATAATACTTAAATTTTATACTTAACACTAAAATTTTATTTGAAATTAAGCTAAACTACAATTGTTATAAAATAAAACTATTAATATAAAATATAAAATATAAATAATTAAAACACTTTAATTATTGTATTTTTAAAGTTAATTGAAGTACAACAATATCAAACACAGCCTAAACTTATTGTCCTATAATGGTTTGTAATTTGTCACCCTTTCTTCTATCATGTATAAAAAAAATAATAATTGTCCAATACTAGATTAGTATAGTGGTATTGCTAAGCATAGTTTTTCAAAGAGTCAATCTTAAATGAAATAAAGATATAAATTGAGACATTAGTGAAAATAATTACATGGCTTAATTAATATATAGCCAAAGGGTATCGTAAATAAACAAACGGATGCGGATGTGGTCCTTGTCTTTAACGCAACACTTGCGTGTCTGCCACGTGATCAATGGACCACAATTACAGTTTGGAGGACCACCAGTCGTCCCGACAAAATTAATAACTGATATTTGAAAACATATACATATTTTAAATCACATTATATTTGTTATTTAAAAATTATTTAAACTTATTGTTTAATACTTCATATCATTTCAAAATATAAATTAATCGATAAATAAATATGAATAATAATTATAATAGATTGACAAAATAAAAAAATAAAAATAAAAAGAATAAATAAAGATGTTCATCTGGTGTCTAATCAGTAGCCGCCCGTGATCGGTTCTGATCTCCACACTTCATTCTGTTGATTCTGATGTCTGAGAGGGTCGGTGAGGAAGAGAAGGCAAAAGTCATTTGCCTTTGACACTCTCTCTCTCTTTTTATGCGCATAGAATTAATAAATATAATAATAATAATATATTAATAAATATGTCATACTCACTAAATCAACTTTTTAATAAATATGCCATACATATATATATATAACTTTTTAATAAATATGCCATACATATATATATATATATATATATGTATACATATGTAGTATGAGTAGACTTATCTTATTTAAGTGTTTTGTCATAACACCATACAATTCATATGTTTTTATGTTTTCAAACATAAAACATACATACATACATAACTCTTACATTTAAGTCTAAGCTTTCAATAATGTCTCCCCGCTAAAAAACTCAAACCCTATTATCTATGTAACTAACACCCTTATTACTCAAATATTTCTGTAATGATAAAACAATTTAAACACTATTATTCAAGTTTATCGGTCAAGTAATAATTTAAAAATTCTCCTACTAAAAATTTCACATATGAAGCAAAATAAATAAATCAAAACAAAATCTTTGAACTTTACTTCCCATAGCATTTTAAAGTACCATTTGAGCATATTCCAACAACGTGGAAACGAAGCAAAGAATATATATATATATATATATAATAAAAAATAAAAAAGAGAGCTACGAGTGAATTAATTTTATTATTGCACTATACACAATCAAATGCAAATAAATAATTCCATACTTGCTAAAAAAATGTATTAATTTGTCACTATTAAATCCCAACTAAATGGATTACAATATTGAGAATAATGGGGGCCAATAATTCAGAAAGTTACTTAACATAGTTCTTACTCTTAAAATTAAAACCTACCCATATATGTAAATAATTGCTAGGTCAATCATAGTTTAATCTACTAAATCTTAAATTACATTAATGGTAATAGGGCAATTTGTTTACAATCATATGAGAACGTGCTTTCCAATCTACCGCATTCAAGAGCAACATACAAATATTAATAATGACCACATTCATTATAAATCTAGCTAGCATGTAGATCTCACAAACTTTCTTCTTCACAGTTTCCTCTCTTTACTGACAAAAATTTAAATTTTAGCTTCAATCAAAAAACGAAGAAATATGGTTAATCAATTTTCATGCAAGAGAACTTTTTGGCCTTTAGCAAAATGCTCAACATAACAAGACTGGTGAATCTTAGCATTAGCAAGATAGATCATTTTGAACAAAGAAGTAGGACCAACAACAGGATAATATATTTACCTAATCATAATACTTCAATTTCAAACGTACCTTAAATCATCAAGCTGGTGTCCAAATCTTAACTTCTTATTTTAGTTTTCTCCATTGATTACTCAAGATATGGCAAATTAGATAGTTAAGTTACCGATGAACATAAACGTTTAAGATAACAACAATAATATGAAGCTCTAACACCATTTCTACTTGATATTTAGTGAATTGTTTTGTAATTTTGGATTAAAGACTACTCCCATCTCAAACATATCCTAGACCACTGCTGATGCACAAATCTGAACTTCTCATTTCAATTTTCTGCATTGAATACTCAAGACTTGCACACAGCACAGAGACAAAACACTTTTGTGACTTATCGCCATTTTCAGCTAATTTACAAATGTGTCTGACTTTCTATAGCTTGATTGATGTATGTCCCAGAAGTTGTAACAAGAAGCCATTCTGGACTTAAAACTACAAAACTAATTTTGTAACGAAACATGCATCAAGAACATTAATATTGATAATATGAAGATCACCAACTTTTGGACATGAAATATGCATATGGTCATAAGTAGTTTGATTTTCAATATTTTTTCTTTATTCTTGACGATTATGCAAGTCAACAAATTTGTAATATTCAAGTTCTCACCCAAATCTTAACAGAAAATTCCCACTTATTGTTGCCGCAAAATGCAGCTACTTGTTCTGATTATAAACAAAGAAAAGAATCTCATCCAAACTACAAATAACTTGACCAACAAGAACACACACCCTAAAAAGGGATGCAAGTCAAATATAAAAGGCTCCGCTTCAAACCTCAAAGCAAATACAATGCAGCTATACTTGGTCACTAGCAACCATCAAACCCAAGGCACCAGCTAAAGTTTTAAGTGATCTTGTGAGTGATTAAATCTCAAAAGCTGAGAGAAACATTGATACTTGCATATCAATAGTACTTTGCTTAGTTACAGGCTAGCCTCCACTGCACGAAACAGATCGAAATAATTTGTACGAAACAAGACAGCAGTTTCAAAATCAGTTGCGTAATATATAGTTTGTAGCCTTCCACTCCACTGCCTTGTGTTAAAGTTAATGAAGAAGTAGGGGGTAGAACAGTATGAAATTTGAAAAGACTGAATCATCACTGATCATGAATATTGAAGAAGTAAAATTGAAATTATTTTGAGAAACTTTTTGGTTGCATTATTGAATGTGAAAAATATATAGGTGAACTGGTATGTCTGTAAAAAGGGAGAGAACAAAGAGGGTACATATAAGGAGTCCAAAATGCGAGATGGTCCACCAACAAGAGTGAGTGATATAGGTGACTAATGCTAAAGCCAACAAAACCGGCAGCAGTGACAATGTAACATGAACCCACCATAAGATTTTGCATAGTATTAAAGTTCTCAGAGCAGTTTCAACCTTCAAAGATCTACAATATCCACAGACAAAAACCACTTGCAAGAATATCCATAAAATAATCAAGTTTATTTTTGGATTATTAGTTTCAAGTGAAGACAAACATGGTCGGAAGTATAACCCAATTTCCAGTAAGCAGATATCATCAAACCAACAAATTAAAAACTAAAAAAGAAAACAAGATCTTCTAACTCACCTGTTGTATTCCTAGCTTTTCTTCAGCTGTTTTCAGTTAATGTTAACTAATCCCTGGAGCCTTCATCCTAGGGATTGAAGTTCATGAGATAATACCCTATGGTAAGTGATCTCTTTTGCCATTCTGTATATATACAATCATTTACCATATATAATAAGGTCAAGGATCTGTCGATTATGTAGATTGATCTAAAACATATATCCATCAAAAATAAACAACAGGAAATAACCATACATGAAGTAATGAAATTCCACCGTTTTACAAATCCAAGCAAGCAGCATTACCAAAATTCTCTTTCTCAAGAAATTGACAAGTCCCATCCATCTAAAGAGACTAGTCAACAAGAGTCCATCCCATTCTAGTTCATTGTGTTCAGAAGAATAATAATCATAGATATGCAAAGTCAGCAACATATAAGGGCATTATGCCTTAAATAGCAAACAAGATCCTGTTCTTCCCTGCAAAGGGTGTAAAAATATATGTAAAAAGAGAGAGTGAATCCATTCCAGTAATAATTTATAGAACGCTAAGAAAATAGAAACAGGGAAATATATATACCCACCCACCTGACAGCAACAGAAAGGAATCACCTTTCCTGATAGAATCCTGAAGAATACTTGCATAAGTGCAAAGTAGCACTGGTGAGGTTTGAATTGAATATATACTCTTGTTCAATAGCCTTATTATAGTCGTTTATTGCTGATGCAGCATCATCAAGATTCTCACTTTCAAACTACTTGGGAAGAGATTATCGCATCACTACCGTGCATTTGCATGTGAATCTTGATGATGCTACACCCGCAAACAACGACTGTCAATCTATCCATGCAACAAAGTTTTAACTGAATACAAAGATTTACATTAAAAAAAAAAAAAAAGACAGAAGGGGAAAGAAAAATCAACTAAGCAGAAACAAAGTATTAATGGGAAAATATGAAGAAGATAAGAATAATCGAGATAAAGAAAATAAAAAGGGACTGGGAAATTTGAAACTTTTGTCCAACCCAGAACAAAGACCACGAGCACGAGATGACGTGGCCGGTTACCAGTGGTTAAAACATAAATGAATATGTGAACGGCAATAAAAAAGAATCTAACAAGTTGAACTGGGCTTCAAGAACCAAACAAAACCAAACCCTATTTTTTGTTAGAAATTTTTTTATCACCCCCAACATACTAAACTAGGAATCGAAAGGTAATTAATTCTCTCGAAGTCCATAGCTTCTGATATCTTGGTCTGATTTTTCCTATTAGATTCTGGCTAACAAATAAAAAATACCTTCTGGCCAGTACCCAGGTCAGTTTCCAGCCAAAATAAAATCACCTTCCAAAAGGAGAATTTATCACACTTTTTTCTAGCTAAATAATAAGCAAATGATCTCCTGTAAACATAAAAGCAAACAATAAAACCGATCAAGAGAACATATATATATATATATATAACTTAGAAATATGAAGACTCAGTGTCTAAGAAAAGTGCAGAAGAGATTACAAATATGAAATAGTACGTGAGAGATCTGAAGAAGAGAGAAAAAAGAGAGGGAGAGGGGGGAGAGTTAGGAGACTCACAAGAATGATACTAGCGGAGAGATGGTCAGAGAGGGTATATGTACATGGGGAAGGCTGCGAAGAAGGTTATATGGCTTGTATTTTACTGGTTGTTTCGTTTTTTTTTTGAGTTTCGATTGGCTATTGCTTAGCTGTATATTGGAGAGACGTTAAAATGTCTTGATGGAATTCATAAATAATATTTAATAAAATGATTAATGTATATTTATTTATTTATTTATTATTTTAAAAATAAATGTGTATATAATAAGATTTTACTATACGAATGTAGAAATAATATAATTTGCTCATTATTATTTAAGACTTTGTCTGTAATAGAGTGTGGGTATAGTTCATTATTATTTATTATTATCGTTGGTTTAGAAATTGTTTTGGATGATATTCCCTATTAGTAATGTTGTTGTTGTTGTTGTTGTTGTTGTTAGATCACGTCATTTATTATATTGTGTATGTAAAATATTTTTTTTTTGCTATTAAATATTGAATATTTATTTGTTTAGCCCAAGGACGAAACCAATATTTAGTTTCTGTGAAGGTGAACATAATCATTCTTTTAAAAATTAAATTAGAATTCAACAATTCAAATCTTACCAATTTATTTAATTCCTAATAATTGTTTCAATTAATAAATTCATTTAAAAATTGTTTCAATTAATAAATCAATTTTCCGAATTTTTTTTAAAATTAATAATTTAATTTTTATAATATTAAAAAAAAAAGATTATTGGATGTGAAATTTCCCCACAAATCAATCTAGAAACGAGAACAAGTGTTTGACAAGAAATGAGATGTAGTGTTTTACACTGTAAAACCAATTTGAAATTTGGACGATTTCACTTCATTTTTTAACTACATGAATTAATAAAGTCAATTATTTTAGTTAAGTTTAAATTGAAATGAAATCGATTGACGGTATATATCGTGGCAGATTTGAAAGGTGATAGAAGAAAGTATAGTAGTACATGATAAGAGAAAAGAGGATGCAGTTAGGGTAGCATTATTACCTTTCAGTAATTTTAATTTATGGTAACTTCTTGGAGCTTTGTTGCTTAAAAGTTAAAAATAAAAGTCTCTCTCTCTCTCTCTCTCTCTCTCTCTCTCTCTAAGAGCCCGTCTTTCCTTCCTCGAGGTCGCTGTCTTCAATGCTGTCGTACGTACCACTACCGCTTGCCCACCACCTCCTTTCACTTCTCTCCTTTGCCTTTGTTTTCTCTTCCTTTCATTGTCTTTTCTTTTTTTTATACATATATATATATATAATTTATTTATTATTATTAGCTAATATTTGATTTTGTATTAAATCAAATGAAATTCTTTTTAGAACAAAATTTTTAAAACCAGATTTTCTTATAAATAAAATTGAAGCAAGGGTGTAAAAAATTTGTATTTAAAATAAAGTTTTTTTATTTCCAAATTATTTAGATAGAAAACTATCTTCATTTCAAAGGATGAGTAGCGAAAGCTAAATTATTCACTTTTAATTACAAGTATTTATAGAAAATATTATATTAAATATCAATCATATTTAAGAAACTTCAGCTCAAAATATATCAAGCATTAGTCAGGAGTTGTAAATTAAAAATTATCATATTTAATGTAATATGATTTTTATAAAAATATTGATTAAATTTTTAATTAAAAAAATCCTAATTTAATAAATTATAGAACAATAAAATTAATAACGTCTGTAAATTAATTACAATGATAGTAGGCCGTGTGATTCACAATCTAATTATAAATTTCTATTTTAACAAAATTTTATAAAAGCACAAGGGAGAAAAAGCTCGTCTTTTAGTTGAACGAACAAGGGCATATTTATTATGTTATAGTGTTGAATATTAAATAATGTTATCGAATGTTTAATTAAAAATTTTATTAAATTGAAAGTCAGAAACAATCTTAATGCAAGTTTTTGGTTTCTATATTTTATTATATCTATAATAATAGTAATTATTATTATTATTATTGTTATATTTCAATTACAATTAAGATGAAATCTTAAATGAAATTATAAGAAAAATATATATTTAAATAAAAATATTTTTGAAGGCATAAACTTTTGGTGGGATTTAACTAATTATTTAATGGTATGTTTGTGAGTTGTTATTTCCACCGATCAAAAAGTAATCGGGTGATATTTATCAAATAATTTTTAATTTTACTTTTAAACTTGAGAAAAAATCAATATTATCAAACACACTCCAAAATGCTTGCCTAGACTTGTGAGTTTCTTTTTCATATAAGAACAACTCACTATTAAAAAAAATACATTAATAAAAAATTATGAAATAAAGTCTTATATTTTTTGATATATTTATGGTAATTAAATACATAAATGTACCAATAATTCTAGATTTTTAATAATAAAAAGTAATAATATTATTGATGAAACTTTAGACTTCATTTCAAATTGTAGTGGTGACACCAATTTTTAGTGAAACTTGCTTTTATTTTTATTTTTATTAATATATGATATTTAATGATTGTATCTCACAACAATTATAACTTTAAGGTCCCCATATTTCAATACCAAATGAAAAGATAATTTGACCTAGTCAAATAAGAATATAAAGAGAAAGTGTTATTAACATTTTGATAATACTATTAATGATCATAACAACTTTTAAAATTTTTTTTTCACGTGGTAATGCTAGACTTAAATAAATAAAAAAAATACATATATTTATTACCACTAAGTAGCAACACCTTAGTTAAGATTAGAAGAGTTATAAGAAGTTAGTTAAAAACTTTAAAAATAATAGAATATTGTAATAACTTGTTTTAAAATTATAAAAAAATATTTTCCAATTAATTTACATAAAATAAATTAAAATATAAAATGCTTCTCTTAAAGAAAATATTTTGCAAGTTGTGATCCAAATCAATTACGATAAATAATAACAATAATTTATAGAGAAAATATTTATTTATTTTCTATATATTTATATGCATATGGTGAAATAAAGGAAAAAAAAAAGCTATCTTTGATTTATATATATATATATATTTAAATAAAAACTAATATAAAATTAGGAAAAATTCTCAAAATAATCTTATTTTAGAGGTCATTTACATAAATAGTCAATTTTACTTTATTTTTACCCACTTAGCCAATTTCACAATTTTTTAACAAAAATTATCTTCGTATAACCGTCTACACTTTGAATATTAAATAATAAATAAATACTAATAAATATTATTTTATATAACAAAAATTATTGTAGTACAATGATGAGTGTATTGTCTCACATTCTTGCGATCTGAGTTCTATTCTCTATCGTTATATTTATTTATTTATAATAAATAAGTTCACAAATTTAATTTATTTACAATAAAACTTATATAAAAATGTAAATTAAAAAAATAAAAATATTTAGGCTTCATTAAAAAAAATACAACTTTACAAATTAAATTTATTTATATTAAAATTTATATAAAAATATAAATTAAAAAAATAAAAATATTCAGACTTTATTTAAAAAAATAAAAATGTTTGAGCTCAAAATCGAGCCCACATTGTGCTCTCACTTCCTCCTCTTATAAATAAAAATAAATAAATAAATAAATTGTATTATCACTTCTTATTATTGAGCTACAAGAATAAAATTATCTTAAAATTCTGAAATTGGTTAAATTGATAAAAATAAAATAAAATAAATTATTTACGTAAATAGCCTCCAAAATAAGGCTATTTTGAAAATTTCCCCATAAAATTATTCTAAATCTTTGAGCAGATTTTGCCATTAAGGACAGGCGAATGTGACAGAGACCTAAATAACTTGTTTTTTTTTTTAATCTTAAATAATATTTTTATTTTCATTTTTTAAATAAATAAATGAAACATTGAGCAGATAGATTCCTTTGTCTTCCCACCTGAACAATGGCCCCATGTCCGTACAACATGACGTGGATGGTTCGTATCGATCATAATGTCGCGCACTATCGGAAACTGGAGTGTGGACAAAAGATCTGAAATTTAATTGCAAAAATAATGCATCCAGTCATATCCACACCACATTTAGGACTTGTTTGGATAAGGCTTAGAATTCAACCATTCTATATTCAATTTCATATTCACAATATATTGTTTTGGGATATAATTCTGCTCAAATTAAAATTTGAGAGTAAAAATAATTAAAATTTATTTGAATTCATTTGTTTGTAAGTCAAACAAAAAAAAAATTATTATTATTATTATTATTATTATTATTATTTCAAAAATATAATTTTTATTAATTAAAATTTTGACACTTATTAACAAATTATAATAAAAATATTTAATTTGTTAAAAATAATAACCATAATTGATCCACCCTACCACGCTTAATATTATATACTTTGGTGAAGAGCACTCCATCAATTGATCATAGTTTATTAATTAGTCATAATTGGATTAAGGCTTAATTTCACAATCGTAATTCCCGTTTTCCTACCCACCAAGGCAGAGGCAGTTAATTAATTATGAAATAAAAATGTGAGATCCAATCTTGTACACGTTGCATGAAATTAACAAGAGGCCGGCACTTTTTGACCATGTCAATCCTCGAACAGAATCATATAATTAATGTGTGGGGTTTGGTTGATCTTTTGATCAATTACTTCCAATTTATGGCTTATTGAAAAAGAAATGCCCAATATATTTGATATTAATTGGGACACGGCTTGGAATATAAAATTTTCCAAAATCAAAAGTATTTATGCCACATGTTGCCCACTTGTACACGCAGAGTGGGCCCTCAATAGTGTGACCCGTATTTTGCTTTTCCTTAGAAATATCTACTCGCAAAATTTCCTTTGGGTTTTGATGTGCAGTTAGACTCCAATTTTTTTTTTTATTTTTATTTTAATCCATGTAAATGTAATGGTGGTGTTCACATCGACAAGTGAGGAGTACCTAATGTGTTACATACGCCACTCAAAATATATTGTTGAATTAACAGTGAAACAAAGGGACCCTACCATCTAAATCAAATTTCTCTTATTGTTGACAAATCTGATCCAATCCAATTGACGGTGTACTTCTAATCGCTCTAGTTAATCCATGGTATTGTGGTGGTCGCCATACTTTGAGTGGAACATATATGATGATCTTTTGGACGATGATACTATTTTACATAAATCAACAAATTTTGAGTTTGGTGATACCGATAGAGTTATTCTAATTAATTTTTGTCATCGTCCGGCGATTGCGGTGATGAAATAGTATCATACGCAATAATTTTTTTTTTTAATTTTAGTTAATTAATAAAAACAAAATTTAATACTATATTTTTTATTCCTTAAATATAATAAACAAAAAATTAATATAATATTTTTTTATTTCTTAAATAAAAAGTAAAAGAAATTAGAAAAATATTTTTATTCCTTAATAAAATAAACAAAATTTTATACCTAATATATATTTAAAATACTAATAAATATTAATCATATACTTGAAATACAAATAAATATGCATGTAAATAATTTTTTTTTATATTATCAAATAATGTACACGTATATTTTAGTAATTATACATGCACAAAACATTTTTAAATTTTATTTATCAAATATGTAAAAATAATTATTTTAAAAAATACTTATCATATGATCTATTTCGACCAAATATATAATCTACTTATTTTAAAAATTAATTATTTAAAAATATAAGCTAGAATTAATTATTTTTCAACGTGATGGAACCCCAAACATAGCCTTAAGTAATGCGAAGCCATCTATTATTTAATAAAAAAAGATATCATGGAATTGTGAATGTCAATTGTGGATGGCTTGGCAATTGGCATGGATGATGCAACATGGTAACGGTGGCTGATGATATATAAATAATTTTCCATTGGGTTTTGACGGTCCACCCACAAATACAATTAATGGATAAGCCGAGAATGGAATACGTGCTGGCTGGCCCTTGATTGCTGACCGGACTTTTGGGTGTCCACGTGGTTAACTTAAAATAAAGAAAATGAATTGAATGAATAAAGAAATGAAAGAAATGTATTAATTTAATTTTAATTTCAAGGTGGTAAACCCAGAAAAAAAGAAAGGGTTCAATATATGGACCTGGCTGGTTGCAGTGATCGGTAGTGACTGTATGATGAGGGAATGTGGGACGCACGCTGCTCTAGTTGGTAAGAGGGAAGGGTGGCCACCTTCCCACGTGAAGGGAGAAAGAGAGTATTATGCGATTTTGTGATGCAAAATATACAGGGACGGTAGCGGATGAAATTTA
>JAXCLQ010000005.1:7944997-7955968 GCA_035584115.1 Cedrela odorata | reverse complement strand
CTTGAGGTTGCAAAAACCTTCATACACAACGGGCATAGAATCAAAAATTTTCATTAGAAAAAAAAAGCGAATCTATACTTTCTACAAAAAAAAAAATACCTACAAATTTCATATTATTTACAATAAAAGACTGAAAAAACAGAAATATAATGGATAAACAAATATAGTATCAGTAATGGTAACGAGAATGTGAAGAGTAATGATACGATCACTTGACTATGCCATTTTCACCAACGCCCAAGTCATTAGCTCCTTACCTTCCGCGTCGAATTTACTCCCACTCTCAAATTGTTGAAGAGAAATGATACTTTTTAATTTATATTTAATATTAAAATGATATTATTTTAGTACTTTAAAAAAAAATATTCACAGATTTTCGTTACGAATGTTTATTTGCACTTGTATTCGTCTTAAATTCGTTGTAGGTTTTAAATTTATTTTTTAAATCTATTTTAAACCCGTTAAAACATATCAAATTTGTCTCATAAAGATCAAATAATAATAAGTTTATGTGTAAAATAACCGTCCCTAAGATTATGTAAGCGTGTTATTCTTTTGGTATATACATACATATACGTACATATACACGTACGTCTCCGCTGAAATATAGTATTCAAGAGTTGAAAGGATTAGATAGTGAATTTGCTTACCAAACTTGATGTTTATATTTATTGGAGCTAGCTGGATAGGGTTGCGGCGGGATTGAGACATGAAATGGGCCAGCTATATACCCATTCTTAAACTCAAAACCAATATAAAATCTGTCAATCAAACAAGCATCATATAATTTCTACTTCATCCCCAAGTACACCACATGAATATTAATAGCTACTGTAGAACTAACTATTACTTTAAGTCAAATGATTAATGAGTTCAAAATTGAGTCAATATTATTCTTAAATTGAGCCTGAGCCTGAGCCTGAACCTGTTCTATTTTTTGACTTTGAAATTTATTGTTTTCTATTTTATCCCATAAAACTTAATAATAAAACCGAGTGTCCTTTGCGTAACGTTTATTCAGCAGCAAGAGCCATGTGAAGTAATTAATTACGGCCTCACTTTGCTTTGGCTATAATTAGGGTTCGGCTGCATAGTTTTGTGATGTTAGCAAACGGGATTTGGTTATGCCAGCATCATGCAAATTATGCCATATGCATGCATTGCATTTTTATGTGAATGAATTAAACACGTATTTCTTTGTTTTTCTTATTGCGACTCCAATGAAAGCGATAATTGTATGTATTTATCGTGATCTCTCTTTCTTTATTATTATTTTAGTAACGCAGGACCAACTGGTTGTTGAATAGGGCTTTTGTCATTTTATTGTCTTTTTAAAAGAGATAAAATTTAAGTAAAAATTAGGTAAGCCCCAAAATACAAGAGCTTAAATAGAGCAGTGACTTGTTTTACTTGAAGAAGACGAACTCTTATTTTCTGTAAGTGAAGATAAGAGCTAATTTTATATGAAGTTGAACTCCGCTACCCTCGCGATTAAGAACCATCTAATAACTATTCACTTAGACCATTAACTAAAAAGTAGACACACACCCCGTCTAGTACGTACAAATAATCACATGCTATTGTTATTGGATAATGCAAGTATCACTTTTTTATCTTATTAGAACGGAATATAAACAAAGATTGTCCCTAGAGAAAAAAAGGTATAATAATTTGTTGGGTGTACGATTTAGAGTATATACAGAGCTCAATGGGTCACAAGCCCAAAATAATCTTGTATAAAGAGATAAATAATATTTCGAGACCTAACACTGCCTAAGAAGAGTTGCCAGATGATAAGAAAGACCTTAAGTTTGAAAAGAGTCGAGACCAGTTGAGGGCAACTAAAAGATCTCGGGTCAGCACAAAAGTCTAGTTGAGGACCTCAGGTCGACATCTCAAACTGAGATCCTTTATAAAAGTTTCGGGCATGTTAATAAAGATCTCAAACGTGCATGAGAATTCTTCTCAGCTACTCGAAGAAGCCTCACTATAGTTACATATTTGTGAGGGATTTGTTTCTTTCCCATGTTTTTTTCTAGATTATTCTACAACAAGAATTCTTAACATATAAAACTCTTTACATAATAAGAATCTTAAGCCCAGTAAATATAATCTACAGAAAAAGGGCATGAGATCCCACAAAATTTAGAAGTCGATGCTTGCCTAATACAATATCCGGGATTCTCGCAAAACAAGATACATGTTTTCAGATTCAGTAGAATTCTACCATATTCAAGAGACATGAATGCTTATAAAAAGAGACCAAGAACAACCAGGTACGAATAATGAAACTCTGAGATTACAAGCCTTTATTCTCTTTGATTCTTCTCTTTAGCATAAAAAAGGTAAAACTTGACTTAAGTATCGGAGAGTTTTTGCCGAACAATCGGCTTTCATCCCCAAGAATTTCGTTGTGGTTGCAGGTTAAATTATTAGTCAAGCAAAGAGAAGAAAAAGATAATTGCCAGTGGACTGAGTCCACAAAATGATTTTTGTTGTATCAACATCTGGCACCGTTTGTGAAAATTTTGAACAAAAAGTCAGAAACCACCATTAAGGAAGAATATGGTTACTTTATTAACCTATGTAACTAGGAATCAGACAACAAGAGGGAATCTACAAGATAATTCCCTTAAGGATAATATGACTGTTAATCAGGATATCGATGATCAGCCATCACCTCTGGAGGGTATAAACCATGATTCGGAGGCTTCGTTAGCACATAAAATTCCCCCTAGTCAGGAGATCGCAAAAACTATCTGGTTGGTCAAGTAATTCACAGAGAACGAAAAGCAGCATATAGAAAAAGATAGACAGATTCAAGTTTTAGCAGAGGAGGTGACAAGAATGAAGAAGATGCTTTAAGCCGGTTTTCCAGGGATGGAGACCCTAAAATCGGCAAAAGCCGTTGAAAACAGTATGCTAGATGCTTTGTGCACCACGAACCGTAGAATTGGATATTAACAGAACACCACAAAGAGGAGGTATACTGCTACGGAGAAGGGGAAAGGGAAGATTTTCGACTATCCGCATAAAGAACCATGGGGTGGTAATGATGTTTTTAAGCTCTGTGATGAGCCCACACTAGCATTCGAATATAACGATTCAATCGTTATTTGCAAGAAAGGATTGGGTAATAATTCTGGTCAGGAGGACATGAGGATGTTTCTTAATTAGAAGTGATAGAAAGAATGTTCGTTGCGAAATTCACCCTAAAAAAGGAGATCCAGGGAAGATAATGATAAGGTTGATAATCTTGAGGCCCGTGTCAAAAAATAGGTCGAGGAGTTAGAGGACTAAAAGAGAAGAGAGCGATGAAGGGGAGATGAGCCTGCAACAAGGATGGGATTGTATTTTAAGTCCCATTTTCCCAAAAAATATTGGATCTCGTTGTTCTTAGAAAGTTCAAGATGCTCCAGATAAACTCTTTTATAGGGAAGACTGACCCATCCTTACATATGGATCTGTTTAAAGAGATAATGTTGATCTAAGAATTGGACGAATCCTAGATGTGCCTCTTATTCCCATTGACCTTGGAGGGCTAGGCAAGGAAGTGGTTCACTAGCCTGACCCCCAGTAACATTTGTAGTTTCGAGCAGTTGTACGAAGTGTTTGTGAATGAGTTCAGGGGGGCTATAGTTAGCCTCAAGATTCCAAGTTCATTATTGCTTATGAAGCAAGGGGAGAGCGAAAGTCTCAAGAATTTCGTCAAAAGATATCATGATGAGGTGATGGAATTGGGGGCTTATTATCACTTCTTGGCCTTGAAAGATCTCAGGAAAGGCTTGCGTATAGATTAAGGGTGGTATGCAGTGCAAAAGCTGTTTGTTACTACTTATGAAATAGCTCAGAGGAACTTGTTGAATGAAATTGAGATTGAAGATTAGATCATCCTCAAGCTGAGAGAAGAAAAAACTTTCGAACCATAACTTTGCGGGGAGATACGAAATCTCAGAACCAATCCAAGAAGAAGACGTAACGACAGGAGAAATTTTTGAGACTTCGATAGGAAGGACAAACTGACCCAAGATCGGAATAAGATGTCAGGTGGAAAAGCTGAATTTCTCCTAAGAGGGTATTGTTCACCGAGGAGAGATGAAACAAAGAGAGTAGCAATGTCCAAGGAAATCAAGTCTTCACCTCCTGAAATGCCCCACTCTCACAGGTATGGCAAGAAATTAAAGAATAGAGAACCATATTGATGAAACCCTGTCCTATAAGAACCAAACCGAATGAAGACGCCAATGACAAATTTTGCGAGTTCTACCAAAGCACTGGGCACCTGACAAGTGAGTGTTTCGATCTAAGAAATTAAATTGAAATTCTAATCTAAAACAATTACTTGCCGAATTTCATGGCAAATAATGAAGGGGATTCAGGACCTTGGATCGAGAAGACGAACATGAAATGAGACATGAGGAGCGGACCATGATGATTTCAGGTAGGGCGACATTGACAGGGAATTCGAACAAAGCAAATAATAATTATTTGAAGTATTCGCTACCAAACACCACCTCGAACATTCACATTATGAATGTCCGAGTCAAGGAGAAGAAGCAGAAAATTGCCTCGGTACTCATCATGTTCACGGATGAGGATGAAGTGGGAGTGCATTACCCTCATGATCTTCAAAGAAACCCTAGATTCTATAGGGATTGAGGAATTGAGGCTGAGGTCTGCCGAAACTGCTCTTCATGGTTTTGAAGAATCATGTGTTTACCCATTAGAGATAGTTTAACTACTTATCACTATGGGAGAAAAGTCATATAAAAAAACTACAATAATAGAGTTCCAAGTGGTTAATTTCAGAATGCCTTATACAGTAATTCTTAGAAGACCTTTCCTTAGAACCACAAAGGTAGTAAAGAGAATACACTATCTGAAATTGAAATTTTAGGCAGGAGATATAATCAGAATTATTAAGAAGAATCAGTAGGAGGCTCAATCGTGCTTCGCAACCTTCTCTAGAAATTCATATTGTCTATCTAGACATCTTCAGAGAGAAGCTTTTAAAGTAGATAACGAGGACTTACGAAACAAACCAATTGCAAAGGGGTCGTTCTAGTAAATCGAGCAGAGCGACAAGCCATCGGTGTTACAGCTTGCAGAAAAACTCGAGTCCGTTATTTTAAGCCAAGAAAATCCTTAGAAAACTATCAAGATTGGCATCCAACTTTCCGAGGAGTAGAAGGCAAGACTTAAAGACATCTTGAAGCAGCACATGAACGTGTTTGCACGGACCCACGAAGACATGCCAGGCATTGATCCTCAAGTGATCTCCCATCAGCTTGCCATTGATCCCCAATATAAGCTAGTGAAGTAGAAGAGAAGACCATTTAACATTAAGAGAAGAGAAGCAGCACAAGCTGAGGTGGATAAATTGATGAGAGCCAACTTTATTAAAAAAGTGCACTACCTATAGTGGGTGTCGAACGTATTAATGGTCAAAAAAGCTAACGAGAAATGAAAATTGTGTGTGGATTTCACTAATTTGAACAAGGCCTTTTCCAAAGACAGTTTTCCACTTCCTCGAATTGATCAGCTAGTAGATTCAACAACTGGTTATGAACTGTTAAGTTTTATGGATGCATTCTCGGGATACAATTCGATCAGAATGCATGAGCCAGACTAGGGGAAGACAACCTTTATTATTAATCAGGGATTGTACGTGGATGACATGATCACTAAGTCCCTAAAAGCCCGAGACCACCCAAAGCATTTGAAGAAAACCTTCTTTTACCTGAGAAAGTATGATATGAAGCTGAATCCTGAGAAATGTACATTTGAAGTTCGGGCTGGGAAATTTTTAGGATATATGGTCAGTGAACGAGGCATTGAAGCTAATTTGCAAAAGATCAAGACTATATTGGATTTAAAGTCCTCGTCCACTCTCAAAGAACTTCAAAGCCTAACGAGATGATTAGCAGCATTGAGTAGATTTCTGCCTAAGGCGACTAACAAGTGTTTCTCATTCTTTCAGATCATGAAAAAGGGAAAGAGGATTGAATGAACAGAGGAATGTGAGCATAGTTTTCAGGAGCTGAAACAATATCTCGCATCGCCGCCGCATATAATAAGATCTGAAACTGGGGATATGCTGTACCTTTACCTCACTTTAAGCGATCACTCTGTGAGCTCGGTCCTGGTAAAGGAGGATGTTGAGAAAATTTATCGCTTTATCTACTACACTAGCATGACATTTTTGGATGCAGAGACGAGATACTCGCTATTTGAGAAATTGGCATTAGCATTAGTAGTAGCGGCTAGAAAGCTCAGACCTTATTTTTAAGCTCATCAGGTGGTGGTACTAACAAATTAGCCACTGAGACAAATTTTGCATCGGCTAGATATCTCAGATCGGTTAGTGAAATGGTTCGTTGAGCTCAATGAGTATAACATCAGTTATAAGCTCAGTAAAGTAATAAAATGGTCAAGCGTTAGAAGATTTTGTAGTTAAAAGATCAGTGTCTGAGCACCTCTTTATCCACCGAATCTTAGAAGAGTATCTTGCCCAGGGACAAGAAGACTCGATAGTCTTAAATGAAGCCAAATCGATCTGGGGACTCTTCATTGATAAAGCTCCAAACGCACATGGGAGAGAGCTGGTATGGTCCTTGTAAGCCCAGACTGGACTGAGGTAATGTATTCTTTAAAATTTGATTTTAAGGTCACTAATAACAAAGCAAAGTACGAGGCATTGATTGTAGGGATCAAGTTAGCTCAGACATTATGAATCCCAGGCCTCGGTATTCACTGTGACTCCCAACTAGTAGCCAGCCAAATAGACGGACAATTATAAACTTGAGAAAACAATATGCAAGCCTAATTGGAGAAAAAAAGCAGCTTCTGAGCACATTGAAGTCTGTCACAATTAAACAGATCCCGAGGCAGAAAACTTGAAGGCAGACATACTGGCAGAGTTGACCTTTACCTTCAAAGGAAATATCCCTGCCTCGGTCTTAATTGAAATACTAGAGGAAATAAGTATAGAAGCAAGTAGTCATTCACCTTGCGTAGGTCAGTTAGATCCTCACCACTGTTGAATAGAAGAAATAAAATCCTACATTCAAGATGGCAAATTCCTAGACAACAAGGAAGAAGCGAGGAAGATCAAAAATAGGTCGGTAAGGTACACTATCATTGATGTGAAACTGTACAAACGAGGGTACAACACCCCTTACCTAATGTGTCTCAGACCTAAGGAAGCAGTTCAGATTCTAAAAGAAATCCATCGTGGAGTATGTGGCAGACACGGAGGAGCTCAATCCATAACTTACAAGATCCTGAGACAAGGGCATTGCTGGCCGACACTTTCATAGGATATGGCACAAATAGCAAAAACTTGCAATGAATGTTAGTTATATGACAACATCCCGAGACAACCTTCAGAGAAGCTGACTCCTTTGTCAAGTACTTGGCTATTCTCTCAGTGGGGACTCGACCTTATTGAACCACTGCCTTCAGCTCGGGCTAACACGAAGTATGCCATAGTGGATATTGACTACTTTACAAAGTGGGTAGAAGTCGAGCTCTTAACTACTATCATAGAGAAAAGGGTCACGACATTCTTAAAACACAACATTATCTACCAATTCGAAATATCCCAAGTACTGATTACAAACAACAGAAAATAGTTTGACAATTCGAGTTTCAGGGAATCCTGCTTGGATTTCTCAATTGACCTCAGACTTGTAACACCAAGTTACTAAAAAGCTAACAGGCAAGTAGAAGCCACCAACAAAGTCCTTAAAAAGGCCCTAAAAAAGAAGCTCAAGGAGCATAAAGTTTCATGGATCTATAAACATCTTGAGGTCATTTGGGCATATCGAATCACTCCGAAGGTGGCCACAGGCGAAACTCCTTATAGCCTAACTTTCGGATGTGAGGCAATGATTCCTATTGAGGTTGATATACGAACGTTCCGAGTCAGTAACTACGATGAAAAACCCAATGACCAGTGCTTACGCTTGGAACTAGACCTGCTGTGAGAAAAAAAAAGGGATCAGGTGAGGATAAAGACAGCAGCCCACTAATAAAGAGTGGCCAAGTACTACAACAAACACGTTCGACATTGTTCATTTCAAGTAGAAGAATAAGTTAAGAGACAAGTGACCCTGAACACTAAGATACCAGGAGAAGGTGTTCTTTGGGCAAACTAAAAAGAGCTATACAAAGTCGTCCAAATTCTTAGACTCGGAGTTTACAAACTGGAATCACCAATAGGGAATAGAGTTAGAAAACCGTAGAATGTTGAATGCTTAAAGTTGTATTATCCTTAGAATCATAAAAAAATATGTAACAATTTTGCTCTATGAATAAAGAAAATCATTATTTTTCATCAGATTGGTCCCAAAGAGAAAGCACTGACTAGCGAATGAATCTTAGCCAAGACAACAAAGAAATCAAAACGTCTAGGGGTAATATCTTCCCGAAACTTAAGTATAGGCAACACGGTTCCTAGACGTTAACTTCTCATTTATCCTGAGGTAATATTATCTTCAGCTCGAATAAGCTCTGAGTACGATCTCAGAATGTACAAGGGCGAAAGAAGTTATTGGGTGACTATCTTAAAACGTCTTGGGGTAATCTCTTCCTAAAACTCAAGTTTGGGCAATATGGTTCTTAGACGTTAACTTCTCATTTACCCTAGAGTAATATCATCCTCAGCTTGAATAAGCCCTGAGTATGTTCTTATGACGTACAAGAGTGAAAGAGGTTATTGGGTGACTATCTCAAAATATCTCGGGGTAATCTCCTCCCGAAACCTAATTATAGGCTACACAGTTCCCAAACGTTAACTTCTCATTTTCCTGGATGTAATATCATCCTCAGCTCGAATAAGCCCTGAGTACGGTCTTAGGACGTACAAGAGTAAAAAGGGTTCTTGGGTGACTATCTCAAAACATCTAGGGATAATCTCCTTTCGAAATCCAAGTATGAGTTACATGGTTCCTAAACATTAACTTCTCATTTACTTTAAGGTAATAGAATCCTCAGCTCGGATAAAGCCTCAAGCAAGACCTTAAGATGTACTAAGAGTAGAAAAGTCCTTGGATGATCACATACCCATTCGTCCCGAAATAATATTATCCCTAGCTCAAACAAACTTTAAACATGATCTCAAAGGCTTGTAGCAGCAAATTGAGTTTCGAGGTGATCAGCTCGCATTTGCTGCTCAAATAAATCCTTGGAAAGACCTAGGATACAAAGCAGGTACGATTTCAAGAAGACTAAATCCTCGAACTACCTTAGAATAATAAGATCCACTGCTCAAATAATGCCTCAGACATAATTTAAGAATACGTCAAAGTCTATGAGCGTCCAGGAGCAAGAAAACCCTAGATTTTATTAAGATTGAAGAGTGAATTCAAAGTATACAAGGGATGACAAGCTTCAGATCATCATCAAAGACCTGAAGTCAGGGAATAAATATTTCCTAAAATCGTTAAGTTTTGAAGGATAAGTTAAGACTAACGCAGCTTCTACTTGAAGATGACAACCTAAGACGGGAAAGGTAGAGGATTAATGCTAACAAGTTCCGCGTTAACCACTTAACTTAGTTCATATCTCCCTTGGCAACAATTTGGGTTTAACAATAGCCGAAGTCTACGAATTGAACTAAGTGTTGAATATCGAAGAAAGTAGAAAAGAAACAAAATGACACAAGGGTTTATAATTCAAAAGTATTTTATTAATGAGCAAATTTTATACATAAAGTTCATTACATTACAAAAAGAAAGAAAATAAAAAGAAGAATTCAGCCTTCAAGTAGTCAGGTTGATAGAAGGATCAGTTGGAGGGACGGCTGGGCTGGTATGCGAGACCTCAAGGTCAAGAGCCGCCTCAGAAGCACTGATGATCTCGGCAACCAGAGGAGCCTTGGGAGCAAAAGGAACCTTCACCACCTTGGCAGAAGAAACTTCCACTGGCTTGACCAAAGTATTCTCAAGCAGATCCACAGAAGTACTGGAGACAAACTCCACAGGAGGAATGCCCTTTGTTTTTTAGTTGGGATGCTCCTTCTATTTCGGAAGAAGGTCATCTAAAGGCTCAGCACCTCGGCGTGGAGGCTCCCTCTTAGGGCTGCATACGACCAGCTTAGGTCAAGATGAAGGTATTCACCTTGCAGGGTCTCACAGGTCATGTCAATGCTGTCATTGACCCTCTCTCTGATCGAGTCTGCATCACTTTGTCATTCTTAACGATCTGTCTGGTTAGAAGCAAGTTTCGGTGCCTCTCTGCACTTAGGCTCGAACGTAGCTCCCTGCATGCCTTGTCAAAGTTCTAAAGGCTCATTTGACCCTTCTCCTGTTACACCTGTTTCTTACTAACTGCAATTACGCATTTACATTCCTTATATACAATGCTATTCTTTCATTTACACAAAACTTAAACATTTCTAGTCAACAAAATTTTTTTTATACATATAAGTGTACATATAATACAACTCTTGTAATACAAATAGATTATCAATTTCATATCCAAAAAGCAGCTTACTAACCTATAAGTCTATACACATTACTTAGCTAATCTATAAATTACATATATCAAAAATAAAACTACAAATATACCTAACTCCTCGCTTGCATGCTCGGTCATCCTTATGTGCTATTATCTGTAAAATAAATTTTCAATAAAAGGTAAGATAAACATCTTAGTAAGTAAATCATGCAAGTGTTATATGTCAATGCAATGTAAAATATGAAGGCTTAAACAATCAGTACATTTTCAAGCAAGTTCATTCAAAATTCAAATATATTCAGGGCGATTTAGTCAATTAGTGTCACCTGCATTCACAGTGATCCGGTTACAGAGCGTGATCACGTGTTCTGCATTAAGCAGTCATTCACATTTACATATAACAGAAGTGCGCACGACGCATTAAACAGAATTCTTACTAGCCTACAAACCTCGCCTTTAACACGAGATCTGGCTAGATCAGAATAATATAACTAATGACTAAGCCATAAA
>JAXCLQ010000005.1:7909492-7944897 GCA_035584115.1 Cedrela odorata | reverse complement strand
AATTAAACAATTGATACAAGCAACAGGATTACTAATATAACAAGTAATCCAGACTGAATAAAATAATTTGATCAATTATTGGTCGAAAAACCCAAATTGTTGAACAATTCGATTAATTGTTTGACAATTTATCTAAATCGTTTTTAATAAATGAATTTACAACCATTAAAGTAATTATTCCTGTGACAAATGATTCAAACATTATGAATAATAGAATTATTTATTTGATAAATAATTTCGACTGAATACGTTTACGTAGTACTGTTTACGTAAATAGTGACACTGGTCATGTAAATAGTAAAATTATTCGGAATAATATCTTGCATACTCGTGTGACAAGTAATACAAATTAATCAAGCATATTTTACTTGTATGACAAGTAAAGGTGAAAATTGACATTAAGAGTAAAATACTGTAGTAACACCTGTTATGCATATGTATATAAGTATATATAATATACAAACATACATGAATATATAAAGAGTAGTAATTGTTCATAAGATGAATGATTACTAGTATTAGTCCTTGGCCCTAAAAGATAGTTTTATGAAACTGTTTAATATTAGAGAATAGTTACATAAGATGTGAATAAAATGAGTGCTTAATTAACAACTCCTAAAAGTTATCATATTATGTTTGCCTCCCATTGTAGGATAACTAATGGTTCTTTTATATAAATTTCCTACTCCAAAATTTCTATTATATCAGAGGTACGGGGTTTATGTAATTGAATTGGGTTATTTGGTTCTCAATGATATTTGAATCTCGACCAAGATTTTATTATGTGAGATTGGGATAAGAATATTATTTAGGAAGGTACAATGGTTTGAATATGACTAGTGTAGGATACTAAGAATTCTATTATGTGAGGTATCTAAAATTAGGGCAACAGAATGAATTGAGTCTTGTATGTAATGTAGAAAAGAAAAGTTCTTTACTCATTTGAATTTAATTAACCAAGATTTCTATTATTTGAGGTTAATTAATTATAGATGAGAATTCGATTACCCATAAATTTTCTAAAATCCAACAAAATGTTTAAATCTTATTTTAGGAGTGTAGGATTTAAATAAGATAGTGGGAGCTGATATGATCAGTTTAATTGTTAATAATGTTTTCAATAATTGAATTCATTTTTTGTAATTCAATATACTAATAAACTGTTTTCTTGTGTCTTTTAAGTTCTCTCTGTGATCATCAAAATGTTGTCTGCAAATGTGTTTCAAAAGATGTTAGACAACAATATGCTTACTGGTCATAATTTAAAGGACTGGTTAAGAAATTTAAGAATAGTTCTCGAGTTTGAAAATTTGGGTTATGTTTTGGAGGCAAAGATGCCTATGTCATTAAAGGTGGATGCTTCCTTAAAGGAGAAAGAAGCCTTTAATAAATGGCAGGTTGATAATCGTAGAGTGAGACTCTACGTGTTAACTTCCATGAATCAAGAGCTACAGACACGACATGAGAATATGCAATCATCGTATGAGATACTTAAATCCCTACAAGAGTTGTATGGGAAAAATTCTTGTGTCGTCAAGTATGAGCTATGCAATATCTTATTTAATATGAAACTTAGGGAGGGACTCCCGCCTGATGATCACGTCATTAAGATAATTAAAATCATTGGGCAGTTAGACATTTGGGACATTCAGATGTCTTATCGTCTAAAGGTGAATTTGATTCTCCAATCACTCTCACCCAGTTTTAAAGGTTTTATTATGAACTATAACCTCAATAAAATTGAGCGTACTTTTCCTGAGTTGCACAATGAGCTTCAAGAATATTATAAACAAAATAATAAGGGTAAGGGACATGAGGATGTCCATATGGCCACTACCAGTAGGACTGGTAAATGGCTACAATGCTCATCTTAAGGTCTAAAAGTTGGACCTAAGAAAAAGAAAACTAAGAAGGTCTTACCTTCTAAACTGTTCAAAATCAAGACAAAGGCCAAGGGAAAATGTTTTCACTACAAGGTAAAAGGACATTAGAAGAGGAACTATCCTCAATACCTTGACAGTCTTAAGAAGGCTAAGAAAGGTATGTATAGCAATAATATGATTGAATATGAATTAAGTGTTAATTCTAATATTCATCCATGGATTATTGATTCTGCTGCTACATCTCACTTTTGTGTGTCTTTGCAGGTGATGCAGAATAATTCTGCTCTCTCAGGCGATGATAATGTTTTGCGAATGGCTAATGGAGCAATAGTTGCTATGAAGGCTATTGAAATGTGCAAGTTGAAACTCGTGTCAGAATACATTTTAAAGTTAGATAGGGTTTTGTATTATGCTTTTGCTGTACGAAATATTATTTATGTATCTGTATTATGTAATAATAGTTATTCTGTACAGTTTAATAGAAAATAATGTACATTATATTTTAGAAATGTATGTATTGGCAAAGCAATTAATACAAATGGTTTGTAAGTCCTTCAGTTGAGTAATAATTATTTAATTTCTTCCATTACTAATAAAAAAAAATGGAATTTAAACGAATCCTAAATATTTGTGGCATCACATATTAAGCCATATTAGGGATAGGAGGCTTACTTAGCTCAGAGCAAGTGGGATATTGATCTCATTGGGTTTTGAACCCACTTCGACGTGTGAGTCGTGTCTTCAAGGAAAAATGACCAAATCGTTCTTTAAAAATAAAGGCGAGAGGTCAAAAGAACTGTTGGATCTTATACATACAGATGTATGTGAACCATTTAGTATATTGGCCAGAGGAGGTTTTGAGTACTTCATTACCTTTACCGATGATATGTCACAGTATGAGTATGTGTATTTAATGAAATATAAATCTGAATCCTTTGAAAAGCTCAAAGAATTTAAGAATAAAGTGGAAAACCAAACGAAAAAAGTATTAAGGTTCTACGATCAGATCGTGGAGGCGAGTATTTGAGTACTGAGTTTCAAGAGTTCTTAAAAGATAATGGGATTATCTCGC
Organism: Cedrela odorata; assembly: GCA_035584115.1. Classification (NCBI taxonomy): domain Eukaryota; kingdom Viridiplantae; phylum Streptophyta; class Magnoliopsida; order Sapindales; family Meliaceae; genus Cedrela; species Cedrela odorata. The sequence continues at coordinate 7,941,942 of JAXCLQ010000005.1, read as the reverse complement.
AGTTGACTCCTCTTTATACACCTCAGCTTAATAGTGTATTGGAGAGAAGGAATCGTACCTTATTAAATATGGTGCGATCGATGGTCAGTTTTACAGACTTACTATTGTATTTATGGGTATATGCTCTATAGACCGCTACACATTCTCAATAAAGTTCCTTTCAAATTAGTCCAAAAAACCCCATATGAGATATGAATGGTAAGAAACCCAGTCTCAATTATATGAGAGTCTAGGGTTGTCCTGCATATGTCAAGTTAATCAAATCTGATAAACTTGATCCCAAATCAGAGATGGGTCGGTTTATAGGATATATCCTAAAGATAGTTTAGGATATCAAAGAATTTCTATCAGTAGGAAAGCACACTTCTTAGAAAAAGAATTTCTTAAAGAAGAAGGTGCGGGAAGAGAAATCAAGTTAAAAGAAGAGTCTTTTGAGCCTCGATTCGACCATGCTGATACTGAAAAGTCTAGTCAGCAGACTTCTGTCCCAGTTAATCCAATTCCAACTCATAAATCTTCTAGAGTTCCTAGATTCCCAGAGAGAGATGGATTTCTCAATGAACAAGATTTTAAATCTTACTTAGTGGGAGTAACAGATCATGAAGATGATCCAAGAACTTATGAAGAGGCAATCCTAGATAAAGATTCAGGAAGATGGTTAGAAGCAATGAAATCTGAAATGGATTCCATGCATATAAACCAAGTCTGGACACTTATTAATCCACTAGAGGGAATAGTTCCTATTGACAATAAATAGATCTTCAAGAGGAAGATTGGTAAAGATAGACAAGTTGAGACCTATAAAGTATGGCTTGTTACTAAAGGGTATACTCAGAAACAAGGGTTAGATTATGAGGAAACCTTTTCGCCCGTAGCTATGATAAAATCCATCAGGATCATGTTAGCCATAGCAGCATACTATGACTATGAGATTTGGCAGATGGATGTAAAGACCGCATTTCTCAATGGTTACATTAAGAAAAACTTGTTTATCAAATAGCCTGTCGGTTTTGTATCCTTTGTTGAGCCACATAAAGTATGCAAGTTGCATCGATCCATTTATAGATTAAAGCAAGCCTCAAGGAGTTAGAACATCCGATTTGATGAAATAGTCAAATCGCTTGGCTTTATCAAAAACCCGAATAAGTCTTATGTATACAAGTGGGTTAAAGATCATACGATCACGTTCTTAATACAATATGTTGATGACATATTGTTGATAGGTAATGATGTAAGCATGATGGCTGAGGTTAAACTCTGGTTATCCAGAACTTTCTCCATGAAAGATTTGGGTGATGCAACCTATATTCTCAGGATTCGAATCTATAGAGATAGATCGAAGAAGATAATTGAATTATCCCAAAAGTTGTACATTGAAAAGATGCTGAAAAGATTCAGCATGGAGAACTCTAAGAGAGGTCTCTTGCCCTTCAATCACAGTATTCATCTTTCTAAAGATATAGGTCCGAAGACTGATGAAGAGCGGCAACGGATGTGTAGCGTCCCATATGCATCAACTATTGGCAGCTTGATGTATGCTATGTTATATATTAGACTTGATATAGCTCATGTGGTAAGTGTTACTATCAGATATCAGGCGAATCCCGGGGAGAAACACTGGTCATCAGTGAAAACAATTCTTAAGTACTTGAGAAGAACTAAGGATTTAATTCTGAGTTATGGATCTCAAAAGTTGAGTATTCATGGGTACTCAGATTCTGATTTTCAATTAGATGTGAATGATAGAAAGTTTACATTCGATTTCATCTTTCTGTGTAATGAAGGTACTGTGAGTTAAAAAAGTTCCAAACAAACGACTATGGCTGACTCCATTATAGAAGCTGAATATATTGCTACTTCAGAAGTAGTTTGGATGCGCAAGTTCGTATCGAACTAAGTGTCGTTCCTAGAATGGCTTATCCGATAAGTGTATTATGTGATAATACAAGTGTTATTGCACAAGCTAAGGAACCACGAGCATATTAGAAATCAAAACATATTCAGTGTAAATATCACATTTTGAGAGAATTTGATGGTGCTGGAGAGATTTTGATTGGAAAGATATCTTCAGCAGATAATGTAGTTGACCCTTTCACTAAAGCGATGACATTAAAGCAACTGGACTAGCATCTTGAGAAGATGGGTATAAGATAAAACAACAAATGGCTTTAGTACAAGTGGGAGTTTGTTGATGTTGTATGCCTTAGAACCATTCGTATTGTCGGTTTTAGGTATATTGTATTGAATTACTATTGTAATATGTATTGTACATATTTATTAATAAAGGAAATAGTTTCAATTTATGTGTGTATGCTGCTTCTTCTATCTATACATACTAATGATAGAATATACATATGAATTGTTCAAGATAATTAGATTATCTAAATAGTTCCCTACATATACAATATCGAATGAGCATCGATATTGCACAGTAGGCAGACTGAATATCTTCGGTGAATATCATGAGATGATATTAGTGCAGGTGACATAATATTCATAGCATTAGGATATTAGTGTAGATTAACAGTTAGAGAACTGTTTTTCGAACATGACCAAAGTTATAATGAATCACACAGAAGTATGTTATCAATAATTCATCATATGATTATACTAGTGTGTTAACTACACCAGATGCACATGGTTTATACGGTATATAAATGCGAGACTAATCAATTCTTGTACTCATAAGCTGGTTTGGTCATGTGTTGTTTATATCGGAATGCAAATGATTGTCAGATGGAATCCGTTGACTCGATACAGTAGATTTCGAGGTTTCGTTGACTCGTTCCAAATTTGAGTTCCTAGTCGGATATTAGTAAACAGCTGAAAACAAAGTCTTTAGCCAAAACATTAGAGTTATACGAAGAGTTTGTAGTGACAAGTTCAGTATGTATTGACTGATTATCCATATATGACTTAATTTAGAGTTTTGACATACGTGAGCCCTAATTTAGTTGAGATTAGACAAACGGAAGGAGATTATTCACATGAAATGTATAATTAGACATAAATGGTTCGATGAAAATTCACTTCATTGTGGTTTAGGGACTATGACATGTTGCTAGACGTTAACTATAGTCGTTGAGTATTCGAATAGTTCAGAACGAGTTCGATGAGATCGATTTCGGCTCACGGCTAACTCTACAGTGAACCTAAGAGATCACAACCAAAAACTTATGTTATTCCTTGCTATGAGAGAGATTATATATTATCTGCAAGAGAGCTAGCACTTTCGGAGATAATATTAGGCCGAAAACAGTAAACAATTTACGTGTTAAATAGTTTAACAATTTGAGAGCTATGTTTAATAACTCGAATGTGACTTAAAGTAAATTACAATATTTAGAATTATAAACAGAATTAAAATAAATTTGGTCAAAATAAGTTTGACCGAATTTGGGATCAATTGATAATTTACCAAAATATAAAGGCCTAAGTGATATTTTATATTTACTATTGAAAAACTTGTTGGACAAGCTTTGGAACTTATTTGTCTTTAATTAAAAGATCTATGGCAATTTAGTAAATGAGGAAAATATATATATGAATAGCCATTTTTAATTTTAATAAGATTTTTTATTTTTGATCAAAAATAAAAAGATAAGCTCTTATCTCTCTCTCCAACATTTAGCCAAGGCAAGGAGGCATAAGGGGTTTGATTTCTTGGAGATCTTGTGATTTTAAGATTTCTCTCTTCATCCGTAAGCTAATTGTTAGCTCAATTTTATGTAATTTTGATTAATTTCATAAAAACTTGATTATATTCATGATTAAATGCCATGAATCCTAAATGTTTATTTTTCATCTAATCAACACCTTTCAAGTATTATATTACTAATAAACAATTTAATGGCAACAGTATTGGTAGACCTATTATCAAAAGTAATGCTGAAAATTTTATCTTATTTATCATATTCTCTAAAAATACTCATCATTGCATTAAAAATGGAAAAATCATTATGAGAAAATTTCTAATCCACAAAATGCAATAATTTTTTTTATGTAACATTCAATTATCATCATTATAATGGGAAGTAACACAAATATAACTTAACAACAATCAAAAGTAAAAGAAATAACATCTTTAAAAGAATGGAAAATTAAAAATAAATTTCTTTTGGTTTGTTCAAACAATCTCATATAATCACTCTTACATGTATTTTTAGTAACTAATTGAAAAGAAAGTTGAATATACATTTTCATGAACATTTCCAATCTTTTGTCTTCTGCCTGAGTGAAAGGCTGCTCACTCGATACAATCCATTTAGCCATCCGTTCTTTTGTATTTTAATATGAGTACCTAAAACAAGTGACAATGTTATCCCCAAAAGTATTTAGTGCAAGTAGAGATTAGGTATTGTTTTTCGGGGAAGCAGCGTTTGAATACATCTTCTCATATGTAGTTTCAAATGTCCAGTTTCACTCCTAATACTTAAGACAATGTTATACAACTTATAAACCACTTTCTGTTCTTGTTTTCCAGTTTTGTATTATTCAGTTGGGATTCTAATGTAAAAACATCACAAACACTTGATGTTCTAGTTCTTTTAGAATTAGAAACACTTGTTGCAAAAGAACTAGATTTGCTTTCATCCAAATCTTGTCTAGTCGACATTGTTTAAGAAATATAATTTTAGTATCTGCAATAAATGAGGAAGGCATGGAGAAATTAGTATTAGAATTTAGAAACAATAGAACACTAGTATGTAAAAGAGAAATCCAGTGTTTGTAATAAACCTATATATAAACACTTTCTAATGAAGAAACTTAATCTACCTAACATCTTATTTATGTATCAATTATATTCATTACTAGTGCTAGAATGCTAGGAACAAATTAACTATATAGACAATCAAATTTAAAAATTAGAAAACTCAGATTTTGTAATATTTATAACAAATTTGATTCATTTTACACATGTATTCCCAGGATCTCATCCAAACCCACAATAATTACCATTCTAAGCCTTCCAATTTAATGTAGAAAGAAGCCAAATCAAACTTAGTTTTTCCACTATCATATTCGATAATAGTAAATAAAACAATTTTCATATTTTGTTCCACAATTGAAAACTTGTACCATCAAAGGAATACTTTCCAACTATTAGACAACACCATATTCAAAAGTAAAACATAAACCCTGTAATTACTGAATAAAATACCACCAAGAGAAAGAAAATAGAAGTTCAACTTTGGGAATAATTCTAAAAAATAAACATTATTTTGCATGAAATAATTAAGATCATGAGCTAATTGCAACTAAAACAAAGCATGGAATTTAGGTAGCATAGTCTGGAGATCATTGTGAAAACAATCCAATGAAATTCAAAAAGTTTATATAGATAACCATCAGCCAACAAGAACCTAGAAAGCATCAGATGGTTGTTTACATTGAAGAAGAAGAATATCTTCTTTGCACTTCTTGAAAAGATTTCAGTGGGACTCATATGAAGCCAGAAAGAAAAAAAATATAAGTGACCTTTATCAACCATCCCTATTTCTCAATTTCTATAAGGAAACAAACTAACATGAATAATACTGTGTAAGGGGTGCTTCGCAAACTATCAAAAATACTTTTAAATATATTTTACAATCCAGCTAATACAAACAAATAACTTTTGAGATCACAAAAGTGCTTTGGGAGCCTTTAGAGAATAACTTGATAGATAGGTGATTTTCCATACAACACTTTCAAGAACATTGAAGGAAGCAATTTCACTGAAAAGCATTTCATGTCAAAGACTTTTAAAACTCTAATTCCTTGCAAATCATAAACGAAAATTGATTAAGCAAAAAGCAAAAACATCATTTACACTAATTTCAGCAAAATAATCATATCCTATCCTACTGATTACATCAAAACATAAACTGGTTAAACACATAAAGTGCAAACTTGGTAATTATAATGTTAAAAATTCCTTCCAAATCAAAATAATCATATCCTATCTTACTTTGTCAATTTCCTACAGTCTCTAACTATCAAAGCATAACTTTATTTAGATCCCAAAAATACCCATCAAATTAATATCAATGCAATCAAAACCCACAAAGAAAAAATCAAAATTGAGTAAAACAAGCATTATTTATTTATTTATTAAATTAACCTTCTTTTCAAATTTAGATTATAGTAAGTTTTGAAGCCTTTAATCAACAGTAAATTAACATAAACAAATCACAATAATTGAGAAATAAAAACATACCACAATAATCTAGCTTTAGTATGTCCTTTCGCATTGATGATCGTAAATCAATTAAAATAAAGAGTTAAGACCAAACAAAATGTGAGAGATAAAGATATTAGGTGACCGATTTTAGCAAAAAATTAGGGTTTGTGTGAAAGAGAGACAGACTGAAGAGAGAGGGAGAGAGAAGTGCTAAAATGAATGTTGTAATTTTTTAAAAATTATTTTACCGTTTAAAATTTAAATTTTAAATTTAGGATTAGTCAATTTCGGCTTTCAAGTTGGTTCCATTACGGCCCACGGGTTGGCTCAAGCACATACCTGGCACGGTTCGCATGGGCGAGCTGCATATTTTTTATGCAAGCCTAGTTTAGCCTGGCACAAATACTGTGAGGGCATAAGTTGGCCTAGCACGCGAGCTTATATGGGCCTCATTTTCGTTAGCTAGCCCAACCCATTTGTCACCTCTATTTACAAAGTACTAAAAATGGTGAGACTATGAGCATATTAACTAGGATATCCATATGGAAAGGTTGTATGAAAAACCTGAAATGCAGATATACTTATAAAATATTATTGGTAAAAGTATGTTATTTTTATTAATGCAAATATATAAATATTATTTAATAAAATTTTATTTCCTATCATATATCATTGAACATAAGATTAGTTCCCTATCAAGATAATTGGCTCATTAACTACCCAAAGAATAAGGGGAAAAAAAATACCCACGAGCGACATTCTTCATGTCGAGGAGGCTGGATTCATAATTTTTCGGGGACACTCAAAGGGAAAAAAGAGTACCCATGAGTGACACATTTATTGCCAAGGAGGCAAGAGCCATAAATAACCAAGGATATTCATGAGGAAAGGGAAACATCTGTGAGTGACGTTTTTCTACCAAGGATATAGGATTTACAAGTGTTTGATGTCCGTGAAAGTTTTCCCAGGCACTCTTTAGCCGATCAGATAAAACTCACATAAGTTAAGAGGACGATCATGAAAAACATATCCCATGAACATTCTTTTGCTAAGGAGGCAGAATCCACAAAGATCTGAGGACATTCATAGACAAAAACGTGTATCCATGAATGATGCTTTGTTCGATGAGGCAATGACCACAGGTAATCGAGGACGCTCGTGGAAAGTATCGGGCAAATCTCTCTCGACCAAGGAATTTAGGTTCATCAGTATCTGAGGCCAATTAGGCTAGCCTCTTTTATCACTACAATTTCATTAGAAATGAGGAATATTGTATAGGGTGATGAATTATAAAGGCATTTTAAATGTTTAAGGGATTATATCTGAGGGCAATTGCAATTTTGAAGGAAAGTTTTAGTGATCAAATTAATAAATATGAGGATATTTACTTGTTCAATTATTTATTTAAAATTCTGAAGAGCAAAAAATAAGTAAATCACACATCCAACCATAGTAATACTAGAAGAAAAATTAAATTACTTAAAATGAAGACTCGTGGGTCATAAGTTTATACAAAAATATTAATAAAAAAGAGAATAAAAAGAGTAGATTAAAAGTAGCTGGCATCGCATCATCTTTTACACTTGAGGTGCCTACGCAGACAACATAATTACCTCCTTCACCGACCACAGCAGGTTCAGTAATAGTCAGGTAGGCAACATCCTTTGTATCCAAAGTGCCAATACTTGCAACAAATTCATCTACACCTATGTCCTGACAAGCTTACTGACAACAACATTCTTGATTTCCTAAACATGTCTAAGCAAGACAAGCCAATAGTCGGGTATAAGGATTTGAACATGTCCAAGCAATTATAGAGGGTGAACAGACCACAATCATTTGAGGCACTCTTTTTGTCCTTCGTAGGAGACTTTTAGGCGACAGGGACATTGGCCAGAGGACCCGAAACCTTGCCTTGAGCCTTTTACATCAACAATTCATTATTAGTAAATAGGTTTTACACAACCCCTTTAGTCGATGTGGCCACCATTTTGCGCTTGGAGTTTTTTATTATTATTTCGTTTTGCCTACAAAATAGAAAAGAGTATTACTTTTTTTTAGCTTAACTTCTTCAGGAATAAAGTTCACCAGACCTGACCCAAGTAGATTTCTAAGGCTGAAAAGGTTCTTCTAGCTACAAGGTTCGGCAAAAACAACCTTGACTTACTCTTTCAGAAGACTATCAAGCACTGCGTCTAACTTCTTGGTAACTGCAAAGGAATTACCTCATGTGAGATAATAGAAAATGACGAGAAGACAACTTGCTAAAAAAATAAAAGAACAACCGATGTTTCCACTAACATAGGTCAAGGAAAACGACATGCTGAGTCAAATTTTGTTGAGGTGAGTTAGGTTCGTCCCTCGACCCGCAAATCATAGCCACATGACCTGCTGACGAAGAACAATTGATGTTTCCACTCTTTGCTGGAAGAAGGCCGGTCGTGGACGAGTTTCTTCTTCGGGCCAGTTCCACGGTTCAATGTTAATTGAATCGGACCAAAATCGTTAACTGGCTGGGCTGATACAGTTCTTCAAACTGTCTAGTTCTTGGTAGGTTTTGATTTATGTTCTAATTCAATTCCGAACTGGTTTCGATTTTGATTGCAGGTCGATTTCGATTCTATTTCCGATTTCATAATTATTTTCAAAGTTTCTGATTTGAATGTATCAATTATTTTTTTTTATAAGTATCAATCTGATTTAAGTTGTAATTTCTTTACAACTCTTGAATTTAAAAGTATCAATATTCTTTCTTAAAAGTATCAACGCTCTTCCTTATAAGTATCGAGATGGTTTAAGTTGTAATTTTTTTTCAACTCTTGAACTTAAAAATATCGATTATATTCCATGTGTATATGAATTTGGTTGAGTTGATAATTTAATTAGTAATTAACAACTAAAATTTTACAATTAATTAAATATTAATTCTAATTTTTATATTGATAACAAAATAAAATTATTAATCTCAATAATTTTAAAATTATTAACTATAGTAAATACTAGCAAAAATAACTAAATTATTTTCTAACTAAAATTTTAAAATTAAAGAGTGACAAATTTAAAAATTAATAACAAAATTAAATACTAATAACAAATTTTAAATTATTAATTAAATTAAATACTAACCAAAATTTTAAAATTAACAAATAAATTAAATATACTAATACAATTACTAATCTCAGACTGTTAAAATTTGTAATATTTACAATTTATTTTTACTAAAATTATTTAATTATAAGTTTTGTATTAAGATAAAAAAAATTGAATTGAGAGAGATTGAGTAAGTAAAAGAAATAATTTGGAAGTGAAAATGAATAATTATTTATAAAAAAAATTAAAAATTAAAAAAAATAAATTTAAAATGTGTAAATTGTAACGTAACAATATTATAACGTTGTAATTTATAACGTTACTTTTCTACTTTTGTAAGTTGCAGCTAACAATTCAATCCCTAGTTCAACAAATTAATGGGTCTAAACAATTTTTAATCTGGCTTCTGAATTTTAAATAGCTTGAATCAATACAACCTGAATTTTGAATCTAGAATTGGTTCAGCCTTAGTGAACACTATCTTAGATCAATTCAAATCTAAATTTTAACGGGCCAAATTAGATCTATTCAAAGGTCAATCCGACCCGTTAGACATAGGTTTCTTGAGGGGCCTTTAACACTTGTCTCCCTCTCTTTAAAAGGACATCTAATCTTAATTATCATCTTAGGTTGAGTTAAATGATACAACATTTTGATTAGATATATTATGATGAACGGACGCCTGACCAGACAGGTTTTAGGAGTCAGAATCGACACTAAAACATCTGCCTCAGAAAGGAAAACCGACCACCAGAGTCGAACACAAAATAATAAGTTTTATTTTCCTAAAAGCAAATTTTAGGGTCTTAGACAACCCAAGCACATGCAATAAAATGCAACAAACGCAAAATATACTCTATTTTGTGCTTATCACAACGTGCAAATCAATAAAATTTCAAATCATAACGCAATAATCACAAAGAATCAACCCAAAAAAAATACAAAAAAAGGGGGCAAAGCAAAGCAGGAACTTAAAAAAGAAGCAACGACAAGGCAAAAACCAAGAAATTACAAAAGAAAATTGAATAAAGCAAAAGCCCACAAAAAGTTTGAAGCACTGACGTGAAACAGGCAAAAAATGCAAGGATGGCGAAAAAAGTGAAGAAAACTCAAACCAATAGCGATGAATGGTTGCACAAATTGATTCAGAGGGCTAGAAACCGAGAAAGTTGCTTCTTTTTTTCTATGTTTTCTCTTTTTAGAAGGACCTTTCTCTCAAAAGGTCTTTTTTTTTTTTTTTACGAAGAAATCTAAAAGTAAGTAAAGGGTAATTATGAAGAAAACTAAGGCTTTTATAAACAATAAATAGAGAATGATCCAGTCGTCCATGCTTTGATTTGTAAACTATTACCATGCGGCGATAATTAATTGAGCGCATGATGTCGTGTCTGTCGAGAAAGGTTTGATTGGACAAAAGCAAAGACAGGGTGGCAGAGAAGTAAATGAGCTGCCATATTCTCGCCTTTTCAAATTTTGAATGGTGCCATCTGTAAGTGGCACGACTCTCCAACTGCTGCAACTCTTGATTAGCTGAGATCCATATCGTAGACACGCTAATATTAGGAGAAATATCGAGAACCCACCGAACCATAATACAACGAAAAAGAGCAAGATAAAAAGATTGAGGTGAACATTCAAAGATATAAGGAATAGAAGAAAACAAAATTTCGTATAATTTTTAGCACTATATTCAAAATTCGCACATACTAAAAATTGAGAAATTTAATTGGGTCATTATAAAAAAATTAGAGACTTTAATTGGGTAATGATACTTTTTATCAGCTAAGTTCACTCCACATCAATAGAAACAACTCATGTCAGCATAGCTAGTCTATCCTTGTAAAAAATCACCTTCAAGATAAAAGCAGTTCAGGTCATATTATTTATCTTTGAAAAAAAATCTTTAAACCGAGGTTAAATCATTTTGTCCTTGTGTCATATTTTTAAGGACAAACCAATTCATCCTCGTGGTCAAGATAAAAGGGTTAGAAAACATAGGACAAATTAAATTGTTCTCAAGTCATATTTATAAGGAGTTTACAAGGAGTTTAGTACTCTTAGTAAGCCAGATTCTATTTTATTAATATATTTTCACATGATTTAAGATTTTTGTAAGACTTCTGATAAATTAGATTTTTAATTTTAATTAAAATAATAAGAAAAGTAAGGTTTAGTAGAAGTCAGAATAAGGTAGATATCAGAGTCTTATCAAATGACAGTGTTGTCAAGAGTTCAATGTCAACTACAACGAGAAAAAGTCAGAAGGTTATAAATAAAGGCTAAAACAAAAAGAAAGAGGTTTATAAATCTTTTTGATTTTTTTATTATTATGTTGTTAAGGAGTAAAAATCACTACTTTGATTATTGTTATTATTTTTTGAAAATAATTTATACAAATCATCTTTTTTTTAAATCATAAAAGATAATTTTTTACTGATTTAAGCATTGGAAGGTTATCGTCAGATTTCTAGCCTTCTTGATTCGTTTCTTTCAAACAAGAACTGTCAAAATGTCAGCAAATTAGTTTGAGTCCATCGCACAACTGACTGACCCGAGAACATTCTCAAAATCTAAGGATGTGGATTTCAGTAGATTTGTACATGAAGAAAAACAAATTTACGTGTTGATATCTTTGTAATACCCCAAACTTTAAACCAATGGCATTTTCATCATTTTATACATTAGGAGCAATTTTGTCATTTTATAAATTTATGTCGTATATTGAAAACCGAATAAATAACTCTGTTTTAATATTTACTTAGCTATTATGAGTTGATAACAATATATTAAGTGTAGAAAAATTTTCTTTAAAGTTCTGTCCGCATAACCGACCTTCAAACGAAAATTGGTGTTGATTATAAAATTTGATTAATAAATAGTTTATTTCTACTAAAAAAGAACTCGATAAAGATCGATATAAATCAAATTTGAGTTAAATCCGAAATCGGATAAGAGAGAATCAAAGCCTATAACATAATATATGTGTATAAAAATTTTAAATGACATATTTACCCTTTTTATTTAAGTTCTTTTTAATTTTTTAAGGGCAAATGAGTAATTTTTATACATTTTAATTGAAATTAAAGTTGGGCAGAAACATCACCTGGGCATTCTTCTTCTTCATCCCGAACCTTTCTTTCTCTTTAGTTTTTAAATTTTTTTTTCAATTCCCTTCAAATCACTTAATTTTCAATCGATTAAAGTTTTGTTTCTCACTGCTAATCACACGTACACGACACGAGTTATATTCTAGGAACTTAATTTGAGCTATTTGGTCGACGATTAAGCCGAGAGAAGAATAGTGCTGTAATTCATAATTTGAAAATTTTTAAAATTACTCGCAAATCAGACATGTTAAGGTTAAATTGACTCCTCAGTATGATTTATACTATTGTTTTTATAGTATTTTTGTATTTTACAAAAATTACTATTTACAATGGAATCACTGTTTATCACTGATAATTTTATCGATTATACTTGTTTAAACTAAAACTAAACCAATTAGCTGTTGGATTAGGTGGAATTAAATTTTATTGAAAGATATAAATAGTAATAGTAGCATTGCATTTGATTTGAATTTCAAAATAATGTGTTATCATATAGAATTGGTTAATAATAGTGAATTAAGTATAATCGACACTTCGATTATTAATCGTTAGATTTCGGATTGTAAAAGAAAATAGAATTCAAAAAGGAAGGGAGGGAACTTGTTATACATCAATGTCGTAATTAAACTTTAAGTATGTGTATTTCAATTATTACATTAATAATTAGTATAAATATATTATAGATAAGCCGAGGGAGCGGTCACCTAGCTCATAGTGATCCGATTTCTATTCTGTTTTTGGCGATACTTGTAAGTGGATTTTTACATGCTTTTTATTTCTTAAAATTATTTTATAAAACTTAATGTTTTACGAAATAAGGAATAGTTTACTTATAAATTGATTTACATTTTGCTTTATATAGTAAATGAGGTTTACTTTGAGCTTTACATATATTGTTGTGGAGGAGTTGTTGAGATATTAATTTTGAGGCCAAGAGGCGGCCATTATATTTTGAATTATATTTTATTTCTGATTTCTGTATTTCTGATAATATACTAACCATTATTTCAATTTTTACTTAACCTAACCAGGAGACATAAGGGGAGAAGTTTATGTGTTTTGAAAGCACATTTTGATTTGTGTCTTGTGGAGACACCAGTACATATGAGAAGTAGGGGGCGAAGGGCGGTTTGATATCTGACATAAAATCTGTATACATTCTTGCATATTATTCTGTTTTCAGTTGATTATAATTTTGAAAATTATTATAATATTTAGTGAATGTCTTGTTTGTATGATTTCTGTCTGAAATTGATTTTAACTTTAAACATATTTTATCTCAAAACTGAATTTACTTAAAATTCTCATTTCAGTATTCACTCACTAAGTTTTCCTCAAAACTTATCCCACCACAGTTTTCAGTGAGTGCAGAATTTCCTTCTTGGTGAGAATTCTAGGATATATTCATGAATAGTATTGAAATTATAGATTTTCCACTCTGTCACCTAGGGGTTAATATTTTTGTTTATTTTGTAAATTGAGCACAACACCTAATTATGTATACACATTATAAGTGTCTTTTGTAAATTCTTGTGCATATATAGTTCTGTATATGAGTATCGTGGTATATGTCTAGCATGGTGTTGACGGGCGTGGAACCCTCAGTATATATTTATGAAATCATGCATATGATTGTATTTATCTGCATTACATGGTTACATATTCAGATTTTTCTGAGGCTTGTAGGAGTGGGATATCCCTACCTCTATATCATCACGAAACCGATTTACTAATTTGTGACAAAGTGGTATCAGAGCATGGTTTAAGGGTCTGTGATTGTAAGTAGAGTGAAATGCCTCACATATGTAGTATATCTAGGATAATTCTGCATGGGGTGTTGCCACTTTAAGTATTTGGATAATCTAGTACATCTTCTTTTTATAGATGTTATAGGATAAATTATAATTCATCTAAATTGTATTTCCATGTCTTAGTAGCTAAATTAGGTCTTATTGAAATAAAAATTCCTACGATAGAGACTAAAGGATTTCTTCTTCAAACCAGGATTTGACTAAGCCTCTAGTGCTACTTGTTGGGATTCAGGGTCAAGTAGATAGAGAACGAGGTATAGGTCAGGGTAGAGTTAAAATCCAAGAGCCTGAAGTACCAAATGAGAGAGAGTAGATAATTTGCTTTACTATATTATAGCTTTAACTTAATATTCAAATTGTAAATATTTGTGATTCAAGTTGAGCTCTGAACATACTAAATGTGTGGAATGGTAAATAGTCAAAATATATGTTGGAAGGATATATATGTTGTAAATGAGATGCAATTTTATGAAATTTCGGATTTGGTATTATGGACCATGATTATGGATAAAAGTTGCATTAATTTAGTTATTTTGTGAAATTAGATGAATTTATATTTTCAATAGTGTGATGCCAAAATTGCTTTAAATATGAGTTAGAAGTTGACTTTTTCTTTAAAAATTAGTTTGGACCGGTTGATATATCCAAAAGTGTAAATTGTGAAATTCCCAAATTATGGGTTTTAGAAAAGATGAGTATGTTATGGCTAAAATGTATTGTAAGTAGGACTTGTGAATATGTGAAATTTAAGTCTTGATATAATGACTACAATTGAGGAATTGTAGTGATTTATAAATTTCTTTTGAGTTCAGGGTCGTAAACAGAGATTATGAAAATACATACATACATATATATATATATATATATTTAAAAGTGTTGTAGAGGTATAGAGATACATTGAGCCTAGAAATTGGGATTTTGAGTTGTGATATCTAAGAATGAATATTAAAATGGTGTGATGGTAGTCTATAATGCTTTATTCTATTTGATTAAAATATAAATATAAAGTTGTTACTAAAAGTTGATATTGAAATATATAGGGTAAAGATAGAATTATGTTTCTTTCTAGATTCGAACGTAGATTAATTAAATTTGACAATTGTTATAGTTATTGGAAATTATTTTTGAAAATGTCAAAAAGGTTGGGTTATGTTAACCTATGAGTTAGGATTTGATTTTGTGCTTACTGCTCTATGAATTTATGATTATTATGAATAGTAAGAATGTTATCCAGGATATCAATCATGTGTTTGAATAAGGTGAATTCACGGATTGTGATTTAAGTGATGACTCGCGAGAAAGAATAACAATTGGTTGGCAGAGGTTAATCATCTACCAGTAGCTAGCTGAGAGTGTTTGCATTGACTCCTTAGGATGCTTAAACATTAAATACAATTGTGACAGGTATTCTTTCCATTAAGGCTATTGATGCTAGAATTCTGTTCAACCCGGAGATAACTCTTTCTTTTATTTCTCCATATTTTACATATTATTTAAGCAAAGAGATTAAAACCCTAAATTCACCTTTGACTGTGTCTACTTCTGTAGGAAACACGATATTAGCTTCTAAGATTATAAAATCTTGTGTCATTTTTGTTGGTGAGCATGTATATCTTGTTAATATGATCTTGCTAAAGATTTTAGATTTCGATGTGATTTTAGGTATGGACTGGTTATCCATATATCATGCGATAATGGATTGTAGGAAGAAAACTATCACTTTTTCTATTCCAAATGATTCAGTCTTTGAATTCCAGGGTAACAGAAGTGAAGTCCTTAGTAACTTGTTCTTAGCTATTGATGTGGATAGACTACTAAGTAAGGAATGTACTGGGTACTTAACATTTATTTGAGATTGTTTTGTTGATCGCGAGTGAACAATTATTTTTCAGAAAATTATTTTAAAAAAAATTCATGTTGGAATTACACAAGTACAAAAAAAAAATCAATCAAATTTTTTAAATTGCCTTAGTTATGGTTATATGCAAACTTTATGACCCTTGTGGTTGTGGA
This sequence comes from Cedrela odorata, assembly GCA_035584115.1. NCBI lineage: Eukaryota > Viridiplantae > Streptophyta > Magnoliopsida > Sapindales > Meliaceae > Cedrela > Cedrela odorata. Next base: position 7,925,758 of record JAXCLQ010000005.1, on the reverse strand, counting down.
ATTGTTTTGGCAATATTGAGGACATATCAATATTATGAGATTGCGAGTGGTGGCTTGGGCTATGATAAGGGGAGAAAGAAATATTGAGATTGATTTGTTGAGTAAGTGGATTAACCTTGTCTTATAAAGATTTCAGACTTATATTACTTAATCTTAAGAAACCCCTTTAGAATTAATAAGAGCACTGAGATATATATGTGTTGAATTGAGTGTAAATCTCGGCGAGAATCGAACAAGTTGCGATTTTCAATAGGCCGAATTTATGTGAAAATGATTACGAGTATTTAATGCATTGCTTTTGGTCAATTTATAGAAATATTAATGTGTTTGAAATTATGGAAATAGCTTTGGGATATAAAAAAAATTATTTACCTGATTTGCTTATAAATTGAGATAATCGTGATATGAAAATGAGTTAGTAAGATAGGTATATGTGTATGATATATTTGATATACATGTAATATTTATGTGACCATAGCGTGTAACCTACTGTGGATCCTTGAGGTATTTAAGGGAGTGGATAACTGTTTCTTCAAGGATTGCCGAATAAAGACTTAAATTATATGTGTTGAAATCTTGACTACGTTCTCTAACTTAACTTTGGTTATGACCTATTAAATTTTATGATTTTTATAGTTATTAAGACTGTTTTCAATGATATCGATGATATATGAAATATTACGAATTCACAGATTGAGAATTAGCTTATAACATGTGATTGGATTATTATATTTCTCAAATAATTATCTGAGCTTAATGATGAAATATAACTGATGAATGATTTGATTAAGTTCTTAGGATTACATTGAACATTGCTTGGTGAAGTTGTGATTACGATGAACATTAGAATGATTATCGAAAATATCAATAAAGTGTTGAGATACAGTAAAGATATGAATTATAATTTGGATTGTGCAATATGAGGAAGAATCCGAAGGTTTGTATGTGGATTGGTTATAGATAATTTATTTCATTAAGTTAAGATGTGAAAATGAGATCGCTACTTGAATCTAGTATTTGAAATATAGGTACATGAAGCTTTGATTAAATTTGTTAAATATGCTTGATGTATTTTTTTATATAAATTATGACTATTTGAGATTATTGAAACTATTTTCTTTCGAATATGTTGGTTATGTTTGGGGTTAATGAAATTTACGAATTGTGGTTGTGTTATACTCATTAAGGAAGATATGGTAAGATTAATGTGAATGTTATAGAAATAGTGAATTATCATGAACCCATGAGTTGTGATTTGGGTTGTGTTATTCGAGAAAGAATACCGAAATCTGTCTTAGTGGATGAAATTAAGGAAGCTCAGATTTTGGCCTCGTATATAGATTAAAAGAAGAGGTGCATCGAGCAAGGTAAATGTGATGACTTTAGAGTAGATGATTATGGCATCTTGAAATACCGAGACATTTGGAGATAAATCATACTTCCTTCTATACAATAGATCTAGGAGGAACAAAGATGTATCATGATCTGGGAGAGATTTACTGGTAAGAAGGGATGAAGAGAGATAATGTTGAATTGGTGGCTAAGTGTTTAACCTATCAAAAAATAAAAGCAGAACATTAGAAACCATCTGATACACTTTAGAGTTTGGATGTACCCGAATGGAAATGGGATAAAGTGACCATGGACTTCATTGTATGCCTTCCTCATACATCTAAAGGAAATGATTCTATATAGGTCATCGTGGACAAATTAACAAAGTCAACCCATTTCTTTCCAGTTAAGACCACTTATACTACTTCTCAATATGCCCAGATTTATCTAGATCATATAGTTTTTTTGCATGGTATACTTGTTTTTATCATTTTAGACTGAGATTCTCAATTTACATTGAAGTTGTGGGAGTCCTTCCGAGGAGCTTTAGGCACTCAACTTTATTTCAATATTGCATTCCATTTTCAGATAGATGGACAATCAGAGAGGACAATCTAAACTCTGGAGAATATGCCATGAGCATGCGTGATTGATTTTGAAGGGGGCTATATGTTTTTAAAGATTTTTCCTTTTAAGGGAGTTATGCAATTTAGCAAAAAAGGCAAATTGAGCTCGAGATATGTTAGACTCTTTAAAATTCTCCGACAAGTTGGAAGTAGGGCATATGAGTTAGCATTTCCGCCTAGTATGGATAAGATACATCATGTCTTCCATATATCCATGTTAATGAAATATCTCTATGATAAGTCGCACGTCCTTGAACCTCAGACTGTAGAGTTAGATCGAAACTTGTCATATTAGGAGTAATCTGTAGCTATAGTAGATAGAGAGGTGAGAAAACTTCGATTGAAATGAATCTCTTCAGTGAAAGTCATCTGGCAGCATCACAAGGGTAGTGAGGCGACTTGAAAATTAGAAGATGTCATGAGGAAGAAATTTCCTCACTTATTCATAGATGAAGGTAAATATTTCTAAACCTTACTTGAATTTTTAAATTTGAGGACGAATTTTTTTAAGGGGGGGAGAATGTAATACCCCAAAATTTAAACCAATAGCATTTTAGTCATTTTACACATTAGAGGTAATTTTGTTATTTTATAAATTTATGTCAGGTATTGAAAATCAAGTAAATAACTCTGTATTAATGTTTACTTAGCTATTATGAGTAATTTGATAACAATAAGTTAAGTTTAAAAAAATTTTCTTTAAAACTCTATCCGTGTAGCCAATCTTCAAACGAAAATCGACATTGATTGAAAAATTAGATTAATAAACGATTTATTTCTACTGAAAAAGGACTTGATAAGAATCAATATGAATCAAATTTGAGTTAAATCTGAGGTCAGATGCGAGAAAATCAAAATCTAGAATATAATATGTGTGTATAAAAATTTTAAATAACATATTTTCCATTTTTATATTTAAGTTCTTTTTAATTTTTTAGGGGCAAATGAGTAATTTTTGCACATTTTAATTGAAATTAAAGCTAGGCAGAAACATCACCCAGGCATTCTTCTTCTTCATCCCGAACCTTTCTTTCTTTTTAGTTTTTAAATTTTTTTTTCAATTTCCTTCAAATTACTTAATTTTCAACCGATTAAAATTTTATTTCTTACTGTTAATCACACGTACATGATACAGGCTATATTCTAGAAACTTAGTTTGAGCTATTTAGTCGATGATTAAGCCGGGAGGAGCATAGTGCTACAATTCATAATTTGAGAATTTTTAAAATTACTCGCAAATTGGACGTTTTATGATTAAATTGACCTCTCGGTATGATTCCTACCATCGTTTTTATCGTATTTTTTATTTTACGAAAATTACTATTTATAACGAAATCACTGTTCATGATGGAATCACTGTTTATCACTAATAATTTTGTCGATTATACTTGTTTAAATTAGAACTAAACCAATTAACTGTTCAATTAAGTGGAATTAAATTTTATTGGAAGATGTAAATAGTGATAGTTGCTTTGCACTTGATTTATATTTCAAAATAATGTGTTATCATGCTGAATTGGTTAGTAATAGTAAATTAAATATAATCGACACTTTGATTATTAATCGTTAGATTTCGAATTATAAAAGAAAATATAATTTAAAAAGAGAGGGAAGAGAGGGAGGAACTTGTTGTATATCAATGTCGTAATTAAACTTTAAGTATATGTATTTCAATTATTATAAAGATAATTAGTATAAATATGTTACAGATAAGTCAAGAGAGTGGCCACCTAGCCTATAGTGATCCAATTTATGTTCTGTTTTTAGTGATACCTGTGAGTGAATTTTTACATACTTTTTATTTTTTTAAAACTGTTTTATAAAACTTAATGTTTTACGAAATAATGAATATTTTACTTATAAATTGATTTACATTTTGCTTTATATAAAAAATGAAGCTTACTTTAAACTTTATATATATTGTTGTGGATGAGTTATTGAAATATTGATTTTGAGGTTAGGAGGTGGCTATTGTGTTTTGAATTGTATTTTATTTCTGATTTCTGTATTTCTAATAATATACTAACCATTATTTCAATATTTACTTAACCTAACCAGGAGACATAAGCGGGGAAGTTTATGTGCTTTAAAAACACATTTTGATTTGTGTTTTGTGGAGATAACGGTACATGTGAGAAGTAGGGGGCGAAAGACGGTTTGATATTTGACATAAAATCTATACACATTTCTATATATTATTCTGTTTTCATTTGACTATTTGAAATAATAATTCTAAAAATTATTATAATATGCAATGAATGTCCTGTTTGTATGATTTCTGTTTGAAATTAATTTTAACTTTAAACATATTTTATGTCGAAACTAAATTTATTTAAAATTTCCATTTCAATATTCACTCACTAAGTTTTTCTCAAAACTTAACTCACCACAATTTCCAATGAGTGCAGAATTTTCTTCTTGGTGAGAATTCTAGAAGATATTCGTGAATAGTATTGAGATTATAGATTTTCCATGCAGTCATCTAGAGATTAATATTTTTGTTTATTTTGCAAATTGAGCACAATACCTAATTATGTATACACATTATAGGTGTCTTTTTTACATTCCTATGCATATATTGTTATATATATGAATATCGTAGTATATGTCTAGTATAGTATTGATGGGTGTGGAGCCCTTAGTATATGTTTATGAAATCATGCATATGATTGTATTTATCTGCATTACAAGGTTACATGCTCAAATTTTTCTAAGGCTTATAAGGGTGGGATATCCCTATCTCTATGTCATCACGATACCGATTTATCGGTGTGTGACAATCTTGCATGCGAAAATCAGGTATCAACAATTATATAAGTCGAGAAGATAATGAAAAATATTTTAATAGAAAAATAAATGGAGTACGGTTTAAATAGTATATGTTAAGTAAAAATTATGCAGATAATGAAAAATATTTGTTTGTAAACAACTAATAGAAAAAAGAAAGTATTTTAAAAATTTTATACTTTAAAAAAAATAATATAACAAAGATATTATTGAAAAATAAATTTATTAAATTCATTCAAACATTTTCTATTCATATTAAGTTAAAATGTTTATCTTAATTTTATTTGGTCCTTATTGCTAAATTTTCATGGACAAATTAAAAAAATAAATACTTCAAAAACATCTTAATGTTTAAAATTTAAAGTTCATTTGGTATGTAGAATATGATATGATAAAATTAATAAATTAGAATATGATAGAATAGGATATGATAGAATAGGATATGATAAAATTAATAGTTTATAATATAATAGAATTATGTGTAATACTATATTATGACAAGATGGAATAAGATTATATATATATATATTTATAAATATAATTTTATTTTTAGAATTATTAAAAATTAAATAAAATAATTAATTATTTTAAATAAAATAAAAATACTTAACTTTCTAAATAATAAAATAAAATAAAATATTATTTATTTAAATAACTAAATTATAAATAATATATTAATAACAATTTAAATAATTAATATCATATTAATAAAATTTTATAAAATATTTTGATTACTCTTATTTTATCCCAGCTAAAAGTTGGGATAAGAAATAAGAGCATTTTTTAACCATTAGAATTAATAAGTCGAATCCTATAAATTTTAAAATATAATCCTACATGTTCCAAACATCAGTTAGTAATTAATTTTATAATTTTATAATTTTATCCTTCTCTCAAGAGTTATCTAGCATATCACACAAGACTTTAAAGATAAAAAGAAAACAGACCCTTTAACAATAGAGTATCGTTGCTTATTTTTAATTTTTTAAAAAATATTTGTGATATTAAGCGTAATATTGAAGGTAGCCATGAAAATAACCTCCAACTTTAGGGATGGGATTGGGAGCTAGGGATATATAGAATTAATTAACTTTTCTTTTTCTTTTTTCTTGGTTATATTATCTGGCTAGGAATATTCCACCAAAGATACGAATCTGATTAGAGAAGTCCAATGCTAAGATGAATCAAAGAGACGGCTTAATGGTCCAAGGCAATTAATTAACTTCAACTTGTAAATGTATTTGATTAAAAAAAAAAAAAAAACTCAAAATTTTCTTAGCATACATGAAAGGAAGCAAGACGTGAGTAGCTTAGGCTCGTTTTTTTGGTCCTAGTCTGGCCCAAAAAAATGTTTATTTACACTTTGCTATGGGCATCTAGCACTGCTAACTATTTAATCAAGTATACAAGAGAGCAGCTTCGCCTTAAATCCACGTACAACTTCGAAATTAAAACTATATATATATATATATATGTATATTTATGAAGACTCATCATTTCATTCTTCATGTTTTTTTCTTTCCTATATATATATATATATATATATGCTCTTATTTATTTAATTCAACACCAACTTATCATGATCTATTAACTTTTGTTAGGCCTTGTTTGGTTCATTACGGTTCACTCTATTGAACTTTTTACGAGTCCACCCATAAAATTCGCCTACCTGAATTTAATAATATTTTGTAAAATTTAGATATTGTTATTATAATCATCAGAATAGAAAAGAAATCATAAAGTTTATATAGAATAATTTTTAATTAGTCAATAAAATTAAGATACACAAATACTTGTATGTTGAAAAGTAAAAATTATATCAATATAATTTTAGTATATTTCAACTAAGTCGGCACTCACTAAACTACCACTTATTTGCAACGCTAACTCTAATTACAAAGTTAAAAAAAAAGGTTAGAATTTAATAACTCAAATTTATAATAATAATAATAATAATAATAAAATCATCTATTTATTTAAATAAACTTCAATTGGCAATGAAAGCCTGCTCTCAGTCAGTCAGTTGTAGATGTTAAGGCCCTATAAAGCTAAGCAACTATGAAGCCCAACATGCAAAATTATTCTTTCACTACAATTGAAACTCGAGAAAATAAATAAATAAAGATATGAGTATTATTGAGCAATAATAAATTCAATGAAACGATGACAACAAGTCACATATGTTTTTGTGTGGCCACACGATACTTTTCACATTACCTCTATCTACACGCCAAGTTTGAATATTAATGTCAGTGGTTTCATAAAATCAGTTGTTAATTATTTTGTTTCATTCGTCTTCCTCTTTCCAATTTTGCCCCACTCTCCCGTTTAAATTACAACTCATTTGAAGGCATTTATTATTATTATTATTATTGGCCACAACAGCAATCGCCGAACTTTCAGACGAGGGCAGAGTCCTTTCGTTTTTTTAAATCAAATTAACCCGCTATTACCATGCCCGTCAATTAGAAACACACATACAATGATAAATAAATAAAATATTTAATTTTACATAATTTTTTATACTATATTTAAAATTTTTACATTAAAAATTTATTAACAATTAAAATTAAATTAAATTAATAATGTGAATTCTTAATATTAATTAATTAATTTTCTCTTTTCTAATTACTTCATCTTCCTTCTCACTCTAATTTTTGTATAAACAAAGAAAGATAACAAAGAGAAGAGAAGAAATATGTTAATTAATTATTATTAATAACTTACGACATTGCCTCCACTTAATTCTAACTTTTGATAATATTTTAATATAAAAATTAAAAAATAATTTAAAAAATTGTATAAAATTACGAGTCTTTAGTTTTCTCTTTCTCTCTTTATATATATATATATATAATACTAATGACTTGTTAACTCGATAAATTTTAATATTCTTATTTTATTGTTTGAAATAAATAAGTAATTATCAAAAATAAATATTAAAGTTATTAAAAATTTTTATTATCATTAGGATAAAGTCTCTCATAATAATAATTATTTCAATTTTAAATTAAATATTTATGTAATAAAATTAATTATTTAAGATTTTTTTGATAATAAAATGAATGTCTTAAAAATATCAATGATAACCATGTATTAAATAACTATATATGATAGGATTTCATATATATATATATATATATATATACATGCGATGTTTTCGTATGTATAAGATAGTATTAACTCAAGTGTGACATTATTAAGATACAAAAATAATAATTTTGTAGGAGTATCAAATCATTTATTATATCATTTTGAATATAAATTTTGTATGTGAAGCATTATTCTTGTTATTAGTTAGTTTATAAATTTGTTTTCTTAACAAACAAATCTTTGTTTCTTGTTTAAAGAACTCAATCTCCAATTCAGATTAAATTCAAGATTACATTAATTTCAAATAAAAAATATTTAAAAACTTCCTCCACTAAAACTTTGAGCTTCAAAATAGGGGCTGAATAACTTTCTTTTTTTTTTTTTTAATCTTTCATAATTTATTTTTTATTCACAATTAAATGATAAAAAGAGCTAATTTATATATATATATATATATATATTAACAGGGTGGAGCTACAGCCTAGAGGCTCCATAAAAGTTTTTAAGTTAAGTATAAAATATTTATAATTTTAACTTAACATTTACATCTATTTAAATTTTGACTTTTTTAATTTTAAAAAGTGAACATTTACTCTCAAAATTTAAAATTTGTTCACTTAAATTTGGATATTAATTGAATTTTTTTTTAAAAAAAATATATATTTTGGCCCCTTAAATTTAAAATGTAAATATTTAATCTCATAATTTATAAATTATTCTTAAAAAGTTAGCCTACTAACTATACATTTTTATATTTTGGGCCCTCTACCTCTCTATCTATATATAATTTGGTTAAAAATCTTACTATTTTTTAGAAGAAAAATTAGAAATATGATTGTATTTTATTTCGATTCAAAAGTAAGAATCATATTATCAAATTTATTTCCTTAAATTAAGAATCATATTAACAAATTTATTTCCTTAAATTACCAATTAAAAGAAGCAATATAGATTTACACAAACCATATGAATTTTGATGCAACACAAAACCAGCTTAAAAGAAAAAATAATTGAAATTCATAATATAAAAGGAGACAGTTGTCATTAAGGTAATTGCAAGGGACAATTTGATTCCACGTACGACAGAGCACAATACACAGACAGCACACAAGGGTATCGCCAAATGACAAGACCGGAGTTTGCATGTACGTGTCCTTGCTCCTTTTGAGGCTCCCTTCCCCTTCGCCTGCAAGCAATTTGTTTCTCTGCTCTGCCATTCCAAATTCTTTTACTTTATATTCACTTCTACTTATATTTACTGTCAATTTTGTTTATTTTTCATGAAAAATTTTCAAAGATCTTTATATATTCTTCCCAATTTTAATTTTCCTTTCTTCAGTCGAGGGTTTCAAGAAGAACATAATTCTGCTCCTCTATTTATCTTTTATCACTACTTTAATTCTCGTAGATAAATATTCTCTTTTTTTTTTATTCCGCTACCACTTGTTTTATATTTTTTAATTTAAGTTTTTGGAAAAATTTCTCTCTTTATCAGGTAAGATATTTTTTCTCTGCAAATTCCAGCTTGGCTTTGTAGACTTTTATTTTTTAAAAATTAGAACAGTGTATTATCTAATTATTTTACCAAATTTTGATGAGTTCACTTAAAATGGGTAGGATTTACGTTGATGGGTAAATTTAATTTGGTGAATTCTCTAATGGGTTGCACTCGATTTCATCTGGGGTTTGCTTATTTTTTTTTGCAGATAAGCTCTGGTTCTGTCAAAATTAATTACTTTTCTTAATTGTTTGTTTATTATTGGGAATGTTAATTTCGACTAGAAAGTGGCAGTGAAAGGTTGTCTTGGTCATCAAAGCAATTGAGTATTAGCTCAGTCAGTCGGGTAAGTCTTTTAGCTTGTTGTAAAGTTTACATACTTATTTTCTTGGTTTTTAAAGAGTAATCTCTCTGTTTGTATTCGTGTGCTTGGGGAGTGGGGGTAGTTCATAATTTTTCGTCTATTAGTTCTCAGCTTACGGATGTGAATGTTGCTTTGGTAAAGTTGGCATGTGCTTTGATTTAAACATAAACTTTATGTGAATTATTTGTGCATTTTCATATCTCATTCTTTAGGGTTCAAAACTAACAGATTTAGACTCTCAAATTAAGTGTTTGCTGGTGCATTTTTATGAAATTTCTGTTTTTCTATAGACTTTTGCTAATGCTGGTGATATTGAATTGTTACTGGCTAGTATTTGGGTTGGAGAACTTTTTATTTGAAGCCAGTGATGGTCACCTGTAGAGTGTAATTTTGCGCTTCTTGCTTGTTAATTTTGTTTGGTGTTCTGCTGAAATGTGTCTGAGTTTGTTTGCATTGTACGCTGAGAAACTAGTTTCATAGCAAGTTTGAATAAACTATATAATCATATGGAACTACAATCCCTTAAGTTCTGTGTTGGGTTTTTCATTGTTGGTACGCATGAGATAGACGTTTTATATTATGCCAGGTATAGGCTGTGAATCCATTTTCAGAGTTTGGTATTTTTTCTGAGTCTAATGAAATGCTGAATGCAAAATTGTGGGAATGAGATACCTCACAATTGCAAGCATTTCATTTTCAGGCTATAAAATTGACTCCAGTTTAGTTCACTGGTAAAATGCAAATGATGTCATGGAACTCACTTTGATTTCCTTCTTTGTGGAGTCATCATATGCTGCCGAATGAGTTCCATTTTGTTGCAAGATCTAGGCTAAGTAATCAGGGTCTCAATGCTTTTAAATTATGCTCCATGTCTTTATCCCTAGTAGTCACATCCCTGCTTATTTAATGAAAGCAAGAATTATTCAGTTAAACATGGCTTCTAGAAGGCTTAAAAGTTCAAATTATTTGCTGTGTGGAAATAGAAGGTTACAATCATCTCAACTACTTGGATCATTAACAGAATAAACCTCACTAGAAGTGACTTATTTTCAAGTACTTTCTTGTTTGATTAAGAAATGAAGTTACTTTTTTCAAGGTGGTGAGACTGGAATTGCTTTCAAGCACAAGAAGGTAGTGAATAGTGATTATGCTTTTTCCATTTAGATTCTTGAAACATCTTTCTATTACGTCTTATATTTGGCCACTGTCAGCTTTTGACTTCCATGGAATTCATCTAGGTCTTTACGAACTTTTTCTGTAGCGTCCCTATATCGGAGTCCAGAGGATATGGTTGCTCTGGTGATCTAAGTATAGTATTGTCGATGAAATGAGACTGCAGCATGCTGCTCCCCTAATTCATTTCTTGTTGCAGCACCCTCCTTCGTATATTTTATATAAGATATTGTCTGTGTCTATCATTCATGAAATGTTGAAGTGTTGTTCAAATTTGACATGTGTATAATTAGTTAGGGCTTTGATAAAGACATTTACAGACATACTTGATGGTTCTTTAAATAGTCTTATCTGCCAGAGAATTAGCATATTATGCTCTTTGTACTTCAAGTCCTATTGGTTATCATGTCTCATTTTCTGTGGTTGCTTGCTTACTGATATTTTGTTTTTGTTGTTTTAACTTTTTCCCTATTTAGATTGTAGGTAACTGTACATCTGGAATATATAAGTGTGTACATGCATACATACCTATATGTACGTATGTATATACATATGTAGGTAGTCTCCTATATGGTCTCCTGAACAATTACAAACATATGGACCAAGAATCTTTGACTGTTGGATTTATCCAATAGTTAATAAGTTTTTGTTTAACGCGTTGCATTATAATAAAGTAAGAAAGAGCTGCAGTCGTAAGAAAATGCTCCCAACACTTCTTTTTTGACAATAATTTAATAATATTTTAACAATAAAATTGTTTGAGTCAGTGACTTTTCTCATTTTTTATGTTTCTCTCTTAAGAATCTCTTTTTAACCATACTTGTTTTTTGTCTCTCAATAAATCATAAATCCTCTTCTTTTTTCCCTCACTCACTTTGATTCACTTTTACACGTTAAAACTGTACTTTTTTTATTCAAGATTGCCTTTAATTTCATCTTCTCTAGCTACTATTCTTTTAATTGAAGAAATTTAGAGGATCAATGTCTGTCATTGATACACATGGTAATTTATATTGTCATATTCTATGTTCTGTTTATAATTTAATTCAAGTGAACAATTTAATTTTAGATATTATTTCTGTTTGTTGAGAATACTTAGAATTAGCAAAACTATAAAAGTGCATATTGTATTAGATAAGTGGAATAATAAAACCTTTTTATTATTATAACATTTTTATACTTTTTTTTTATCATGCGTAGGACATTTTTGAATCTGATATTTTTATACATTGTGGTAATTTTATTTTATTTTTTCATTGCGTCTCAATTAAAATAAGGAATCAAGTTAAATGGTTTGATGAGGAGCCATTCAATTTATCTTCAAATTCTGTTGTCAATATTTAACAAACGAGTTCAATATATTATATCTTATTTATGTTACTGAAAATAAAAAAAAAAGATTTTTTAATATTAGTTTCAGAGAAAATGTTAACAGATATGCTACCAGGTTTTAGAGATTTTCAATTTACATTGTTGTTGATGATATTGAATACTAATTTCAGAGTTTATGCTCTAACCTTTGCTCTCTTATTAGTAAAACAATTGCAAAATATCGATGGTTGTATTATTTATGTGATTTTGTCTTTATAATAGTTTATAGCATGATTTGTTTCAAAATATATATCATAAAATTTTGTTAAGGGTTAGTATCACAATTGTTAAAAATAAATTATTTAATTAAAAAAAGTAGAATGTGAGAGGAAGAGCTTTAACTTACAAACATGAAGAATATTTTTAAATTATTGTCAAAGAAGTGCAATGCTCCCAGCACAAGCCTGTGGGCATCTTTAGCTAAGCTTTTTACAGCTCTTTTTCTTTATTTTTAATGTTATTATATAATGTAACATGTTAAACAAAACATACTGACAGTTGGATTCAATGATTCTTGGTCCGTATGTTTGGATTGTCCAGGAGTCAGGATAGGAGATGCCCAATATATGTATGTTGGGTTGGTTACACATTTTTATATTCTCAACTTGCAAAATAAGTTTTACTTTTTGTATTGGTGCTTAAAATTTATTCTATGCATTTACTTCTTTAAAACAGAAAGTCATCTATTATTTTCAAGGGTGTCTATGGGGTGGGTTGAGTGGAAGTGTAAGCAGTAAGCAGTAAGCGATCAGGTCAATAGAAGGAAGTTGTTCGATTATGCCTTGCCTTGTCATATCATTGAAGTTCTATTATTTATTATCTGTGTATAGAATTAGGAACATATCACCTCCCTGCTTCATTTAGTTTGCATCAATGGGAGCAAATTCAGGAAGAGAATTTGGTTTTTATTGCAGCCTGTTTTTGCATTGCGACTCCAATGCAGAAAAAAAAAATTTAAGAATTCACTGATGATAAGCCTTATTTATGTTATTTGTAACAGTTCCAACCTCTTTGGAATTGTCTTTCTACACTAATATGCCCTGGCATCTTGCACAAGCAATAAGCATGTGACCAAAATTTTGAAGTGGAACTCCTGATTTCTAACCGTGCCATTTTGATTTAAAAACATTCACAAGATGACAGAATACATGATGTAGAACATTTAGGCTAGTTTGGTGTTGTTTTTATTTTATTTAAATTAAACTTTAATTTCTTCTTAGAGTTGTGTTTAAGTTACTTATTTTAGTTGGTTTTATCATTGTTAGGTAAGAATTCTGTTTCTTATTAGAAGTAGAATTCCTTTCTTTAGTTTTCATTGTTCTTGCAGGGTAGAGATTCTATTTTTTTTTATTGGAAGTAGAATTCTTTTCTTTTTTGTTTAGGTCATGGCCACTGTAAATACGGCCTTAGTTTCAATTATTATGTAGGCTTTAGATTATTGAATAAAGATTATGATGTTTTCCCCTTATTTCTTCTAGATTTTATCCCCTTTTAATTGTTCCTATTTAGTTCCTTTTGGTACTACATCAATACATATGCCCTTATTCTTACATTTGAGGACAAGAACTAGACCTTCATTTTGATCAGTTTAAGCATTAGAAATTTCTTATTGTTTTATAGTTCCTTAATCTTCATAGTAATTCAATTGTAGGTCTTGTTCTGCTTAGGTTAGCAAGACCTCATTTTTGTTTAATTTGCTTTATGCTGCTTCAGCATGGTGACAGAGCCCACACCTCATTAAATATGCTGATAACAATCTCTCTGCTATATTTTGTCATCGATTTTATTTGCATTCCTCATTTAAATATATTGAAATACCTTTTATCCTGTCTTTTTCAGTCCCTCTAGAAGTTTATATGATAGCTGAATAGAGTCTAATATGTGCACTGTTATCTATAGAATAATAGACATAACATGGCTTAAACTTTTTGTGCGAAAATCACGATACTAAACAAAAATGAAATTTTATGATATATATATATATATATATGAAACAAATCATGCTATCAGCTATTATAGAGACAAAATCACATAAGTAATACAACTGTTGATATTTGTCAATAATTTTTCTAGTAAGAGAGTAGATTTTCAATATAAATCTGAACTTAATATTCAATATTATTAACAATAATTAAATTCAAAAACTATAAAACCTGGTAGAATATCTGTTAACATTGTCTCTGCATTCTTAACTTGCAAGCCTTACATTTTTGCTTGTTGCACTGCACAATGTCAAGTAGCTCAATAGGTTCTTGGCAAATTTTGCTGCAGCCTGTTTCTGCACGTGGTATGGTGCTGGCATAAGACTTGCGATGAGCTATTATGAGTTGTATGCCAAATTAATAGGCAGGCGGCATGTACTAGCCGATGCCTATTAGTTGGATTAGCAATGTATGGGATTAAGCTATAAATATCCAAGTCTTTTCAATATATGACAGAATGATATAATTGTCACATAATACCAAAATTACATTTTGAGATATGATTCTTGAATACAACACCTTTTATTATATTAATAGATGCTCTGTGTGTGTGAGTGTGTCATTTATCACTGCCATTACATTTTGAAATTTTTGCTGACAAACTCTTGCTGTCTTTTCAGGGTCACTTGTGTTGCCATCTTAGTTGATTTTATGCCATCAGAATCTTTCTCCAACATGAACAACCAATATAGTGAAGAGCCTGTAAGCATTAACAACTTGGTGATTATTTGCACTAAAATCAAATGGATCTTAAACAAACAATCCATGTGTAGGATCAAGCAACTGTAGTTGGATTTGAAGTCCCAAAGTCACCTGATTCAAGTTACAACAATGTGTACCCTGGCAATGAAGATGAGGCACACGATCCACCTCTTGCCCCCCCACATCTGCAACACACATTACTTACCACTCCAGCAAGCAGGGACGCTATTGGAACTCTTCCTCTGCCACAGAATGTGATTCTAAACCATCTTTACATTGAGAACCGAGAGGCCCCAAGATCTGTAGTGGCTCTTGGTTTTACTCATCGATTTCGTTCCAAATATGTTACTGTTGTTCTATACAAACCGGTTCAAAGAAGGGGAAGCAGCAGCACCTAATTTGCTCTGCATATGGTAAAAATATCTTCATTAGGTTGGACTTGGATTGGCTTGCCCTTTTATGATGAAATCAGTTGTGATAGACCAACCAAAATACGAAAATAGTTGTGAAGAGTACGTATTGTTTCACAGATCATCATTTCATTAGAGTTACTATATTCAATCTAAAAGTTCTTTCAACTTGAAATTCCTCTTGTCATGTGTAGATTTGCTATCCATATTAATTTGCCCATTCATGTTATTTTAGACTTGTATATGCTGTGGGATGGAGTTTTTTCAACTTATAAACTTTATAAAGTTGGGATACAATATTTAGATTTTAATTTATGTGTAAATGATCTAAGTATTTATTCATTGTTATATCAAATGTTGTTGAAGTTACAAAATAAATAAATTGTTGTATTTTAGTTTTGTAATTTTATTATTATTTTTATTAATACACGTGTCATGTTCTACATCAAACACAAAAAAAAAAATAATAATAAAAAAATTGTTTCACGTTAAATAAAAAATATAAATTAATTTTGAGTAGCCAGTATTACATAATAGGTTATATCAAAATGAATTTAAATGTTTTATTCCGAAACTTGTAAATCAAATAGGAAAATAAATTAGGTATCAATTGGCAAGCTCATATTAAATAGAAAAACATCCGATAAAAAAATGGTAAATAAGTTAATCATTTTAAGACAGGTGTTCGTTTTATGACACGAGTTATTAATATGTGTTTTCGTATAATGGAATTTTTAAAATTTGTTATCATAAAATGATGAAATTTCTCCCGATTTGATCTGTTGCATGGAGTAGATTGGGAGTATGTGATTAAAAATTAATACAAAGGAATAAAATTTAAATTAAACATAAATAATAATAATAATAATAATAATAATAATAATAATAATAATAATAATAATAATGTATGGCAATATCCTTCAAAGCT
>JAXCLQ010000005.1:7854560-7909392 GCA_035584115.1 Cedrela odorata | reverse complement strand
AATAATAATAATAATAATAATAATAATAATAATAATAATAATAATAATAATAATGTATGGCAATATCCTTCAAAGCTTTCATACGTTTAAATCAACAGCAAACAGCAAAAAATTCCTATACTCTATGTAAGGGCCACTATATTTGTTCGTTCAGAATTAAGTTAATAAGCCCATGGCCACAAGTGCGAAATGTTCAGATGCCACATAAGGGTTTCAACCATTTGTACTATATGATATAATTGTGTACTCCTTCGTTTTTGGATAAATAAAAATATGCCGTTCGCATTTCTTGGTTGCTCATGCTTGCTCCTGTTTGCTCTTGTGTGCGTATGCTTCGATGGTTGTAATGCGCATGTTAGATATATGTAGTTTCGTAATATGTTGCTTGACAATATTTGCTTATTTTCGATTACTGTCGCTCACTTGTGTATTTTTGTAGACAATTAACCTACTTGTGCTTGCAGCGTGCAAACTTATTTAGGCTGACTTACTAGTAAGAGAAAGTGCTGCACGGATCGAATTTTGTCTAAGTGAAAAGTCGGTTCGTAACACTTTGCCCTTTGTTGTTTCAATCAAACACTCAAATGCCTTGAAACCCATTATAAATTAAATGAGTCAGTCAGTCAACTTCACTGAAATTAGTATTTGTTGATGACATTATACATGTATTAGAATAGGTTGTTTTGTTTTTCATAATCAACAGCAAGAGTAGCTTGCAGATTTTTCTGATAAAAACATAAACACTGTTTTTCATACTTTAACTGTAAAGCCATAGCTTTACACTATCTTTCTAAAAAACATTCATGATTTGTTGTTTTGTTTGCAAAAATAGTTTGACTATTTATTTTCTGAATTGAAGATCTATCTCTATTCCGATTACTATGTCCTTAGTTTCCAGTTACAACGTGTAAATAGTTATAAAATATCTAGTTTATATGAAATAAACTACTTTAATAAGTCTGAAACCCTCCCCCAATCTAAACTCCTATATCTTAACGCATACCATGTCTATAGAAATCCCCTTTCTACCTTCGTCAAGTTTGTAAAAATTATTGTGTCTTCTCCTCCTTCTAAATGTAAAGAATATGTACAATGCTTAAACTTCAACTCTAACAAACTTTAGTCAACTCATGCAGAACAACTCGTTCCAATTAAGTTCCCTGATCACATGATCTCCACTTGGAAGGAACAAGGATATACACATCTACACTTCGGTGGAATCAGATTTGCCCTTATGTTCCATGCTCGGAAAGGTCTTGTGACAACTTCTCACATCTCCTTGCTAGACACCAGATTTCCAAACTATGAGCATGCTTGTATCGGCATAGTACAAATCACTCTCAACGCTGGCACAATCATGGTCACGATATTCCCCAACTTTAACATGCCTTTAGATGACCCCTAGTTTACAACATGTCTAAAGCTATAAGTCTAGATCACCGGCGCAATCTTAACAGGACCAACATACATGGCCACCATCCACTACCAGATGGTGTATAAAATATAAGATCACGCAATAGACCTAGCTTTACTTAACCAGACCACAAATTCTATATTCCTACATGTAGAATTCGGCCAGGTTCTTAGCTGCACATATGTTCCAAAACAGATCTCTTGTCAACAATTCCAAGAATTGTTACCTACTACATAGGTGACAAACTACGAAGAGAATCATTAGATAGCAACCACACAAGCACAGATTAGCTCAGATGAGTCTACATTTAAACAATCACAAAGCGAAAAACTCTAGATTTGCTTTAATTCTAACCCTGCACGACTATCTGATATTACGTTTCCTACACAGTACATGATCTCTGCTCCTCAGCTTGAGATCTATGCTTTTGATAAACATGGAAACCCTATCTGGCTCCTTCAACCTCATGAACCAGATAACCCTCATAGTTTTTGTCCAGTCTGCATAGAATATACAGATTCATACCAACAACGCCCCAATTCAAGAAGATCTTATAGATTTCCTCGATATCTCCTTGATGGACAGAGAAAAACACCCAAAAAGTCCAAATCAAGAACTTCAGATGAGTTCTATGAAGCCTACAAAAGAAGCGTACCAGGATATGACACTCTTCGTGAATCAACTGGTAGATACCAGTTTGTAGTTCGCTACACAGATCCACCATCATCAACAGATCCCCCACTAGTACCTTCTAGATGGGACAATGACAACGACAACAATCAATCTTCTTTATCATATGACGATGATGATGATATAGAAGTCATCTTAGTCAAACCAAAACCAAAACCTCAACCTCTCCTAGATCTAACACTAGGTCCCCTCAAACCAACCCAAATCTGGTGCCCCAAGCCTAAACAAACTCCAAAACATAAACCAAAGCTAGGACCCAAACCAAAACCCCCACCAATCACTATGTACCAACCATCTTCCTCCCAAACACCACAACCTACTAAACCTTCTCAACCTCTTTTCGTAACCTAAGATTTCCCTCCTCTTAAAGCATAAGAAAATCCAGTTACTAGAGAAAAAACCGCCTCAAAGATCCAACCTCCAACTTTCAAAAGAGCAAATGGAACAACCATATCAGATCTCTCCAGTAGAAGCCGTACTAAACTGGCAATCTTAGAATGCAGTGGTATGAAACCAGTACTTGTAAAAGATCGATGCCACGACAACCATAATTGAGATTAAGCTTGCTTAACAACAAGAGCTCAAGCCCATTGATGCACTTAAGAAAAGGATGAAATAACTCCATCATATCATTATGAACCTCATCGCCAACCAAATGCCTTTTGGTCTTATTAACAAGAAATGGATAGTTTTAAGAAATAACTTATCTCTCTGAAACGCATGATCCAACAATAACAAGCGTACATGCCTCCTCTATCCACATCCATTTGACAAAATGTTCACAAACCCCGAACCACCAAACTTTCTACCTCCCATATCCCAACCATTACTTTTTGAACAATCTGCATATGCAAATCTCTTTGGAGATTCCAATTTCATACTCAGACACAGAGAACAACCACAACCAAAACCTAAGAAACAACCACCTCCATCGTACCAGTCCTATACACCTCCACCACCTCAATATTACCAACCATCCACTTCACATCACCAGCCTGTCTCTCTACAACAAACTCCAACCTCATCATTACCTTCTGCCCCAATTGAACAACCAGACCAACCCCAGATGACCATAAACCCCATCTCTATTTGGTTAACTGAAGCAGCAGTAAATGTAAAAAATGAACGAGCTGCAACCAGAACATACTGGAACAACGTACTAGATGAAACAGCAGCCCAAGTAAAAGCAGAAGGAAGCCAAAGTGTACATCAAGTCAACCACTATGTTAACGACTTCTCCTGTTCATCATCGTTCACTCCACAATCAGACAGTGAACTAGAAATGAAACAACCTTACCCAATCTACACCCAACAAGCTGAAACCTCTTACCACAACCTACCATCCAAGATCCTTCTGATGAAGACATCGCTTCATTAGGCCATCCTCCTCCTTAACCACAAACACACTTTTACGTCCCAAACCCCTCTAACAAGATCCATTTGTTTACCTTTGATGATTGTAGGTTAGAAGACCAACGGAATCGCATCCATGAAATGACTTCATGGTGCAACACACAAATGTTGAGATCAGACGTATTAGCAAAGAAAATTATTCTAGACTTTATCACTAGGATAACAGGCTCTCTTAAAGAATGGTGGCTAAAACTTGGTAACTACTGACAGACACAAGCAGTCAACGTTGGCGACATCAACGCCTTCATGTTTTTCATCTATGCAGAATTCCTCAATGGACCAGTGCACTCAGAAGACAAAGCACGAGAAGAGTTTTTCAAACTTAAGTGTTGCTCTTTTAAGCCACAAGACCTCAACAAGCACTTCAAGATGGTCAGAGAATGATTCTACCTCATTGGTGGACTCGACGACCCTAATCTCAAACAAGCTTACTTGAACCAGCTCCTTGAACCTCTTGGCTCAGAGACACTCATATTTCTCTCCTTCCAAAGACAGACCTTGGCAATGTCTCTCTCGGAGACCTCTATCAGCATGTTCTCTTCCAATTGCAGAAGCTTTGCAATAGTTTCAAATTCCTTAAAGCAGATCTCTCATCAACAACTCCAAGAATGGACTTAATTTCTTCTGTAAGACTTGATATTCTTTGAGGAATTTGGAACTGTTGCAAAGCTTCTGCAATTGGAAGAGAACATGCTGATAGAGGTCTCCGAGAGAGAAATTTGCTAAGGTCTGTCTTTGGGAGGAGAGAAATCTGAGTGTCTCTGAACCAAGAGGTTCAGGGAGCTGGTTCAGATAAGCTTGTTTGAGATTGGGATTGTCGAGTCCACCAATGAGGTAGAATCGTTCTCTTACCATTTTGAAGTGCTTGTTGAGGTCTTGTGGCTTAAAAGAGCAATACTTAAGTTTGAAAAACTCTTCGCGTGCTCTGTCTTCTGAGTGCACTGGTCCATCAAGGAATTTTACATAGATGAAAAACATGAAGGCATTGATGTCGCCTACGTTGACTGCTTGTGTCTGTCAGTAGTCACCAAGTTTTAGCCACCATTCTCTAAAAGAGCTTGTCATCCTAGTGACAAAGTCTAGAATGATTTTCTTTGCTAATGCGTCTAGTCTTAACATTTATGTGTTGCACCATGAAGTCATTTCATGAATGCGATTATGTTGGTCTTCTAACCTACAATCATCAAAGGTAAACAAATAGACCTTGTTAGAGGGGTTTGGGATGTAAGAGTGTCTTTGTGGTTGAAGAAAAGGATGGCCTGATAAAGCGATGTCTTCATCAGAAGAATCTTGGACGGTAGGTTGTGGGTAAGAGGTTTCAGATTGTTGGGTGTAGACTGGGTAAGGTTGTTTCACTTCTGGTTCACTGTCTTATTATGGAGTGAATGATGATGAACAAGAGAAGTCGTTAACATAGTGGTTGACTTGATGTACACTTTGGCTTCCTTCTGCTTTTACTTGGGTTGCTGCTTCATTTAGTACGTTGTTCCAGTATGCTCTAATTACAGCTCGTTTATTTGCTGCATTTACTGCTGCTTCAGTTAACTAGGTAGAGATGGGGTTTATAGTCATCTAAGGTTGGTCTGGTTGTTCAGTTAGGGCTAAAGGTAATGATGAGGTTGGAGTTTGTTGTAGAGAGGCAGGCTGGTGGTATGAAGTGGATGGTTGGCAATATTGAGGTGGTAGAGGTGTATAGGACTGGTACGATGGAGGTGGTTGTGTCTTTAGTTGTTTCTTAGGTTTTGGTTGTGGTTGTTCTCTGTGTCTGAGTATGAAATTGGAATCTCCAAAGAGATTTGCATATGCAGATTGTTCAAAAGGCAATGGTTAGGATATGAGGGGTAGAAGGTTTGGTGGTTTGGGGTTAGTGAACATTCTATCAAATGGGTATATGGATGGAGAAGCATGTATGCTGCTTGTTGTTAGATCATATGTTCCAGAGAGGTGAGTTATTTCTTGAGACTATCCATTTCTTGTTGATATTGACCAAAAGGCATTTGGTTGGCAATGAGATTCATAATGGTATGATGGAGTTCTTCTATCTTTTTCTTGAGTGCATCGATGGGCTTAAGCTCTTATTGTTAAGCAATCTTAGTCTTAATTATGGTTGCCGTGGCATCGATCTTTTGCAAGTACTAGTTTTGTACCACTGCGTTCTGAGATTGTCAGTTTAGTACGGCTTCTACTGGAGAGATTTGAGATAGTTGTCCATCTGCTGTTCTGGAAGTTGGAGGTTCGATCTTTCAGGCTATTTTTTCTCTAGTAACTGGATTTTCTTATGCCTTGAGAGGAGGAAAATCTTGGGTTACGAAAGGAGGTCGAGAAGGTTTAATAGGTTGTGGTGTTTGGGAGGAAGATGGTTGGTATATAGTGATTGATGGGGGTTTTAATTTGGGTTCTAGCTTTGGTTTATGTTTTAGAGTTTGTTTAGGCTTGGGGTACTAGATTTGGGTTGGTTTGGGGGGATCTAGTGTTGAATCTAGAGGAGGTTGAGGTTTTGGTTTTGGTTTGACTAAGATGACTTCTATATCATCATCATCGTCATCTGATAGAGGAAATTGATCATTGTCGTTGTCCCATTTAGAAGGTACTGGTAGGGGATCTGTTGATGATGGTGGATTTATGTAGCGAACTACGAATTGGTATCTACCAGTTGATTCACGGAGAGTATCATATCTTGGTACGCTTCTTTTGTAGGCTTCATATAACTCATCTGAAGTTCTTGATTTAGGCTTTTTGGGTGTTTTTCTTTGTCCATCAAGGATATGTCGAGGAGATCTATAAGATCTTCTTAAACTGGGGTGTTATTGATATGGATTTGCATCTTCTATGCAGGCTAGACTGAAACAGGGAGAGTTATTTGTGTCATGAGGTTGAAGGAGCCAGATAGGGTTTTCATGTTTATCAAAAGCGTAAATCTCAAGCTGAGGAGTAGAGATCATGGACTGTGTATGAAAGGTAACATCAGATCGTCGTGCAGGGTTAGAATTAAAGCAGATCTGGAGTTTTTCGCTTTGTGATAGTTTAAATACAAGCTCATCTAAGCTGATCTGTGCTTGTGTGGTTGCTGCCTGATGATTCTCTTCGTAGTTTGTCACCCATTTAGCATGTAACAATTCTTGGAGTTATTGACGAGAGATCTGTTTTGGAACATATGTGCAGTTGAGAACCTAGCCAGATTCTACATGTAGGAATATAGAATCTGCGGTATGGTCAGGTAAAGCTAGGTCCATGGCGTGATCTTGTACTCTGTATACTATCTGGTAGTGGATGGTGGCCATGTCTGTTGGTCTTGTTGGGATTGCGCCGGTGATCTAGACTTGTAGCTTTAGACATGTTGTAAGCTGGGGGTCATTTAAAGGCATGTTGAAGTTGGGGAACATCGTGACCATGATTGTGCCAACGTTAAGAGTGGTTTATACTGTGCCGATACATGCATGCTCATAGTTTGGAAATTTAGTGTCTAGCAAGGCAATGCGGGAAGTTATCTCAAGACATTTCCAAGCATGGAACGTAAAGGCAAATTTGATTCCACCGAAGTGTAGATGTGTGTATCCTTATTCCTTTCATGTGGAGATCATGTAATCAGGAAACTCAATTGGAACAAGTTGTTCTGCATGAGTTGACTAGAGTTTGTTGGAGTTGAAGTTTGAGCATTGTACATATTTTTTGCATTTAGGAGGAGGAGAAGACACAATAGTTTTTACAGACTTAACGAAGGTAGAAAGGAGATTTCTATAGACATGGTAGGGGTTAAGATATAGGAGTTTAGACTAGGGGAGGGTTTTAGACTTATTAAAGTAGTTTATTTCATATAAACTAGATATTTTATAACTATTTACACGTTGTAACTGGAGATCTGAGGACATAGTAACCAGGATAGAGATAGATCTTCAATTCAAAAAATAAATAGCCAAAAGATCTTCAATTCAAAAAATAAATAGCCAAATTATTTTTGTAAACAAAACAACAAATCATGAATGTTTTTGAGAAAGATAGTGTAAAGCTATGGCTTTACGGTTAAAGTATGAAAAAGAATATTTTGTGTTTTTATTAGAAAATTCTGCAAGCTACTCTTGCCGTTGATTATGAAAAACAAGGCAACCTGCTTTGATACCAGATAGAGGGGGTGAAGTCCGTCTTTTGATGCCAAAGTATTCATCAGCCTGTTGTAAATTAATTGTATGGTCCAAAAGTAGCATGGAATACATACAACACATTTTCTGATGAGTTTTGGAATAAATGTTTAGTCAACGTAACACAACTCAACTCAAGGTCTGGTCTCTACATAAAATGAAAATTGAATGAGTTTACATTAGAAGCCATGGAAGGATACTCTTTCTATTTCATATCTTATTAAATGGAGCGGCTATATATATATATATATATATATATATATTACATTTGATTTTGTTTATATTTAAAATTTTTGTTATTTGTTACTTCAAATAGCCTATATAAAAACTTTAAACAAAAATAAAAATTTGAAGTAGTAAAAATTTAATTATGTTTTAAATTTTTATTCTTTATTTCAAGTTTTTATCTAAATTACAAATAATAAAAAAAAAATTTTGTATGTAAACTATTACGTCTAAATGTCATATAGACAAATCCCTTAATCAAACGAATATCCTAATTCTAGTTTTTTTAATCAATACATATTGTATTTGTATATGCTTATCAACTTATTTACCAGACTTTTGTATAATTAAACAAATCAATACTCATCAACTTATTCTTAGACTTTTGCATTTTCTAATTGTTGTATTTATTTATTTGTTTTTAAAATTATAATAATATCTAATTAATATTAAACAAATATACACAAATTAAATTAAAGTAATACTATTTATTAATCACCTGCCCACCCACTTAGATTTGAGAACTAATGATTTCATTTTACATATTAGCAATTATTGATTAGAAGTCACAACCTTTTTTTTTTTAATAAAAATTTTAAGCATATCCTTTATGATTTTAAGCAAATGGTATAAATAATGTTTGTGTAGTAAGGATCAATGTGTATATTTTATAAATAATTTTTTCAGTCTTTAATTAATTAATTCTTTTTAAAATTTCAATAAATAAAAGATATTTTCTAGTTCATCAAATTTGTTAAAAATCAAGAATGTATGAAGAGAATGATAAATTAGACATGCATGCTAAGAATATTTCATAGCTTGTAAGATTTTCATGGTAATCTTTCAAAATTAAAAATGAATTTGTAAGATAGAATTGATGTGTTTACCTTACTTCAATGAATACTTGATGAAAATGAAAGAGTAGTAAACTTAAAGAACACAAGCCCTCCACAATTTTTCACCCTTGATGCATAACGAAAGGGAGAGGTTTTTGAGAGAAAAAGAGAGTTTTTATTATAATTTTCTTAGTGTTTTTCACTTAATGAAAAATGTGAAAGACTTTGGATTTTATAGTTAGGACTAATTTGCAAATATTTTATTTGCATGGGAGTTCTTGCAAAATCTAATTTTGATAAAAATTACCCCATGCTTTGTAATTTAATTCTTGGACTATCACTTATTGTCATAAAGACATGCAAACTACACTAGTTTGCGTTTTTAACCCCTAGGTATTTATTATAAGTTCTTTAACTTTTGAAGGATTAATATTTAGTCCTTAATAAATATTATTAAGTACCCTCTCAATTAAATATAATTAATCTAATTAATTATTGTAAGGTTATTTTAACTCTTAAAATACTTTATTTAATTTTATGTAATACTTACATAAAATAATTAAAACCCTTATTATTTTAGGATGGTGCTAGTATTCTTTTAAATAATTCTTATCCTCTCACATCAAGTATTGGTGTGGCCTTGTGGGACCCCTGTGAATTAGCTGTGTCCTAATTTTGGATCTCATCCAAAATTAATTTCGAAAATACTAATTATAGTTGACATCTAGCAACATGTTATAGCCTCTAAAACGCGGCGAGTTTAATAACTTCATCAAATCTCATTTTAATATAAACTGTTATATTTGCCATGTAAGTAATATCCTTCCGTCATCTATATCCTTATCGAGTTTAAAGGGTAAGATACCTCTCTTAGAGTTTTCCATGCTGAACCTTTTTAGCATTTGCTCAATGTATAATCTCTAGGATAATCCGATTATCTTTTTCGTTCTATTTCTATAAACACAAATACCAATGACATATGTTGCATCACCATGGTCTTTCATTAAGAAAGTTCTAGATAACCAGATCTTAACCTTATTCATTATGCCTACATCATTACCCATTAATAGTATGTCATCTATATATAATATGAGGAATGTGATGGCATGATTGTTAACCAATTTGTAAACATAGGGTTCATCCAGATTTTTGACAAAACCAAACGCTTTGATTGTGTCATCAAATTGGATGTTCTAGCTTTTAGAAGCTTGCTTCAATTCATAGATGAATTGATACATCTTGCATACCTTATGCCTATTTGTTTTGGACACATACCCAGTGGGTTGTTCCATATATATGTTCTTTTCAATGAAACCATTAAGGAATGTCGTCTTGACATTGTTCAGCTAGATTTCATAGTTGTGGTATGCAGCTATGGCTAGCATAATTCGGATGGATTTAATCATAGTTACAAGCGAAGAAGTTTCCTCATAATCTAACCCTTATTTTTGAGAATAACCCTTCGCAACTAGCTGCGCTTTGAAGGTCTCTACTTTCCCATCCTTACTAATCTTCCTCTTATAGATCCATTTGTTCCTAATAGGAACTATTCCTTCTAGTGGATCTACAAGTGTCCACTTGATTTATGTGCATGAATTTTATCTCCAAATCTATAGCATCTAGCCATTTTCTTGAATTCTCATTTAGGATTGCTTCTTCATAGTTTCTCGGATCATCACCATGATCTGAGACTCCCACTAAAAAAGATTCAAAATCTTGTTCATGTAAGAATCCATACCTTTCTGGAGGTTTGGATGCTCTAGAAGACTTACAAGCTAGAACCATCGTATCTGATACTGAGGTTCGCTGAGTGAACAATCTAGCTTTAGCAATTTTGGTTCTAGGCTCTTCGGACCCTTCCTTGAGCTCTATATTTCTACCTATGCCACCTTCCTCCAAAAACTCTTTATCAAGGAAACGTGTATTCCTACTGACCCAAACTCTTTGGTCAGAGAAAAAGTAGAAATAATATCCTAAACTGTCTTTAGGATACCCGACAAACCGACTATTTTCGGATTTCGTATCCAGCTTATCCATGTTAACAAGTTTAACATATGCCAGACACCCCCAAATCTTTATATAGTTGAGACTTGGGATTTCGCTATTCTATATCTCATATGGTGTTTTTTGGATAGACTTAGACAAAACTCTATTTAGAATATGCACTGCTATCTGAAGTGCATATCCCCACAGGGACTCTAGTAAGTTAGTGAAATTCACTATCGATCGTACCATATCTAATAGAGTATGATTCCTTCTCTCTGATACTCCATTGAGCTATGGAGTATAAGGAGGAGTCATCTATGAGATAATCCCACTATCTTTTAAGAAACCCTGAAACTCTATACTCAAGTATTTATCACCACGATTCGATCGTAGTTTCTTAATAATTTTTCTCGTTTGTTTCTCTACTTCATTTTTGAATTCCTTGAACTTTTCAAATGATTCAGATTTGTATTTCATCAAACACACATACCCGTACCGCGACATATCATCTGTAAAGGTAATGAAATACTCAAATCCTCCTCAAGCTATGGTATTGAAAGGACTACATACATCAGTATGTATGAGCTCTAACAGTTCATTGGCCCATTCCCCTTTACTCTTAAAAAGGGACTTGGTCATTTTTCCCTGAAGACAAGACTCACAGGTTGGATAGGGTTCACAACTCAATAGGCCTATAAGCCTACTATTTCCAAGTTGTGTTAGTCATCTTTCTCCTATATAACCTAACCTATGATGCCATAGTGTTTTAGAATTTGATTCTGTTTGGGTTCTCTAATTAGTGATAGTGTTGATAAAATCATAAACATTCATTTCAAGCACATATAAACCATTTATATTAAGTGCTTTGCCTACAATTATATTTCCAAAATATAATAAAAATTCATTACTATTAAAATATACATTGTAACCATCCTTACATAGTACTAAAATAGAAATGATGTTTCTTAAGGCAGATTTAAAGTATAGTACTTTATTTAATTTAATTACATGCCCAGATTCTAGTCTAATAGAAGATGTACCTATGGCTTCTGCTGCAATTCTTGCTTTATTAGCCATCTTCAAAATGACATTTCCCACTGTTACCTCATAACTATTCTGAAGTACTTGTATAGACATACAAATGTGGGATGTTGCAGCCGAATCTAATATCCATGAATGTTTATCTGAATTAATACATAATTCATATTCTATCATTTTACAATGAAAATTACTTGCTTTTGCCTTCTTAAGGCTCTTCAAGTATTGAGGACAATTTCTCTTTCAATGTTTATTCTTTCCATAGTGGAAACATTTTCCTTTATCATTTGGCTTTTTCTTCTTCTCAGCTTGGCCCATTGGCTTCTTAAAAGCCTTCTTTTTGGGTCCAACTTTTGGCCCTTTTTTTGTTGGCCTTTTGGGCTTGAACTTTCTAAAAGTGGCGGCATAAACATTTTCATACCCCTTACCCTTATTCATCTGCTGATAATAGTCTTAAAGCTTATTAAGTAGTTCAGGTAACTGCCTCTCAATTCTATTGAGATTAAAATTTGTAATGAAGAGTTTGAAGCTCGATGGTAGTGATTGGAGAATCATATTCACCTTAAACTGGTGTGTAAACACCATGCCATAGACCTCAAGTTATGTTAGAATATTAATTATCAATAATATGATTGTCTGGCAGTGCCTTTTCCTTCAGCTTCTGATTAATCATACTAACACACAGATTATATTGAGTAACTTGAGAATTGTATTGATATAGTTACTCCAAGGATGTGCTGTCTCGTATGCGGTCGGAACATTTTCAAATCGCATTTGGAGCTCCTGATTCATTGAGGCAAGCATATAATTTTTTGTTTTCCTACTATTCTCTTTCCACCGATAAAATATCTCTAAATTCTCAAGTGTGGCATTTTTCACTATCTCTAAAGGGAGAAAAGCTCCTAAAATATAAGTCATGCTTTCGAAATCTAAAACAATTCTAAGATTTCTTAACTAGTCTTTATAATTTGTTCCATTTAAAATGTATTTGTCTATGATCTTAAGCAGTGATGTGTTTGCCATTATAAACGGTTTTATAATATATCACAATAAAAAAATATATGCAGGAATAGAGAAATAAAAATTTATTAGTGTTTGTAATCATTTAAACCTATAAACTTGTTAATCTCATTAGCTCTTACTATTTTATTCAGACCCTACACTCCCTCAAGTGGTATCTGGAAATGGTCGTTGATTTATTTCTAGTAGGGAATCAAATTCTCGTTTCACTTGGTCAACCTTACATAATAGAATCTTGGTCTTCCAAGTTCAGTGAGTAGGAAACACTTTTCCTTTTGTATCACTATACAAGGTATGATTCATTTCTTTTGCCCTAACTTTGGAAACCTCACATAATAGAAATTTTGGTCTCCTAAGTTAGTTAAACTCGATCCACTGTGTTTTCTTAAAACGGTATTTTCATTAAGCCCTCACATAATAGAATGTTGGGCAAGGAAAAAGTATTCGTCCAAAAATAAAGTAACCAACTTTTAAGATATAAATGTCATACTCCTCACATAATGGAATATTGGAATATTGATATTTATAGCAAAAATTTTGGTTACCCCACAGTGGGAGGCATGGATTTAATAATTTTTTTTAGGGAGATTTATTAGGTTTAACCTTTAAATTTAATCATTTTTCATGCTTTTCGTTTGTTTATTAGGAGCATTCATAAACATACATATCCTATATGCATACTAAAAGCCTGTGGGTTGATCATGGGTTTTTAGAAAATTACAACATAAAATAAACTATTTACTAAAGGTCACAATTCTTTTGTCTCTTTT
Organism: Cedrela odorata; assembly: GCA_035584115.1. Taxonomy (NCBI): domain Eukaryota; kingdom Viridiplantae; phylum Streptophyta; class Magnoliopsida; order Sapindales; family Meliaceae; genus Cedrela; species Cedrela odorata. The sequence goes on along the minus strand of JAXCLQ010000005.1, from coordinate 7,895,864 downwards.
ATCTCCTCTTCGGATTTCATCCGGTATATTGGGTCTTCATCCTCATGATTTATTTGCAAAATAGATTTAAGGCACGCAGGCCTGAATTACATGAAACATTTAACTATTAAATATTACATGCCTTAAATGAATTAAAAAAAATTACAAACCTTTAATATTTTTAATAAATTATTTAACACCCATGAACAAACCCTATAATCTAATACTTATGCATCAATTATACATAAACATTAAATCATTCACCCTGAAGATTACATCTAAACTTAAAGGTAAATTAAACAATTTAATTAAAATAATCACTAGTGCATACATACATCACATGGATATATACACTACTTAATATATCACATATATAAGTACTTTAATGAAATATGCATATATATTATTATTAAATTAAAATGGGGCATGCAACAATTACATAAAAGATCACAATCATGACACTTATGTCAAGATCCACCTATAATTAAAATAATAATATTATTTATCAAATCATTTGAAAAATAATTTCATGGCATTTTAATATTCCTATTTAAATAATATCTCATGTTAATTAAATATTTTATATTTCTACAATATTACAAATAATACATAATAATACTATATCGTAGCATAACAAATTAATCCAATTAAATGTTTACACATGCTAAAAATACCATTTAATATACAAATTTCAAATTTGTACATTTTTGAACATTTCATCATGAATCATTTTAAGCATCCAATTAATTCATCTCATGAATTAAATTACCATAAACAATTATCATCCAATATACATACAACACTTGTACATATTTATCATGCAAATAATATTTTAATCATATCAAAATATTTCATTTAGCATGTCATAGCAATTAATATTTTTAATGTTATTAAACATGTATCTTTCACTCAATCATAAAAACATTCAAACAAGCATCATAGAACACTTCCTATCCATGTTATGAACAATTTAATATACTAATTATAGCATTTACTAACTGAAATCAAATCCATTTATTAGAAAACCAAAATCTGTCTCAAAATAGTTTTAAGGGTAACTTAGGTTTCATGGTCATTTTAGGGCAAATAACACACATGCATGGCAGATTCTTTACATCTAATGTAGCAACCATTATGCTAGGACTTTATAAAATATGTTTAATACATCTAATTATATTATAATGATTGAAAAATAATTTTTTTAAAAATACTAAACAAAACAGTCCACTTGCATGCATTATTATGTATTTTACAAGTAACCTTTTGCATGCAATACTTCCAATCCATCAAGCACTTCAACCATTGAAATTACATGTATCTTATAACATTTACAAGTTATCTAAACACATGCAATCAAACCTGGAAAACTGATTTTTCAGAAATTCTTACATGCATGGTAGAATTTTGTTTTTATGCATAATGCTTGAAGAAAAAAAATTTCACCCAATGCAACCAACATACTTAAATCAACATGCAATTGATCAAATCATTTCACATAACACTTATAAACATCATATGCATGTTATAAGAACAAGAAAAACAATTTTTATTAACCATATTATCCACTTGGCCAAATCAACATGCAAACATAAGTGTTCAAAATTTTTTTTTTGTACCACTTAATGAACACGCATGCTTTTCATGATTCAAATCACACTCAATCATCCCTAATTAAGTATATAACACTTATACACATATTAGAACACACTATTAAAGATCTAAAAACATTTTTCAGACTAAAATCAACATAAAAACTAAGAGGCATTTGGAATTTTTCAACATCAAAAACTGTTTTTTGACATTTTCACCAACATGCATGAATATTTCATAAACCATCTCTATTAGGCATGCATGCATGCATGCATGCATGCATGCAACCCCAACATTTGTAACATCACAACATCCATATCTTAAAATTTGGAAAACAATTTTCTAGAATGATCAACCATGATACCAGAATTTACACATGAACAAAGAACATGAAAAAACCGATTTTTTCATGAAATATTTCACATGCAACATCATTCATGCATCCAATGCACAAATAAATCATGGATAATTAGTTTATTACATTTAAATATGACATGCAAGGAGCTATTTGGCTTTGATACCATTTGTTAAAAATCAAGAATGCATGAAGAGGATGATAAATTAGACATGCATGCTAAGAACATTTCATAACTTACAAGATTTTCATGGTAATTTTTCAAAATAAAAATTGAATTTGTAAGATGGAATTGATTTGTTTACCTTACTTCAATGGATGTTTGATGAAGAAGAAGGAATATTAGACTTAAAGAACACAAGCCCTTTACAATTTTTCACCCTTGATGCATGATGAAAAGAAGAGGTTTTTGAGAGAAAAAGAGAGAGTTTTTCTTCCAATTTTCTTAGTATTTTTAACTTAATGAAAAATGTGAAAGACTTTAATTTTTATAGTTAGGGCTGATTTGTAAATATTTTATTTGTATGGGAGTCCTTACAAAATCTAATTTTGGTAAAAATTACCCCATACTTTGTAACTTAATCCTTGGACAATCACTTATTATCATAAAAGCTTGCAAACTACACTAGTTTGCATTTTTAACCCCTAGGTATTTATTATAAGTCTTTTAACTTTTAAAGGATTAATATTTAGTCCCTAATAAATATTATTAAGTACCCTTTCAATTAAATATAATTAATTTAATTAATTATTGTAAGGCTATTTTAACTCTTAAAATACCTTATTTAATTTTATTTAATACTTACATAAAATAATCAAAACCCTTATTATTTTAGGATGGTGCTAGCTTCCTTTTAAATAATTCGTACCCTCTCACATCAAGTATTGGTGTGACTTTGTGGGACCTCTATGAAATAGCCATGTTTCGATTTTGGATCTTATCCAAAATTTATTTCAAAAACACTGACTATGGTTGACATTTAGCAACATGCCATAACTTTTAAAACGCGGTGAGTTTAATAACTTCATCAAATCTCATTTTAATATAAACTGTCATATTTATCATGTAGGTAATATCCTTCCGTCGTCTATATCTTTATCGGGTATAGATTCATAGATGTCAAAATCTTGAACTCGATTTCTCTGTGAACCGTCAATCGCTATATCTGAAACTTGTCATCGCAAACTCTTCGCATGATTAATAATCACTCTAGCCAGAGATTTATTTTTCTAAAATTTATGGACACTCACCTTAAGAATTCGGATACAGATTAAGTTAACAAAAACTCTAATCCTAAAATACCGAGTCAATGGATCCCATCTTGACGATCATTTGTTTCCGTGTACGAACAACGCATGACCAAACCGACTTATTGTATATGACATGGCTAGTCTCGTACATATACACCATATGAACTATACGCATTCATATCAGATTCGACCACGATGTCTTAGGTCGAAGGATTATATCGTACACTAATATAACCAAACGATTAATCATTAACATCATGCTATTCCATATGATTTATCGTTTATTTTGGTTATGTTAGATAAACGATTTTCTAACCGTAAATTCACAATAATGCCCCAGTGACATGACTATCATCGTCATCCGAACTTATATCAATTTTTTGATATATTTTTAGAAGCATTTAATGTGCCTACTAAACAATATTATTGCCCAAATAATATTGTTTCCGTAGGAAACGCTTTTGATAAGAACATTTACTTTAAATGTCTTATCTAAACTTATCACATTCATAAATTATTTACAACATGTATAAATAGTTGAATCAACATATAAATGTGAATCAAAAATAATTCTTTTATTTATTAAAAATAATAAATATCTAATTACAAATTAATTGTCGAGAAACCTACAATACGATTTGTTTTTAAGGCATATACACTAATAAAATTATCGTCAACTTAATTAAAGTAAAATATAACGAAGAAAGGTACGGCTATATCACTCCTGGACGTAATAATTTGAAGCAAACATATATGCGAGACCTCGATGGCTCAATCGGCAATATCTAAAATAAACAAACACCTATAATTATAAATTATAATTAATTTTCAGTTTGTCAAAATAAATATCGATCGAATACTTATCCATACATAGGTTATCCGATGAGATGAGAACATGAACATGTATCCTCGCTGTCATAATACTATGTATAGTAGTATAAGCAATCTGATATATAAAAGTTCTTGTAATGGACCTCTTATATATACATATTTATTTATAATACCAGCCATCATTCTTCACTAGCCTTATCTTACCTCACAATTTTGATTAGCACAACCTCTTATATATACATATAATATATTTTTCTCTTACATAATAATGCAGCCGTTTCTAACTTTTAATTGAATTATAATTAAAATACAGAAGCTAGCTCTTATAAGATGTGAAAAGATTAGCTCTACAAGTCACTTCATAATGTCAAACTCTTTTATATTTTTCTAAGTTTAGGGCCAACATTATGTCAGTTACCCCAGAAGTCATCCAGTTAATATTGATGGTAGCAACAAGCCAAGTCATCTTGCGTTGTCCAAAGTCGCTTGAAAATAATAGAGGCAAAAACTCTCAGAGTCCGTGAAAGGTTAAGGTGGGGTTTTTATGATATTATTCTGAGTCTCAATCACACTTGCAATCAACGATGAAGAGAAGCAGAAAATTGTAGTTTAAGCCTAGATGTCTCGTTTGACCAGAGAAGAAGTAGGAGATTGTGGGCCATTTTAATTTCCAGTGAATTGACAACTAATTCGGAATAAGTTGACAAGGTATTCATTAAGCAAATTGTTTAAACAGCTGATCTAACTTGAGGGGATGATAGGATGATGGATTAATATATAAGAATTATTATCTTTCTAAAATATATACCTAGCTAGGTTGGCTTTACAGTAGTTGTTTGCACATTTGATAACCACATAATTTGCTCGCTGATGAGAATGTAATATAAATATGTCAAGAAATATGAAACTTAATGAATTGATGAATAAAGAGACAGCAAGAGCACACGATCTTGAAGCTGCTGCTTCTGTGAATCAACATTTTTATCAAATACAATAAAAATAACGTGATAAGAATAGTTTGATATAAAATTTTCAGAGCTTTCATACCTACACAGTCAACTGTCCCGTATTACAGTATCATGTTGAACAATTATCATATATCCGGTATTGTTTTATTCTACGGGCATATCACAACACATAATTAATAACATGTATACTAATACACGTGCCACTCATGAATATCCAGGTGTAAACTCAAAACCATAGAATTAAGATGGCTTTTGAGTTGATTGTATAAGTTAGTCTAATAGGAAACAATTTAAGAAACAAAAACAAAAGCTAATTCTTAATTATAATAACTCCCAATCCATGGAAACTTTTACAAATTAAATATGAATGCACAGTAATATGTCCACCCTCTCAGAACTTGACATGCAACTATTTCCACTACCATGCTCTCTCTTTCTTACCAATATTATGATATATTAATTAAGCAATTTGATTAGAGAAGCAAAAAATAATTTATGATGTGAAGCATTCAGAGAAGACTTTCCAAGTTGGTGAATTCGTATATCTCAAGCTACATCCATATCGCAAATTATCTCCAGCTCAACCGAAAAATCTTAAGTTCAGTCCCAAGTTTTCTGGCCCTTTTAAAATTCTATCCAAAATTGGGGAGGTTACTTTATCCAATTTTTCATGTTTCATTCCTTAAAGAAAAGAATTGGAGATCATGTTATTACATCTCTCATGCACCTTTCCATAATTGAAGAATTCACCCCACATCCATTATATCAAGCAATTTTAGAAACTAGAAATGTTTAAGGGGGGTGGCTGAAATTCTGGTTCACTGACAAAACTTATCACCTTTGGATGTCACATGAGAAAGTCTAGCTGATTTTAAGACACATTTCCTATATTTTTTTCCCTGAGGACAAGGAAAATTTTAATAAGGGAGGAGTTGTTAGGGACTCAATAAATTTGGACACACATGGAAGACTAGGAGGAATGATCTAGCAAATTCGGCCAATTACCTTATGTGATTTTTGCTGATTTATTGACTTTCTTTTTCTAATTCTGGCATAAATTATTCGCGCATATTTTGCTTTCCTTAAGTGAGAGATGTATTAGTATTATAAGAGTTGTTTGACTATTTAATAGCTTGAGGCAAAGAAGAAAATATCATCAGTATTATTTTCAATTTTGTGTTGATTTGAAATTGTGGTTTTTGTTGAATTAAACCAGATTAAGGAGGCCTTGGATCTCTTGAAGTATTCGAAAAAAATTATCACCATAGTTAAATTACACAAGTATGATCCTTGCACTTTACCCGTTCACAAACCTATCACTCAATCAACATTTAGGCAACATGAAGGTGACAATGATCAATTAATTAAGCAATAATGTTTCTAAACAAGACATCTAATTAATAATTTTTTAATTTGCAGCTTAATGAAAATGTTTTCCTTCATAATCTAGCAAGCTAGCTATAGCTTAAAGAGTACAATTGAAGTAGATATGATTTATTTATATTTATTTTTAACTTTTGAGCAAATACTAACATTTGTCATAATTAACATTTGTCATAATTAATAATGAAAAGTTTAAATTATATATTAGATTCACAAGATAAATTAAAAATATCAAGAAATTATTTAAATTATTTATTATTAAATATATCGTACTTATGGTAAAGCAACAAAGAAAAATCTTCTCCCAACAAAATATAATAATCAAACTTGCCAAATGTCTATCATGTGAGGTAATTAGCTGGCTGGTGGGTCCTTAGTAAGGGGTTAGATGAACCTTTGAGATATACGACGAGCCTTCACTGCTCATAGCCGGATGCGGCGAAATGGAATCCATTAGTATATGATTTTTGTTTAATTACAGTTCATAATTCATTGCAGTAAGGAATCTCGATAGGCTCTTAGAAGCTGCATATAATGTCAACGGTTACCATCCTATAAATACCGCACTGCCTTTGCTTTCTTTTCAACGCATAAACATCATTTCATACACTTCCCTACACCAAATTTGCTTCAAATTTTAGCTCTTCTTTATTTGAAAGAAAAAAAAAGAGAGAAAATGGCAGACGTTGAGGGAGAACCAGGGAGTTCTATGCATGGAGTTACTGGCAGAGAACCTACCTTTGCCTTCTCAGTTGCCTCACCAATGGTACCAACTGACACAACAGCTAAATTTGATTTGCCTGTTGACTCTGAACACAAGGCAAAAGTGTTCAAGCTTTTCTCTTTTGCTAACCCCCACATGAGAACCTTTCACTTGTCATGGATTTCCTTCTTTACTTGCTTTGTCTCAACCTTCGCTGCAGCTCCTCTTGTTCCTATCATTCGTGATAACCTCAATTTAACCAAAGCAGACATTGGGAATGCCGGAGTTGCCTCAGTTTCAGGGAGTATATTCTCTAGGCTAGTTATGGGTGCAATCTGCGACTTATTGGGCCCTAGATATGGATGTGCCTTCTTGATCATGCTTTCAGCACCTACTGTATTTTGCATGTCATTTATTTCAGATGCAGGAGGGTACATAGCCGTCCGATTCATGATCGGATTCTCTCTTGCAACCTTTGTGTCATGCCAATATTGGATGAGCACAATGTTTAACAGTAAGATTATTGGGCTTGCCAATGGAACAGCAGCCGGTTGGGGTAATATGGGAGGAGGTGCCACTCAATTGTTGATGCCTCTTCTTTACGATATCATTCGACGAGCAGGAGCAACTCCTTTCACTGCCTGGAGGATTACCTTCTTCATCCCTGGATGGATGCATGTGATCATGGGAATATTGGTCTTAACCCTAGGTCAAGATTTGCCTGATGGGAACCTAAGTGCCTTACAAAAGAAGGGTGATGTTGCCAAAGATAAGTTCTCCAAGGTCAGTTTGCTTGTTTGAACCAACACCAATCTATTAATTTTTCATTTTAAAAGATTTAGTACACTCATTTTTATCTAGTTAATTAATATTCTACTCATGCTTTCAGGTTCTATGGTACGCTATCACAAACTACAGGACATGGATCTTTGTACTCCTCTATGGTTACTCCATGGGTGTTGAATTGTCAACCGATAATGTCGTTGCAGAATACTTCTATGACAGGTTTGTATCCTCCTCTCCTAGATAATCTACTTTTATCTATCATTTAAAAGCTAAGCATAAGTCCAGTCTTATAAAACATATAAGTTTTGAACTAAATGAAGTAATTTTGCATGTAAACAGATTTGATCTTAAGCTTCACACTGCTGGAATCATTGCGGCTACCTTTGGTATGGCCAATCTCCTTGCTCGACCCTTTGGTGGATATTCCTCTGACCTAGCAGCTAGGTATTTTGGGATGAGGGGCAGGCTTTGGGTCCTCTGGATCCTCCAGACTATGGGAGGAGCGTTTTGTATTTGGCTTGGCCGCGCCAATACACTTCCCATCGCTGTTTTGGCTATGATCCTCTTCTCCATTGGAGCTCAAGCAGCTTGCGGAGCTACTTTCGGTATCATTCCATTCATTTCTCGACGTTCTTTGGGCATCATATCCGGTCTAACCGGTGCAGGTGGGAACTTTGGTTCAGGATTGACGCAGTTAATATTCTTCTCGACAACAAGATTCAGCACAGCAGAAGGTCTTACATGGATGGGAGTAATGATTGTGGCTTGCACTCTTCCTGTTACACTGGTACACTTCCCACAGTGGGGTAGCATGTTCCTACCACCCTCTAAAGATGTTGTTAAATCAACTGAAGAACATTACTATATTTCTGAATGGAACGAGGAGGAGAAACAAAAGGGTTTGCATCAAGGAAGTCTCAGATTCGCCGAGAACAGCCGGTCCGAGCGTGGCAGGCGTGTTGTTTCTGCACCAACGCCACCAAACACTACCCCATCCCATGTTTAGTGCGGATTGCGGAAGGGTAAGGTTAAATAATATTTCAACTTCCAAGCTGTTGAACTCAATATTATTGAGAGAAGGGATGTAACGAAAGGTTTTTCATGTTTTATATTTTTCTTATGATCAAAGCTCTTCTACTTAAATTAGTTGTTTAAAAGCAACTTGGTGATGTTTAATTGTCCCAGAAAAGAAAAAGATGCAAGTAAATGTTATTATATATATATATATATATATATATGATTCTGGATTTTTATTGGTTATGACGAAAAGAATATTCATATGTATGAGCTGTTTACTTGGTATCTACACATAAAGAGAAGATTCATAAATGCAGATCTCATTCTTGTTCTATGCAAGGCTCTACCTGGACAATAATTACTCTATACTTGGCATTTCGACGTCATTGGTTATGGAATTGGGAAAACTCATATTATATCCTCGATTATTAGCGAGCTAGATTTCGAGGAAGTTGACTTGTCTTTGATTATGAAACAGAATCAAACATAAAAGGCACAAGTATGACATATGAATAAACAAATATATAACGTTATAATCAACAACCTTTTGACACTATTCAAGAAAATGAGCGACGTAGCTCATCAAAATATTTTTGTAATAAGTAAATATAATTTATTTGATTATTAATTAGGGTAAGCTGATAATATTCAACTAATTCTAGATTTAATATAGTTATCTCACTCAACTAAGTCTAGAAATAGAAACTATTTTCACAAGAAGAAAACGAAGAAACAGAAGGCAATTTTAACATGCTAAACAGATTTATATATTTTGTAGGGTGTGCTCAGAATTCTTTAGGGTTATTTTAGTGATTTTAAATGATGTGGCCAATGAGGTGGTTGTTTATGTTGAAGTAGTTTAGTTGGTTATTCTTCTTCTTCGATCTACTTCACTAAAATATAGTATAAAATCAGTCTTTTGAGGCTAGTTTCAATAACATGACATATGAGTTATAAGTATCCAAATTCATCAAAAGAGAGCTTGTTGTAAATATGAGAAGCTCTTTTGTGTGTTTGTAATCTTCGTTCGTGTTAATAAAGCAATCTTGAGAGTGTTAATTATGTGGATGTAGGTCTACTGCCGAAACACGTAACTTTGTGTTTTTCTTCTTGGTTGATTGATTATTTCTGTGAATTTTTGGAATAAGTTGATTTGTTCTTGGAAAAGAAATACTAAGAGATTGATTATTGGAGAAAGATCTTAACAAACTGGTATTAGAGCCGAGTTCTTGAAGAAATCATGGCATCCTCAAAAATTGACATCGAGAAGCTGACAAAAGAGAGTGATTTCAATCTTTGGAGATTGAAGATGCGAGTTTTGTTGGATCATCAGGGTCTTGAAGAAGCCCTTGAAGGTGAAAAGAATCTTCCTACTAATCTTAACAAAAATGAGAAGAGAGATTTAATGGGAAAAGCACGTAGTGTTATTATTTTGAGTTCAGGTGATGAGGTCTTGAGGGAGGTATCAAAACAAACGATAGCTGCATCCTTGTGGCTGAAACTTGAGAGCTTGTTGATGACTAAATCCCTTACCAATAGATTATATAGGAAAATACAATTATATAACTTTACAATGCAAGTAGGGACTTCAATCAGGAGCATCTAGACAATTATAATAAGAGCATCTCAGATCTTTAGAATATAAATATCAAGATCAGGATTTGATGCTTCTCAAGTCATTGCCAAATTCTTATTCGCATTTTGTAGATATTCTTCTGCTTGGGAGAGATTCTTTATCAATGGAAAATGTCAAGTCATTACTTAATACAAAGGAATTTCAGAAAACAAAAGCAAGAGAGTCAGACAATGGTGAAGGCTTGATGGCAAGAGGAAGAATTAAAAGAAAGGAAGAAAAAAAAAACAACTTTGGAAGATCAAAATCAAGATTAAAGAAGAAAAAGAAGAGGTGCTATTAGTGTAACAAGGAAAAACATTTCAAAAGAAATTGCCTGAAAGGAAGAACATGTTAAAAGAAGTTTAAGAAAAAAAGTTCAAGAAAAATAAGTCAATGTTACTATAGCACCAAATTCAATATCAGATTTTGAATCATCAAATGGAGGTTATGAAAGTGCCAATCTTCTTATTGCTTTAGAGAAGAAAGCAGAAGGTCAATGGATTTTAGATTCTGGTTGTTACTTTCACATGTGCTTTTATAGAGATTTTTTCAGTGCTTATTATGAAGTTAATGGTGATAAGGTGTTAATGGGTAACAATATGACTTACTCAATAATTGGGATAAGTGATGTCAGGATTAAGATGCATGATAGCATCATTAAAACATTATAGCAAGTTAGACATGTGCCTGACCTAAAAAGAAATTTGATTTCCTTGAGAATGGTTGATAGCTTAGGATGTAATTTCAAGGCAGAAGAGGGAACTTTAAAGATTTTAAAAGGGTCTATAATTGTTATGAAATGAATTAGACAAAATGACTTGTATGTACTCTTAGGATCTTCTGTGAATGGTATTGTCTCAGTATCTGCTAAGTCAAAGAAAGATGAAACCAACCTTTGACACTTAAGACTTGGTCACATGAGTGAAAAAGGAATGAAAGAACTTAGTAAGCAAGGTTTGCTTGGGGATGCCAAGATAGGTGAGTTAAAATTATGTGAAAACTGTGTATTTGGTAAATTCTGCAAGGTCAAGTTTTCAATAGTAGTTTATAGGACTAAAAAAACACTTAATTACATTCATTCTGACCTTTGGGGACCTGCTCAAGTTTCCTCACTCAGCCAAAGAAGATATTTTCTATCATTGACATATGATTTCTCAAGAAATGTTTGGGTTTATATCTTGAAATCAAAAGATCAAGTCTTTGAGAGATTCAAAGAATAGAAAACACTTATTGAAAACCAAATTAGAAGGAGAGTGGAGAGATTTAGAACAAACAATGGTTTAAAATTTTGTAATAAAGTGTTTGAGAATTACTACAAAAGGGAAGCAATAGCTAGACACAGGAATATGGTACACACTCCTTAGCAAAATGGATTAGCTGAGAGAATGAATAAGACTTTAATTAATAAAGTCAGATGTATGCTGGTTAACTCAAAATTACCTAAGAATTTTTGGGTAGAAGCAGTCACTACTGAATGCTATGTAGTTAACACGAGTCCTTCTTCAGTAATAGGTTTAAAAATAGTAGAAGAAATGTGAAGTGGAAGACCAACCACATATGAGAATCTCAACGTGTTTGGATGTTTAGCTTATGCTCATGTGAAGCAAGGTAAGTTAGAACCTAGAGCTGTAAAAGGGATTTTTATAACTTATCCAGAAGAGGTGAAAGGATACAAGATATGGTGTCTTGATAGAAAACCGATAGAAATCAAGCCAAAATATATTAGTTTTTTATTTCTAATATTAGAACCAAAACTAAACAAACTAGTTTCGATTTAGGAACCGAATCGTCCGGTCTGGTTCCACAAGGTTCCGAGTTGACTTGGATCCTATGAACACCCCTAAGGCAATTCATTGAACACCACATCCCTTAAGACAAATTATGGAACTAAATTGAACTGATGATCCAAACCGAACCAAACCTATCTAACCCAGATTCAACTCGACCCAATCCAATAAAAATAACAAAATCAAAATTTAACCTAGATTTCATTTTCTTTACTGTTCTCTCTATGCTGCCGATTTTCACTCTCCTCTCATTTGGGTCTAAACCCTATCAAGCTAACGTGATTTATCTTCACAAGGAGCCTAGGGTCTCTATAGTGCAGGATGCACCATGGATTCATAACCTTCCGTGCACCAATAGGCAGGTATTGAACCTCGAGAGTGAAGGCGATGGCCATCTGAAGCTATAAGTGAAAGTAGTAGCGAAATCCAATGCTGGTGATTTTGGGTAGTTAGATCACATATTCTTCAATGGAAAGGCTGCTAGGCTCCTTTCTTTCTCATGGGAGGAGATATGCATCCAACTTAAGAAATGACCCTTTCTTTCTCATGAGAGGGGATTTCTCTTCCAATTCTTGTTGCTAGCTATAAATTTTGGAAATTTTCCCTAAATTTTAGGTCAAAAGTTAAATATTTAAGCATTGAGGTGATGCAGGATGTTGGAGTCATCATATAATTTTTTGTTCGGGAAGCTAGCTTTGAAGTGTCTTTTCGACGATTATTTTAAAGAAGTAAGTCTTTTTAACACCAAATTATGTTGAAGCCTATTGATGATCCTCTTGTCGATTTGATTGCAATTGTATCCATCAATTCTTTAAAACTTTTCATTTTTTTTTACTATACTTGTTAGCTATTACATTCTTGTATTATACAGAGATTGATTTGATTAATTTTTCTATTTAATATGGTTAGGTTTCATATTTGCTTTAGTCGGAAATGCACTATTTCGCTCGCAAAAGTATGATATTTTTCTTAGGTTGCCTTTGCTGTGCAATATAATGAGTTGTGAAACTATTATTAAACTATGGACTTTAATGCTTGCTTATGTGAATAGGGATGTGGATGATCCTCACACGTTTATGAACCTTTTCGTATCAAACTCTAATAAGTAAGGAACCATTAATTTCAAGTAAAAATTTTGCATTCAAGTATTTTGTTGCTTGCTTTCATGCTTTAAGAGACATTTTTCTTTAAATATTGCCGGGCATGTTGTTGCTATAGTGTTTTATAGATGAGGTCATGTGCTTGGTATCCAAAATCAAGATTTGGAGCATTTGGCATCTTTCCATTACTATTGGAGAAAAGGTGCATTTTTTTTTTTAAATATAATTTGGAGTCTTCAACTAGTTGGTAAGCAATTTACTACTTATAAATGCATTCTCCCTGTCAAAGCTTAATTTGCTTTGTAGAATATCTTTTGAAGATTATGGTGTTATGGGATTGAGATATGGATTAGAAAGCTTGTCATTTAGAGCCATGCTTATACCTTTTGCCTGTATGTGTCGTGCATTTGTGTAATTTAGTTTCTTATAAACATTTGGCTGCACAAGTTTGGTTTCCATCGATTATTATAGGTATTTTGCAGTTATCTCTATATCATTGTAATGGTATCAATGTTTTGTTTACCAATACTCAGCTTTATCTATATTATAGCTCAACTCATAAATTTATCCAGGTATTGTTATTGTTGCATTGTGCGAGGGTTTGTTGTTGGCAAGTCTGTGGCAAAGTCTTGAGTGGTTCTATTTTATTGGAAGGGTTGCATTTAAAGCTAGTATTAGCCAGCAAAATTTACATATATTACAAGAACTGCACAATTCACCTTCAGTTCCCTCGCCCTTATCCCATTTCCCCTTTCCAAATCAAACATTACCTCATTCACCCTTGTTTTCTTGTACTGCCATAAAAAAGTGAAGTTTTTATACCTATTTTCATTGTCGTGAAATTTTATGAGATTTTATCTATTGACTAATAAGATGAACTCTTTGTAGTGAAAGATAAGGTGCCTAAGAGTGCACTGAGAATTGCATGGCCATTTTAAAGGTAATTATACTTGCATCACTCTTTTGTTATTTTTGATTTTGAGGAACATGAGTAACATATGATTGTTTTTAATGTCAGCTTTTAAGTGAACAAGTTTTTAATTTTTCAAAAGGGGAAATGACTCAACAGAAGATTAAAGAGTTCAAACAATCATTAAACAGGCAAGTCTCTTGATTTATTTGAAGTTTTTACTGTTGTCCAGTGATGTATAAACATGATACCCTCTTTTTAGACTGGAACCAAATTGAAATCGAAAAATAAGGTACCTTGTTAAATAGGGTAGGTTCCAATTCTAAAATTTAGAAACCGAATTTATTTAGGGTAGGTTTTGGTTTCGAGTGGAACCGAAACCAAAATTTGTTTTGAACACCTCTAAATTACCTTTGTTTAAGTCTATTGGTGCATTTAAAGGAGATAGAACACTGGAGAAACATAAAGAATTGGTTCATTTTGAGGTGTAGCATCATCAAGAATCAAAATGACCATTCAGTCAAGTTGAAGCAAGTGAGACCTATTGAATAACAACATCAATATAAAAGTTTGCAAGATTATAGCTTAGTGAGGGATAGGCAAAAAAGAATCATTAAGCCACTAAGTAGGTTTGCTTATGCAGACTTAATATTTTTTGCATTAACAGCTGCTGAAGATATAATGGAAGATGAGCCTAATAACTATTCAGAGGCTATAAAATGCATTAATAAAGAGCTATGGTAAAAAGTAGTGTAAGAAGAAATATATTCACTCAATAAAAATTAGACCTGGATTTTGATTCCAAAACCAGAAAAAAGATGAATAGTAAGCTGCAAATGGATTTTCAAGACTAAGGAAAGCAATTCAACTGAAGAAGTACCTTGATATAAGGCAAGATTGGTGGCTAGGGGATTTACAAAGAAGGAGGGTATAGACTATGGTGAAGTCTTCTCTCTTATGGTGAAGCATAGCTCAATTGGATCCTTTTAGCCATTTAGCTGTTCTTGATCTAAAGCTTGATCAAATAGATGTCAAGACATCTCACATGGGAAACTTGAAGAGGATATTATGATGTAGCAGCCTGAAGGCTTTGTGGTTGCTGGTAAAGAAAATCATATTTTTTTATTCAAGAAATCATTATATGGTCTAAAATAGTCTTCTAGGTAATGGTATAGGAGATTTGATCAATTTATAACCAAACATGATTCATTAGAAGTCAATATGATAGCTGTGCCACTATCAAAGTTTGGATCAAGGTGGAACTATTTATCTTTTATTGTATGTTGATGACATGCTTATAGCATGTAAAGAAATGCATGAGATTCAAAGATTAAAGTGCTTACTTATATGTGAATTCAAAATGAAAGACTTGGGTAGTGTAAGGAACATTTTGGGAATTGAAATTAAAAGGAATAGAAAATATGGTACCTTGATTCTTTCATAAGAAAGGTATGTAAGAAAAGTATTGGCTAAGTTTGGAATGACAGATGTAAAGGCTGTACAGACTTCTTTGGCAGTTCATTTCAAACTCTTTAATTCTTAATCACCTGAAATTGACAAAGACAAGAATGATATGGCCAGAACATTCTATGCACAAGCTGTAGGATGCTTAATGTATACAGTGGTGTATACAAGACTAGAAATAGCCTTTATCATAAGTGTTGTAAGCAAATTTATGGCAAATCCAGGAAATGAGCATTGGATTGGGGTTAAATGGATTCTAAAGTACCTAACAGGTACAAGATGTTATGGTTTGATGTATGGTCGAGCTAAGATAGAAAGGCAGCAACTTGTAGGATTTGTTGACTATGATTTTGCAAGTGAATTAAACAAAAGGAGATCAGCAATAGGTTACCTTAATAGTTTAAATGGTTGCTTGATAAGTTGGAAATAAAATCTTCAATCAATTGTAGCATTATCTTCAACAAAAGCAGAATTTATAGCTGTTAGTGAGGCTATAAGAAAGCTTTATGGTTAAGAGGGATCGTTAATGAGTTGTGGCTGCATAAAGAGTTAGTGACATTGTATTGTGACAATAAAAGTGCAGTTCATCTATCCAAGAATCAAACTTACCATGAAAGAACCAAACACATTGATGTCAGGCACTACTTTGTTAGAGATGAGATTTCAAAGGGATTAGTCAAGGTTGAGAAGGTGTATACATCTGCAAATCTATTTGATATGTTAACCAAGGTAATATTAGTTGAAAAATTCAAGTTTTGCTTGAAATCAGCTAGTGCTAAAGCCTAAAACCAGAAGAAGAGTTTAATATCAACATAGGAAATAATGCTTTGAGCAAGGTGGAGAATTTGTGGAGTATACTCATAATTCTTTATGGTAATTTTAGTGATTTTAAATGACGAGGCGAATGAGGTGGTTATTTTTTTTGAAATAGTTAACTTGGTTAATCTTCTTCGATCTTCTTCACTGAAAATAGAGTATAAAACCAGTCTTTTGGGGCTAACTTCAATAACATGGCATATGAGTTTTAGGTATCCAAATTCATCAAAAGAGAGCTTGTTGTAAAGTTGAGAATCTCTTCTGTATATCTGTAATATTTGCTATTGTTAATAAAACAATCTTGAGAGTGTTGATTCCGTAGATGTAGTTACACTGTCGAACTATGTAACTTTGTGTTTTTCTTCTTGGTTGATTGATTGTTTCTATGAATTCTTGGAATGTGTTGATTTGTTCTTGCAAAAGGAATAATGAGAGATTGATTACTGGAGAAATATCTTAACACACACACACACATATATCCACTTGGTAAGTATAAAGGGTAAGTGTTTTGATATTAATTGTACTCACCATCAACTATGGTAGAGATGCAAATACTATTAGAAATGGATATAAAATTTTGTCTTTCGTTTATTTCAGCCTACTAAAACTACAAGCCATTTATCCACTTGAGCACAACTACATGTCGTTCACTCTCTACAGTATATACACGAGAGAAATGATGAATTAAAGGAAGTTTCTGAAGCCTTCTTTCTTAATTTTCTATTTTTGGTGTCCTTATTTGATGAGTTATATAATTACTATTCTTTTTCTAATTTATACGGTTAGGATATAGATAGTAAGTAGTAATTTTTTTTTTACTCTTCTACAATTTTATATATATTTAAGGATTGAAACAAAATTAATTCGATAAACTGAGAATAATTTTTCTTCTTTGTTCTTCCATGGCTTAAATCTTCTCCTTTCTATTCTCTTATATTTTGTTTTGTTACATGGTATTAGAGCAAGGTTACTTTTGTTATTAATTTTCTTTCTTTAGTTTAGCCATAAATCCTAGACCTTGTTAGCTTAAAACGAATTTCTTCTTATCTCAATTTCAAAGACTCAAACAACTGTTATCAAGTTGAGAATGGTGATACTACAACCCTTATTCTTATCACGGACCTCCTCACTTCTGATAACTATACTACTTGGTCTTGGGAAATGCATTGAGCACTCAGAGTGAAGAATAAGTTGGGTTTCATTAATGGAAGTATTTCCAAACCTGTTAATGAAGAAGATCATTTGTTTAATGTATGAGAGAGATGTAATGATATGATAGTATCTTGGATTCAAAACTCTATTAGTACAGACATTAAATCTAGTGTAGCATTTGTAGATGATGCACAAGCAACATAGACAAATTTGGAAGATCGATTTACTAAGCAAAATGGTCCTCATATCTTTCAGCTCAAGAGGTTGGCCAATCTTCGTTGGGACCAAGATACTATGAGCACTTATTTTGGTAAATTTAAACTCTTTAGGATGAAATAACCATTTATGATTCTATTCATTTTTGTACCTGTGGTCAATTAGCATTTTAAATGATAGATACCAAAGAGATCGTGTTATATAGTTTCTTATAGGTTTGCATAATCAGTATGTTAATGCTAGGGATACGATAAGAACATTTTATGCTTATAGAACCATTTTTTATTGGATTATCTATAGAACAGAAATTTGAAACATGTATGTATACTCTTTCCTTAAAGTGTTATTTACCCCTTTTCGGTTGAGATTGCTTATGGGATTAACAGGCAAATCGCTTTCAGAATAAGACAAGCCTTAAGTGAATTTAGAACTAAGCAATAATGAAAATTCATAGAGAATTTTAAAAGACACAATATAATATTTCAAGAAAGAAGAAGAGATTTTAATTGGATTAATAATTTCGAGTTTCTACACACAATTTATAGAAACATGACAACTATTAACAAGCACCTTTTGAGATTTAAACTACTGTTTTGAAGAATTGCAATTGTTACAAGAGTTGCAATTCTCTAATAAAAACTGACTGATTTTTAAAATTTTATAACGCTTAATAATGTTCTTTCAAAAATTAAAAAATTATTTTATTTTATTTATTTATAATAGTTTCTCCACGAGTCATTTATTATTTTATTTTATTTATTTATACCAGTTTCTTTACACAACATGTGTCACATACATATGTCAAGTGCCTAGTGCTCCTAATAAGCGCCGAAAGTACCATGTGCCACGACACGCGCTGTGCGAGTCACATAATTCAATGACTTGTTTTTACCCTTTGAACCATAAACTAATTTTTTATTAGCATTTGGTTAGGTCGCCATCATTGTTGGATTACTCAATCTAGGAGTTTTAGCCCTATCCCTCTAGATGTTAATTGAACCAAGTCTTTCTTCAAAGGCTTGGTAAATGGATCTGCTATATTTTCTCTAAATTTTACATAAGTGAGAGAAATAATTCCACTCTTGATTAATTTTCTCACATAATCATGTCTTAGACTAATGTGTTTAGACTTTCTATTATATACTTCGCTATATGCTTGTGCTAAAGTGGCTTCACTATCACCATGTATAGATATTGTTAATATATTCTTGAGATCAGTGAGATTTCTAATAGCAGATCCCTTAGCCACTCTACCTAGTTCTTAATTGCTGCCAAAGCAACAAATTCTGATTCCATGGTTGAGTGTTTTATATAGGTTTGTTTCTTAGATTTCAAGAAATTACACCTCCTCGGAGAGTAAACACCCATCCTATGGTAAACTTATTGTCTCTTACACTTAATATCTAGTTTGCATCATTATATCGTTCTAATACACTAGAGAACTTTGAATATTGTAAGCCAAAATCTTTTTTTTTCCTTAAGATAACCAAAAACTCTACCAATGGCTTTTCAATGTTTAACACTTGGGTTGCTAGTAAACCAGTTTAGTTTACTAATTGCTATCAGGTCTTGTATATTATACTGCAAACATTAGACTACTAATAGTACTTGCATATTTAAGTTGAGCAACTGCTCTTCCATCATTCTTGACAAGTTTTATACTTGGATCAAATAGAGTATTTGCATCTTTAATCCTCAAGTGATTAAATTTGTCTAGCACTTTACCAATATAGTATGATTGACTAAGTGCGTAACTCCCACTATTTTGTTTTACTTTGATATCAAAAATAGTATCTACTTTACCAAGATCTTTCATCTTGAATTTGGAAGATAGAAACCTCTTTATTTTTGTTATGCCATTCATATCATTGCTAATAATTAACATATCATCAACATAAAGACAGATAAAAATAATACAATTATCATACATCTTTATATATAAACATTTATCTACAGTGTTATGAACAAAACTATTTAAGAGAATAGGATAATCAAACTTTTCATGCCATTGTTTGAGTGCTTGTTTCAGGCTATATAAAGATTTAACAAGTTTACACACTTTATGTTCATTTCTTAGTAGAACAAAACCTTTTGGTTGTTTCATGTACACCTCTTTATTGAGATCACTATTTAAAAATGTCGTTTTCACATCCAATTGATGAACATATAGATTATGTATTGATGCTAAAACAAACAATATTATAATAGAAGTTATTCTAGCTACATGTACATATGTATCAAAATATTCAACTCCCTCTTTTTGTCGAAATCCTTTGACTACTAATCTAGCCTTAAATGTATTTAGACTTCTATCAGTGTGATACTTCCTTCTAAACACCCATTTACAACCAATGGATTTAGAACCAAGTGGTAAATTAACAAGCTCTCAAGTGTGGTTAGACATAATGGAATCCATTTCATTATTTATGGCATGTTTCCAAAAGACAATCAATTTTCCTAATAAATTTTTAGGATCATTTTCTACTTGTAGAACTATATGAATTTTCCTAATAAATTTCTCTTTATTTCTATCTACTAAGTAAAAGAAATAAGTTGAGGATTTATTTTATCAAGTCCTAAGTATTTTATTTTTCGAATTCTTTTGCTTTTCGGAGGTTCAGAAGGTTGATTATCAACCTTAGGAGATCTCCTCACTTTGGATCCTTCATCAATATAAACGTCCACTTGATAGTCATTAGTGGAAGTTTGAGAATTATTTATAGAAGATAATAAATTCTAAAAAAATTTCACATATCTGAATTCTGTTATCACATCTGACTCTAAATTTAAAAGTCTATATACCTTGCTATTTATAACATATCCTACAAATGTATATTTAATTCTTCTGGGACCTAACTTAGTCCTTTTAGGATATGTGTTTTTGCAATATGCAAGAAACCCCCACACTTTAAAATACCCAATATTGGATTTTCTTTTTTCCATAACTCATATAAAGAGATTTTATTTTTCTTTAAATGATTTCTATTAAGAATATGACATGTAGCAAGTAAAGCTTCTCCCTATAAATTAAATGACAATTTTGTATTTAATAACATATCATTTATTATTTCAAGAAAAGTTTTATTTTTTCATTCTGCTAAACAATTTTTTTCAAGTGTGCATGGTGCTAAGCATTGATGTATGATACCATGTTCTTCACAAAAAAATATTAAAATCATTTGGGAAATATTCCTCAACTTTATTACTTCTAAGAATTTTAATTTTTCTATCTAATTAATTCTCTACTTTTGTTTTATAACTTTTGAACACATTAAACACCTCATCTTTATGCTTTAGTAAATATAAATAGGTGTATATAGAATAATCATCAATAAAAGTAATAAAATATCTATTTCCACCTCTGGTTAACATACCATTTAGTTCATAAATATCTTAGTGTACAAGATCTAACAATTGAGATATTTTTTGAACATTATGAAAAGGTTTCTTAACCATCTTAGATTTAACACAAAATTTACATTTTTTAAATTTATTCGCATCACAACTAATCATACCACATTTAATCATTCTTTTCATAGTAAAAGTACTAGTATGTGCTAATCTACAATGCCATAAAGAAGCAGAGTCAAGTATATAAGCAAAATTATTATTATTATTATTGTCAACAATACAAAAGCTTGACCATTCCTTCAATAGAATAGTCTTTTTTGATAAAAGTACCATTATGTGACGAAATTAATTTGTCTGATTCATACATAAATTTAATCCCAAGTTTTCCCAAAAGATCCCCACTAGCTGAGTTCCTATTCATACCAAACACATGAAGTATATTTGCTAAAGTAATTTTCTTTCCAAATGTGAAAAAAAGTTCTATATTCCCTTTGCTAATCACTTTTGAGTGTACTTCATTTCCAATTTGAATGTCCTGTCGATCAATGATATCTTGATAGGTTTTAAATAGTGATCTATCATAGGAGAAACGAATAGTGGCACATGTGTCATTCCACCATCTTGGAACTTTGCCATGGATAGCATTGATTTTGGTCACAATAGCAACAATCTCCTCTTCCTGAATGGAATTCACCTTTGCCTCTTCATTTGGCTTTTTTCAAAACCTACAATCTTTAGCATAATGCCTTAGTTTACCACATGTAAAGCACGCTCCTTTGGCCTTTTTATTATTATGAGATTTTTTGAATTTTTCGGCTTTGGGACCCAAATTCTGGTTACTCTTATTTGGATGTTTAGGCATGTTCGCGACATTGGCTTTTGAAGTGCTATTATAAAAATTGTCAATCTTATCTCTTGCAATCGACTCTTTTTCAATTTGAAGATATTTCTAAACCTGTTCAAGAGAAAAATCTTCGGATCCATGTTGGTGGTAATTTTGTTATAATTACACCAACTTGATGTTACGACTGAATTTTTAGTAATTGTTACAATAAAGTTTTGATGATCAGAATAAAATTTTTTCGAACTTAAGAAATTAATAACTCGAAAAGTGAATTAACTTTAGAGGGCTAAGAAATGTACATATAATTCGGCTTAATAGGTTGATAAGATTTACAAGAAAAAAATTTAATTTAATTAAAAATTATTAGTTAAATAAATTAACCTTATAAATTTAATGATTTTAATCCATTTAAATAGCAATTGGGTTAGCATAATTAAAATGTAAATTTAAGCCTAATTTAATTCATATAGCCGCCTAAATGGTTCCAATTAAGCAAAATTAAATTTTGCTACTTATTAAATCACTCTTAAAAGATAATATCAAGCAAGTTTCTATAAGAAAAGGGAATTTATCTTTTACTTTATTAAATTAATTTTAAAGGATAATATCAAGAAAAGTTTCTAGAAGAAAATAGGAGATATTCTTTTTGTTTTAATAAATTCATTCTTAAAAGGTGATATTTAGGAAATGTTAGAAAGAAACATGAGAAGAGAGAACAAAAGAGAAAGAAGAGCATAAACGGAAAAGCAAGAGAAAGAGAGAAAGAAGGGAAAGAAAGAAAAAAGAGAAGAAAAGAGAGAAAAAGTGAAAGAAAAGAGAAGAGGAGAAGGAGTAGAAACTAATTTTCAGCACCAAAGGAGGTAAACATATATGTAATTGTTCATTATTTTGAGATTATGAATTCTGTTTAGTGTGGATTTTATGTAAAATGGTGTTATCAAAACTTATTGATTAAAGAATAATAGAGATAATGCATGGTATTTAATTGGCTGTGATATGGCCGTTTTAATGCATATAAAATGTAGATATGAAATGAGTTTATATGTCATTGTAGTGACTGGGTGGTATTTGAACCTAAGGTAGAAAACTACATGTATAGGGGTGTGTTTCGGTTGCTGGAAACTGTTGAATAAGGTTCGGTAAAACATAAATAAAATGAGTTTTGAAACTCTAATTATTGAGTCATAAAATCCTAAGAAAACTAGACATGACAACGATTATCATAGTAAAAAATCAAAATTTTTTTGTGAAGGCACAGGTTCTCAAAAAAATTTCGGAACATGGCAGTCCTACAATGTACGTTGGGTTACTGAAATTTTCTAAGCATTGTAAGGAAACTTTAAAACAAATTTGGTAAAAACTAGACATATAAGAGATAATATATCAAAAAATCAGCTTGTTTTGTGAAGAAATTAGATCTCAAAAAAAATTTGAAAGTGCTGCCCTGTTACCACCTATATTTTGTTTTGTTGTGTTACATGCTGAAATCTGTTTATAACTTGAGCAATTGAATCCGAAATCCGAATTTCCAAAGTACGGAAAAAATTAGACTTATAATAATGTGTCATAAAAAATATAAGTGATGATATATTGCCGATTTAGCACATCATGAGTTTAAGTCACTCCCTGTGCAGTAAAGTGTTATTAGGAATAATAGGAAAATGAATTGTGAACATTTAACATAAATTATTTCAGTTTGAACTTAGTAATAGCCTAAAGCACCTTAATTCTTTGTTGGGGTAGAGTGTTAAGGCATAATATATTTGTTTGATTGTAAGTTAACCATGCCATGTTAGAAATTTTAATGGAAATTGTTATTGTAGATCATCGACTAGAGCACCCACTAGCTACACCTTGACACGTGTTGGTCTAATTAATCTTATGGGTGAGTGAATGTTTTATTTCCTCCATAGTATTGCTCGATTATATCGTTAAAGTATGAATGATTCCTATGTTGAGATTATAAGTGTTTCAATGATTAGATTGAGTTGTTTGATTATAATACAAATGTAATGAATCAAGAGGTTGTGAACTTATGAGTTTGAAATGATAAGAGTGTGGTGGATGTGTTGAGTTGTTATGAACCTATGAGTTATGATTTGCACCATGTTATCTAAGAAAATATGCTAAGATTATTCATTGATCATATATAAATGGTTTATTTTATTAAATCAAGATATGAATATAATATTTGTTACTTGAATTTAATGTTGATATGCATATATTGATGAACATGATTAAATCCTTAAAACTGGTTTTGCTCATTACTTTATGAATTCGTGACTATTAAATATATTGAAACTGTAGTCGAAAATGTCGACAATATGTGGTAATATTGTTAAATCATAAAATGTGATTTAAGATATGACATGTGAGAAAAGTGTATTGAGGCTAATTATTCATTGTGTAGGTATGAGTAATTCATGAAATTGGAGCATGTTTATAACATTGTTTATGATATAGCTTTGAGATGTTTTCAATAGTTGCTTTACTGAGAACCTTGTGCATATGGGTAGACATAGACTCGGAACTAGAGGGACGGCAATACGTAATGTCTTTGAATTCCCCTACCTCAGATGTCACATTCTTGAGAGCAGTACTAGTGACATGGGGGACAACGATACGTAATGCCCCAAGGCACTAGAGAGTTTAAATATGTGTTTAGGGGAACGACGATACGTAATACCCTTAAACACCAGAGTTCTTGTAGTGATGTATGTGCGATAATGTACTTTGTAAGTACGTTGCACTTGAATATAATTAAGCCAAGAGTTTATCAGAAGCATATGAATATATATATATATATATATATATATTTTAAAGCATTTGAAACCTATGTGTTGATGTTATATGTAGTATTTACTCACTGAGTCTTTACAGACTCACCCCCCACTCTCTAGTTTTCCAGGAACTTGGATTAAGTAAGCCTCTTCAGCAATATAAAGACACGAACTAAGGAAAGGGTCCACATTGCAGTCACCAGGGTTGTTGTGTTAAACCCTATTCTCTAAATAGATGGATAGAATAGTCAATTTATGACATTCATGTTGCACATGCATATGTATGGTTAGTTGACACATAATCGAGGCTTAAGCAACTTAAATTAACTCAAGGTATGAAGATTAAATGAATTAATAAATTGAACTCAGCATATATTGAATTTTCGCATAATGCCATACGTTGATGCAATCGGCAATCTCGTTAAAGAATTTTGGATAGAATAGTCAATTTATGACATTTATGAAATAATAAATTTTGGTTTTAAAATTTTGAGTTTCTTAAAAAGATTGGATGAGTATCGGGTGAGAAAACGGTTGTCCGAAACAACGGGAAAGAAAAACATAAAATAAAATAAAATGAAATATAGTCGACCAGATTGATAGTAGCTGGTTTTGAAAGAGAGGGAAAACAGTCGACTGGTTTCCCAATCCAATCAACTGATTTGCTGCAAAAATTGAATTTTTCTAAATTTCAAAGATTTTAAGGGTAATTTAGTCTTTTCACACCTCTTTCTATATATACCTATGTCTCTCACTTGTTTAAACACTTCTCTCTCTAAAAATACCCAAAAATTCTCCTCATTCTCTCTATAAAAATGTCATTCCCTCTCTTCTCAATTTCTCTTCAATTTCTTATTCTTCTTCAAAATTTTTATCGTCAAATGAATCCTTATGACCTTCTCCACAATTTGGAACTCACTTTGGGCTAAAAAGAGCGAGATTGATGCTTGACGAAAATTTATGTTTTAAAGCCAAATTGAGGCTTTTGTGTTTCAATTACGAATTGAGATTCTTAAGGACTTAAACAATTAACCAGTAAGTCTATTAACTCATTATAAACATGATTTTAAGGTTTAGAGTATATTGAATTGTGGAGGTTACTGTTCATTTAGAATTTTTGTTTGATTTTGTGTAAGAAGCGTAGATTTATGCTTTATATTGATAATTGGAAGTATATGACATCGAATATGCATTGGTTCATTATTGGAATAATTATATTAATATTTGTCAAAAATATACACTAGTGTAGAATTGTGATTTATGGTGATAATTGAGTTCATAGGGATATTTTGTTATAAATTTATGTATTGAATATCAGCTAGAAGTGGATTGTAAACATTCGAGCAAATGTTGGAAATTGATGTGGTAATTGAAAATTTGGAATAATAATGGCCATGGAATTTCAATTGCTAAAAATCAGATAAATGACCTGTTAGATTAGCCTCGTGAAGTGTAGTGTGTTAACTAAATGACATTTAGCAACATTCTCCATGCTTATTTCATTTAAATGCATTAAAATATAAACATTCAAAAATGTGGAATTGTCATGATTGCATAATTAGACAGACTAAGAATACATAATCCAAGTGTATAACAACGGTAGATATGAGTAACACTATTGGTTGTGAAATAATATATAAATATATATAGTGTATATATACTCTATGTATTAATATATATATAGATATAGATATACATGATACTTAAACTAATAACAATACATATATGCATATGTACAATGTTGTATGGCATATATGAATAGTAGTTAAGCTAATGCCAAAACATATATATATATATATATATAAGGTATGAGTATAAGTACCTAAGTAAATACATGTAATATATATATATACCTATATATAATGCATTAGTATCATATGAGTACAAATACCTAAGTAAATACATGTAATATATAAATATATAATGCCTTGTATTATATGAATATATGTACCCAAGTATAAAGCATTACTATATATATGTATAACATCACATTGACTTATTTCATTCTTGCAAAACCCGTAAGTAAACAAAGAGATTGAAATTGAGAGCAAAAATTGTGAAAGAAGCCGAAGGGTATTTAAGAGGAGCCCATGCTTGTGTAGTATTAGTTGGCCAATTTGAAATTAATTGTGATCAAAGGTGAATTAAGGGAAGAAATAACAGAATATTGAGTAATAGAGCATGAAACCGAGAGGAAGAGGACAATCAAAGCTTCATGAAGGGAATAAATGAGAAGGAAGTGGGGATAAAAGGTAAGTATGAATGAAATTGATGCTGAAATGGAATTTGGGTCATGTAATTGTTGTTGTGTGTGTGAGTAAGTGATGTTAATGATGTGAAACTATTGTGGCTGAGAATTGTGTAGAAAAAATTGAAAAATCTAGTTGAGGTTTTGGTGAGTAAAGAGAGGGAAGGAAGAATGTATTGAAAGTAGGAAGAATGGTGGATAATTTAGAATGAATTGTAATCAAATTATTGGTGGGAAGGGCTGAAACTAAGAAAGAGGCAATGTTTGTGTTTGAAATTGTGAAAGAGTGGATGATGGCTAATTGAAAATTGAAGGAATAAGAGGAAACCAAGTGAATTGAGAGGAGGAAAGGGAAGGAAGGCCAAAACAGAAAAGGGAGAAGCAATTTTAGTAGCCAAGGTAAGTGTTTATGTGTTGAATTGGCAATATGGATGTTAAATATGCTTAATTGATGATTCACGTGAATTATGTTGTCTTAGTAGTCAATTTGTGGTGAATGAATGATGAAACATACATGAGTTGATTTAGGGCAGTATGTGGCTGTGTGAAATTGTAATTATGTTGTGAAAATATGATATACGAAATGTGGTCGATAACCTTGTGAAGTGTTGCATGCAAGTGGGGAGATATTGTCGAAAATCAGGAACACAAACTTGCAACGCCGATAGGTCACAGCTATATGTTCAAGCGAATGATGATTTGAGTTAATAAAATTGATATATAAGAGTGTCATAAGACGTATTTAGGGTAGCGCATGTGAGCGGAGTATCGAACGGGGTGTATCGCGAGCGAAACACATAAGTGTAGGTTGTAGAAATTTCTACGCAAGGTACGAAAAATTGGGATTTCAGGAGCTCTAAATCTCAGATTGATAAACTGTAAAATTTTATGAAAACTAGACATATAGAGGTACGACATAGCCAAAAATCAAGTTAAGAGATTCAGTAAGTTAGTACAGTTTAATGTTACAACCGAGTCGTCCTGTCTACAGTTCATAGTCGATTAAGCTGAGCAGGGTGGTAAAAAAGGGCTATAACTTGGGCTTTTGGACTCGAAATGTGAATCCACAAGAAGTGATAGAAACTAAACATATAATAAAATGTATTCTAGGAAGCTTAGAATAAATTACCATACTTGTTTAAACGTACCGCGACTTTGAAATTTGTCGAGGTGTAGAATGTATTGTGCAGGTGACCAAGGTGGGAAAGTTTGATTTAGTCTTGTGAGGGGATGGTCAGGTTTCGTGCATAGTATATTTATATATCCGTTTAGTTATAAAGGATGAATCTAATATAATAATATATATGTTGTAGATCGTTAGGTCGACCGTCCGCCGACACCGCGGTAGTGCTAGTACACTGTAGTTATTAGGGTGAGTAAGTGTTAAGATACACTTAAAATGATTATGCTATATGATAATAAATAGTAGTGTACGTGATGACTTACTTATATTTATGCATAGGACATAGATGCAAGTATGTATGGGGGATTAATATTGAAGCTATGCTTGAGTTTAATTAACACAAGAATTGGATTACACATGAATTGTTGTGTGCTAATGGTGCCAAGAAGAATGAAATTATTGTGTGCTTAGTAGGATAATGGCTACAAGTGTCGATTTATACCTATATGTGTAGATATAAATAGATAAATTATGTGATGATACAAAATAAAAGGTTGAGAGTATCTTGTGATTTGTTTATGTATGATGATTGTGTTGTGACTGGGGGACGGTGATACGTAACGCCCCTGGTAACTGAGTTATAACTTGGGGGACTGTGATACGTAACACACCAAAGGTACTTGCAGTTTATTTCTGTGTTTAGGAGGATGGCGATACCTAAATCCCTTAAGCACTGGTATTTCTTAGTGTCATGAGGGACGACGATACTTAACGCCTTATGGCACTAGTGAGCTCATTTGGGTGTTTGAGGGGACGACGATACATAACGCCGTTAAATATTAGTATATTGTGAAATATATGGTATATGCTGCGATGTGAAATGTTCTTGTATGTGTAAGTATTGTTACATGATATTGTGTGCTTAATGTAAAGCTATGAATGCAAACTTAAATATAAAACATGATCTAGTGTCTACATCTACTCACTGAGTCAAGTAAGACTCACCCCTTTTTTTTTTAGTATTGTAAGATCTGATAACTGGGTGAGTAGATAAAATGACTTGAAGACACGATGTAGAGGAAGAGTCATTAGTTGTAGTCACCACTGTGTTGGGTCCATCTCACATAGAGATTGATGGTGTTATTTTGCATGTCACATGTTGTATATCATGTATTGTTGATAGAGAATGTATTTAAACTGCCATATGTAGCAGGTAGAAGTATTTTGTGATACAGAAGGTATTTAAGATTGTATATTTGTATATATGTATTAGCTGTAGTTGCATGATGCCTTATTATGTCTATATATTGATATTGATGTGAGTTTGTATAAGAATGCATGTGAACAGGATTTGATAAGGCTTAGGGTGACAAGACGGACCTGTCGCCTGCTGGTAACACCCCGAAATGAGGATGTTACAAGAATTTATTTGAAGTATGCATAGTGATATTAGGTTCAGACAACCCATGAAAAGGACTGACCGAGCGTGAGAACACGTAGTGGGAGTGGTTAACCTCCCCTAAGTGGTGAGTAAATTTATACATATATAATTATGTAAATAGAATGCATGTGATATTTATATGTATGCTTGTGTGTTAAACATTTGTTTGAAAAGTTAAAAATGAAACTTAAAATGAATGTTTTTCATATATGTTACATTGATATTGGGAAATGTATATAATTGGTCTGCGTTTAAATATTGTTTTGATATACATGCTAAATGGCTAGGGAGACCTGATTTTGTTTATGTAATGTGAAAATATTGTTTGAAAATAAATTGTTTTAAATTATGCATGTATATTAGTGATGAGGCCGTTAAGGTTGCATAATTATGGTATGACATTTGGGCCTATTTGTTATAGTATATATAGGGAGGTAGCTTATGAACGGACCTATGAGAGACTGCATAGGTGAATGGAGTCACAGTGGGGTTATAAAAGGGGTAAAAGCTATAGTAAGCCTACTGTGTGCCGTGTACGTAAGTGTTGTTATAGAGATCCTATAGAAAGTCTTAGCGGCTTGATAGGAATCTCTTGAAATTGACGGATATAACGAGGACAGTCACTTCATCACCTAGTGATTATTCGAGGCCAAAATTAGTGAGACGGACAGTAAATTTTATAAAGGCATGTTTTATAAATGATTTCATAATGCATGAGAAATAGTTTCTGCTTTATAAAAATGCATTACTTATGGTTTTATGCATAATAGGCTCATTAATGGATTTCGATGTTACTTAGAAGCGATCGAGAAAGTATGGCCAGCTCATTTTAGATGTTTAAATTAAATACAAATCCATAATTTGTTTTACTATAATTTATTGTACATGAAGTATATGTATGTGTTTTGAGCATGACATATTAAGAATAATCCCAATATCATAAATTGAAACTGTGTGTGCAGGTATATATATATATATATATGTATATATGTATATACTCACTAAGTATAGTTGTATACTTACCCCTCATAATTACAGTTTTCAGGTTAGGAGTGTTAGTTCTAGCCGAGCTTGTAATAGCAGTAGAGAACTTACAACACTCTTGATAGGTTCATTTTTTCCTTGACTCACATACTTCATTTGAGTCTACTGGATTTGTATTTTTGGATATGTATATTTTTAGATATGTATTTTTCGGATATATATTTTCCTAGGGATGCATGTAAAGTATTGAAACTAAAAGTTTATGTAACAAACTGTTATTTTGTTCAACTTGTATGTAAATGATTTTCAGAATTGATACTTATATTTTTATATATTCGTTGTGGATGAATTGATCTCAAAGATCAATTTTTTGTTGTTGATAATCCCATGGATAAGAATTTTGTATATAAAACTGTTTTTAGGATTTTAAAATTTACAGGTAAGCCTTACAGGCTCTTTTGATACATTTTGGGCATAGAGGACGTATTTGAAATGTCTATAGCGATTGTCATAAGAGGACCCTAGGGCGTGATGTCAAATGTTGTATTTACTATTATGGTCAGACGACTATATTTATAGTATATTGTGTAGTGTGATGTAAACATTTGTGCTATATGTATATAATCTCAGTGGAGGCACATTGCTTTTGAGTTGCATGAGCATGTTTTATAAATTGTGTGATGCATGTAGGGTTTGCATTGATATTTGAATTTATTGTGTAAAGTTTAGGGTGATAGAGTGGTTCTATCAGCTAATAACATCTTAGATTTTGAGATGTTACACTTGAAAAGACTTAGAAAGTTAAATTTTAATAGCCCTTAGTTTGTTAACAATAACTTGTAATTCATGCACTTGAGGTAAAACAGGTTTATCATCAAGCATTTTGAACTCAAAATATTTAGAAATAAAAAATTTCTAGATACCTTCCTCCTCTATTTTATATTTGAATTTCAGTACATTCCAAATCTCTTTTGTAGATGAAGTGTCATTATAAAGATCATACAAACGATCTGAGAAAGCATTAAGAATATGGCCATGACATATGAGTTCATCTTCAAGTCTTTTCTGTCGTTCAACCTTTATTTGATCAGGGTTTGCAATCAACAAAAATTTTAATTTATCCTACTAGCAAGTAAAATTTGTTCTATCAAAACAATCCAGTTTGACCATATCTTGATTTATTAATTTAATGCTGGCAACATAAGTTTCGGTCTCCATGTTGAAATAACGCTTTAAGATTGTTGAATTATTTGTAGAATGGAGACTTGAAACACGTATGTATACGCTTTCCTTAAAGCGTTATTTGCCCCTTCTCTATTAAGATTGTTTATGGGATTCACAGGCAAATCACTTCCAAGATATGATGAGCCTTGAGTGAATTTAGCACTAAGCAACAATGAAAATTCACAAAAAGTTTTAAAAAACTCAATATAATATTTCAAGGAAGAAAAAGATATTTTAATTGGATTAATAATTTCAAATTTCTACACACAATTTATAGAATCATGACAACTATTAACATGCATCTATTGAGATTTGAACTGCTATTTTAAAGAATTGCAATTGTTATAAGAGTTGTAACTCTCTGATAAAAATTAATTAATTTTCAAAATTTTATAACATTTAATAACATTTTTTTCAAATATTAAAAAATTAAATTAAATTAAATTATTTTATTTATTTATAACAGTTTCTCTGTGCAACACGTGTCGCATACACGAGCTAAGTTTTTATAAAGTTTAATAATGTTCTTTCAAAAATTAAAAAATTAAATAAATATTTTATTTTTATTTATTTATAACAATTTCTCCACATGACATGTGTCATGTACACGTGCCAAGCGTGTGTAATAAGCGCTAAAAGTGCCACGACTCTCGTACGTGTGAGCCATATAAACATCCAATATATGTTATGACATTTATCACATTGTAAAGTACAAATACTTATAAGGTGTTAGAACATAATTTTTAATATGGGATTTAGCTGTCAAAATTTTATTTATATCCGAACAAAAATAAACCAACAATCCTCCACTTGTTTAAATATAAATTAAATTCTCTTTCTAAAAATAAAACGACATTTATGAATATAGTAAAATATCTTTTTATTTGAATTTTACCTTAGTGTAAGTGTCACAAAGTATTTGTCAAAATCTCAAGTAACTTGTTACCTTGAACTAATTATTTCTTTGACAAAAACCGGTGACTCCACACACATAACTCATCACGTGTTCTTATATTTTATACTACCTATTGTAATGGCCATGTGTTCATCTTGGTTTGTGAGCTTTTAAGAGAAAATTTAAACTCTCATTTGAAACGGTACCACTCAAAGTTCATATAAGAGAAGTTTTTCCAGTGTCCTTATTACTTTTAAGACACTTGTCACTTTTAGTCTAAACTTCATTAAGAATTTTAAACTTTATTCATCCATATTTTGTAACAGCCAGCACTAATCATCTTAAATAGGGCTGTTCTATTTAATGACTTGTTTTTACCCTTTGAACTATAAGCTAATTTTTTATTAGTGTTTAGTTAGGTCGCCATCATTGTTGGATTGCTTAATCTAGGAGTTTTAACCCTATCCTTCTAGATGTTGATTTAACCAAGCCTCTTGGCAGAAGCTTGGTAAATGGATCTGCTAGATTTTCACTAGATTTTACATAAATGAGAGAAATAATTCCACTCTTGATTAATTTTGTCAGATAATCATGTCTTAGACTAATGTGTCTAGGCTTTCCATTATATATATCACTATATGCTCTTGCCAAAGTGGCTTGACCATCACAATGTATAGATATTACTAATGCATTCTTTGAGATTAGTGAGAATTCTAATAGAAGACCTCTTAACCACTTTGCCTCATTCTCTGTTGCTATCAAAACAACAAATTTTGATTCCATGGTTGAGTGTGTTATACTTGTTTGTTTCTTGGATTTCTAAAAAATTGTACTTCCTCCAAGAGTAAACATCCATCTTGTGGCAAACTTATTGTCTCTTACGCTTGATATCTAACTAGCATCTTACACTTAATATCTAGCTAGCATCAATACATTCTTCTAATAAACCATGAAAATTTGAATATTGTAAGCCAAGATCTTTGGTTTTCTTATACCCTTCCTACTGTCAACAAAGTTTTCTCTTTAATTCAGCAACAAGAGCAAAACCATCAGCTCGCCAGTTTTTCTCTATCCCTTAATTTGAGGGCATTAGCTACCAAAACTTTTCATTCTTTTTTCAAAACCAACACTAAAACCCTTACAACTTAGAAAAGTGACAGACTTGATAATATCATGAGAAAAATTAATAATATCAAATATAAATATATGATGTGTTTTTGGTAATGACTAAATTAAATATGTCCTAAATTTGTCTAAGAATCTTGAGTGAATATGCTTGAGTTTATTCCTTAATAAATCTTTGTCCATGTGTATTAAAAAGCAAACAAATCGATACTCAAAGACAAATAGATCGATATGGGAGAAAACGGATTGATGTAAGTTCAATAATGAATCGATACAAAGAAATGAGGATAACGATATTTGCTGAGATAGTGGTTTCAGATGAAATCATCAATGCAATCATATCGATACATAGAGATCAATAGATCGATACATGGCCTTCACAGAGAATTGTAAAATAATTACAGAGATAACCAGATTGATACATGATCTTCATAGAGAGTTGGAAAATAATTATGGAGCAGACCAGGTCAATATCCAACAGAAATAGATCAATATACTAAAACTTATAAATACTTCGAGTACAAATAGATCGATACTTGGAGAAGTATACCAAATGATACGAATCCCGTAAGGAACAAATCGTTACGGAAGCGGAGTTTCAAGAAAAGACTAGAAATGAAGTATCTTAGATGGTTTTGACGCCATAAGAATTTTCTTAATGGAACAAGAACGAATTCTTGGTAAGTCTAAAGTAGAACACCACAAGCAAGCTTGATAAGTTATAAGTTCTAATAAGAATAATAAAGAAAAAATTCCTCACAATAATATTATTTTCTAAAAAAAACTGTTCATTCTATTACATATGAAGACTATTTATAATAGTCGCCAGTCTAAACTTAATTGAAACATAATAAAAACTTTCTAAAAATAATGATGCGAATCAAGTTGTAAATAAAAATCAATTAAAAGTCAACTTCGATGTCAACAAGGTTAAAATGCTCAATGAAGAATCAATGGAGCCACTAGAGTGGCCTAGTAGACCTATTACAAGGAGTCGTACTAAAAAGCTCAAAACAGTCTTATTTGCACATGTTCAGAAATTGTTGCTTGAAAGTGGGATGCACAACAATATTGAGGG
The DNA here is from genome assembly GCA_035584115.1 of Cedrela odorata. Lineage (NCBI taxonomy): Eukaryota > Viridiplantae > Streptophyta > Magnoliopsida > Sapindales > Meliaceae > Cedrela > Cedrela odorata. The sequence continues at coordinate 7,860,848 of JAXCLQ010000005.1, read as the reverse complement.
AGTCTCACGCCTTATAACTATTATTTATACATGTTTAGATTAGTTATTAGGGACTTCAATATTTAATTATGTTCTTAAGAAGTTTATTTAATAAAGTTATTTTATTTAATTGAGCTATTTAATAATTGATTAATTTTATTTCCTAGGATTTGAAGTATCCTTAGCTATGAGATTGAGTCAAAGTGCATTAATTAGAGAGATCTCCAAAATCATGGATACATAAGGAAGGTTGCAAGCAAAAGAGCGCAAGATCAAATCTTAACTAAATTTAGACTCTCAAGCATTAACTATTAGATTCTCAATTATGTAAACTTTTTATTTTGTCTTGATTAGCTTTTGGTATTTTTAGAAAGTTTTTATTATGTTTCAATTAGGTTTAGACTTAAGACTATTATTATAAATAGTCTTCATATGTAATGGAATGAACAGTTTTTTTTAGAAAATAATAATATTGTGAGGAATTTTCTCTTTATTGTTCTTCTTAGAACTTAGAACTTATCAAGCTTGCTTGTGGTGTTCTACTTTAAACTTACGAAGAATTCATTCTTGTTCCGTCAAGAAAATTCTTATGGCGTCAAAACCATCTGAGATGCTTAATTTCTAGTCTTTTCTTAAAACTCCGCTTTCATAACGATTCATTCCTCACGGGATTCGTATCATTTGGTATCAGAGCATGGTTCTAGAATTAAGGTTCGTTCTATCTTTTAATTTTAATATATATATATATATATATATATATTTTACCATCTTTTTCTCTAGTCTTTCCTCTTTCAATCTTTTACTTTCTATTCCAAAAACTGACCCTATCAATTACCAGCACACCTTGGCCATAATCATCACTTTGTTGGCAAAAAAAAAAGGGCAAATCTCAAGAAATGAAAGTATCCTTATATGCCAATTAAGAGCAATATATTGTGTCCAGAAGTTACCAATCCTCCAAATTTTTTTTTTCCTTTTTGGTAAACAAAATTGGACATTTTACAATTTCCTACTTTGATCATGATTAAGTTACCCACTAAAATCATAACATATCCAATTACCTTATCAATTTCTTCCACTGCCAACTATACCACGTCAAAACCCAACCAAACCGCTCAATACCTAAAATTACAAAAATATTTCCTTACCCCTCCCAGCCTACCTAAAAACCGAAAGTTTACCTTCTTTTGTTATCTTCTTTGTCACCAAGAACATTTCTTGATTCATCTATGGTTGAACAACGTAAAGTAACTTGAATTGTTTGTGAGTTCAATTAAGAACATACGAAGAGGGATTGAATGGAAAAAGGCAAGTGCAAGTAAGCATCCCTTAAAAAAAAAGCCATATTGAGACTGAGTTAAACACGAGAGTTGTGAGTATATTGTTAAGCGACGAATAAAAGAGAGAGTTTGGTGAGGATTATTTTGCCATTCTAACCTTCTTTTGCAGATTTAAACGTTATGGCACATAAAGACAAGAACGCTAAAGATCAACCAAAATATGTTGATGCCTTTAAATTCGATGCATTACAAGGACATGTTTTGAGACTTGAATGTGTGATGAGTGACTACCTTGATTTGCTAGAGAAAGCCTAAGTTACTTTGGAGAAAAACAATACCACCATGGACAATATGCAAAAGACCATAGAACAATTGTTGACCGGAACCTACAACACTAATGGACAAGGGAGAAGACAAATTAAAACATATAATGAAACTGAAAACCATGACATTGATGATGCTACATCTGAAGCACCATGGGAGAATCGAGAGAGACATGATTATGTAGACCGTAACACTGGGAGCATTAAGATGAGAATTCTACCATTCCAAGGAAAGGTTGACCCTGACATATATCTTGCATAGGAACGTAAAGTTGAGATGGTCTTCGATTGTCATAACTACTTTGAGGAGAAAAAGGTACGTCTTGCCGCTATAGAATTCACTGACTATGCCCTAATTTGGTGGGACCAGATTATCTTGAACAGGCGGCAAAATAGAGAGCGACCTATTAATATATGAGAAGAGGTGAAAGCAATCATGAGAAAGCGTTTCATTCCTAGCCATTACTATAGGGAACTACACCAACGATTGCAAAGATTGACTCAAGGGTCCAAATCTGTAGAAGACTATCACAAAGTGATGGAGATTGCAATGATTTGCACAAACATTGAAGAGGACCGCGAGGCTACCATGGCGAGGTTCTTACAAGGATTGAATAATGAGATTACTGATACTGTTGAATTACAACATTATGCTGATGTTGAGGATATGGTCCACATGGTAATGAAGGTGGAGAAGCAACTAAAACAAAAGAAGCTTTCCAAGTCCACCTATAGATCTAGTTCGAGCTCAAAACCTTGAAAATCTGATTGGAAGAATAAAAGCACAAATTCTGATTTCAAGAGCAAGAAAGAGAGTTTCATCCCCAAGGAGGCTGAAAGAAGAAAAGAAGAAGGTATCAACTCAAATTCTTCCAAACCTCGTGATGTTAAATGTTTTAAGTGTTCTGGTGTAGGACATGTTGCTTCTCAATGCCCAAATAGAAGGGTTATGATGATCATGCCAGAATCTGATGACAAAGATGATGAAGCTACTTACGAAGACATGCCAGCTCTTGAAGATGCAAGTGATGGAGAGGAACTTGAAGATACACATAAGTTCAAAGGAGAATGTTTAGTGACACGCAGAGCTTTGAATGCACAGATGAAAGATGATGAGGACGAGCAACGTGAGAACATTTTCCATACTAGGTGTCTAGTTAATGACAAATTATGTAATGTTATTATTGATGGTGGAAGTTGTACAAATGTGGCTAGCACACTTATGGTAAAGAAACTTGGTTTGCCACTATTAGATCATCCTAAACCTTACAAATTGCAATGGTTGAATGATTGCAGAGAGCTTAGAGTTAATAAGCAAGTTTTAGTGTCCTTTGCTATAGGGAAATATCAAGATGAAGCCTTATGTGATGTAGTCTCTATGCAAGCTAGTCACATGTTATTAGGATATCCTTGGCAATATGATAGGAGAGTCATACATGATGGGTATAAGAACCAATACTCTTTTGTCATGAATCATAAAAAGTACACTTTTGTTCTCCTGTCAACGTGTCTTGTATATGAGGATCAATCAAGAATCAAAAGAGATATAGAGTTAAGTGAAAAAGAAAGAATTAACAGAGAAAAAGAAAAAGAAAATGAAAATGAGAGAGTGCGAAAGAAAGAGAAATCTGAGAGCTTGAGTGGAAAGAAAAATGTGGAAAAATCAGAGGGAAGGAAAAAGGAGGACAAAGAGAATTTTTATACGAGCATGAGCAATGTGAGAAGTTCTATTCATTCTAACCGTTCCATTCTTGTGCTTTTGTACAAGGAAGCATGTTCGAGCGCTAATGAGCTTGATCCTTCTCTTCCTTTTTCTATTAATTCTCTTTTGCAGGAATTTGCGGACATCTTTCCTGAGGAGACTCTGAATGGACTTCCACCCATTCAAGGTATCGAGCATCATATCGATTTTGTTCCTAGAGCTTCTATTCCTAATCGACCTGCCTATAGGTGTAATCCAGAGGAAACAAAGGAGATACAAAGACAAGTGGAAGATTTAATGTCAAAAGGGTACGTGCGAGAGAGTATGAGTCCATGCGCTGTTCTTGTCCTCCTCGTACCTAAAAAATAGATCATGGAGAATGTGTATGGATTTTCGCGCCATCAATAACATAACAGTTAAGTATCGTCATCCTATTCCTCGGCTAGATGATATGTTAGATGAGTTGCATGGTGCATCTATATTCTCTAAAATCGACTTGAAAAGTGGGTATCATCAAATTAGGATGAGAGAGGGAGATGAATGGAAAACTGCATTTAAGACTAAATATGGATTGTATGAGTGGTTAGTTATGCCTTTTGGTCTTATAAATGCACCTAGTACATTTATGTGCTTGATGAATCATGTATTGCGAGCTTTTATTGGTAAATTTGTTATTGTCTACTTTGACGATATCTTAATTTATAACAAGTGTCTAGATGATCATATTAAACATTTACATTATGTTTTAGATACTTAGCATAGAGAAAAGCTTTATGCAAATATCAAAAAGTGCGTATTTTGCACAAATAGCGTTATTTTTCTTGGTTTTGTAGTGAGCTCTAAAGGACTACAAGTTGATGAGGAAAAAGCAAGGGCAATTGGAGATTGGCCTACTTCCAAGAGTGTGACTGAAGTTAGGAGTTTTCACGATTTGGCAACCTTCTATCATCGCTTCATTAAGGATTTCAGCATCATTGCAGTGCCTCTCACTGAGGTTATCAAGAAAAATGTGGCATTCTCGTGGGGGAAAGCACAAGATAGGTCTTTTCTTAATCTTAAAGATAAATTGATTTTCGCACCTTTATTGTCGCTGCCAAATTTTTCTAAAATATTTGAAATTGAATGTGATGCTTCTGGTGTGGGAATTGGAGCTGTTCTTATGCAAGAAAAGAAACCCATAGCATACTTCTCTGAGAAGCTAAATGGAGCCGGCTTAAAGTATCCCACATATGACAAAGACATGTATGCACTCATCAGAGCTTTAGAGACATGGCAACACTATCTATGGCCTAAGGAGTTTGTAATTCATACTGATCATGAGTCCCTAAAATATCTAAAGCGCCAGAACAAGCTGAATCGATGATATACCAAATAGGCTGAATTCCTTGAGACATTTTCCTATGTCATTTAATACAAGTAAGGTAAGGAGAATGTAATTGCTGATGCACTTTCAAGAAGGTATGCACTTCTTACTTCCTTAAATTCTAAATTACTTGGTTTTGAGTTTATAAAGGAATTGTACCCTGCAAATCATGATTTTGCTAATGTCTATGATGCTTGTGAACATGCTGCATTTGATAAGTTTTATAGACATGATGAGTATCTTTTTAGACAGAAATGTGTGTGCATTCCTTATTGCTCACTTAGAGAGTTGCTTGTTAAAGAGTCTCATGATGGAGGATTGGGCATTTTGGCATTCAAAAAACTTTAGACATACTTAGTGAGCATTTCTTTTAGCCTTATATGCGTAGAGATGTTGAGAGGATTTGTGCGAGATGCATCACATGTAAACAAGCTAAGTCTAAGGTTTTGCCTTTTTGCCTATTCTTAGTGAACCATAGATAGATATCTCTATGAATTTTATGTTAGGTTTGCCTAGGTCTAGAGGAGGTAGAGATTCTATTTTTGTTGTGGTTGATAGATTTTCAAAGATGGCACATTTCATTCCATGTCGCAAATCTGATGATGCCACCCATGTTGCTGTTCTCTTTTTCAAGGAGATAGTTCGTTTACATGGTGTTTCGAGGAGCATAGTTTCTGATCGTGATGTAAAGTTCCTTAGTTACTTTTGGAAGACATTGTGGGCAAAGTTGGGAACAAAATTACTATTTTCAACGACTTGCCATCCACAAACAGATGGACAAACTGAAGTGGTGAATCAAACTTTGTCATAACTTTTGTGTGCACTTATTCAAAAGAATCTTAAAAACTGGGAAGACATCTTACCTCATGCTGAATTTGCTTATAATAGATCTATTCATTCTTCTACTTCTTATTCACCATTTGAGGTTGTTTATGGTTTTAATCCATTAACCCCTTTGGATTTATTGCCTTTGCCTTTGAAGATATCGAAGAGTCTTGATGGAGAGAAGAAGGCAGATTACGTGAAGAAACTCCATGCGAAAGTGCGTTTGAGTATTGAGAAACGAGACGAGCAACGAACTCTACAAGTGAATAAAGGCTGAAAGCAAATACTCTTTGAACCCGGAGATTGGATGTGGGTGCATATGCGTAAGGAACATTTTTCGGAGCATAGAAAAAATAAGTTACATCCGCGTAGAGATGGACCATTTCAAGTGATTGAGCGTATTAACAACAATGCCTACAAACTAGATCTCCGAGGTAAGTGTGGTGTCAGTGCTACATTTAATGTTTCTGACCTTTCTCCTTTTGATATAGGTGATGATGATTTGAGGATGAATCCTTTTGAAGATAGGGGGAATGATGCGAATCAAGTTGTAAATAAAAATCAATTAAAAATCAACTTTGATGTCAACAAGGTTAAAATGTTCAATGACGAATCAATGGAGCCACTAGAGTGGTCTAGTGAACCTATAACAAGAAGTCATGCTAAAAAGCTCAAAACGGTCTTATTTGCATATGTTCAGAAATTGTTGCTTGAAAGTGGGATGTACAATAATATTGAGGGAGTCTCACGCCTTATAACTATTATTTATGCATGTTTAGATTAGTTATTAGGGACTTTAATATTTAATTATGTTCT
>JAXCLQ010000005.1:7831217-7844146 GCA_035584115.1 Cedrela odorata | reverse complement strand
TCTATTAAATAGGTTAAAACTGTCTTATTTGCTATTTCTCATGCCGTTTTAGTTTTAGGGTTTTACCAAGTAATAAAAATATTGTTTGGGGAGTGGAGGAATGAAACGCCAAAACACCCATATGAATAATACATATTTTAATGGCTGCATCATAAAACTGGACGAACGAGGTTGAGTTTGGTGAGATGGATGATGATATATTGATCACACATCATATTATAATTAATTAATAATTAATTAATTACGGAAATAAGTACAGCTATCTGTTTATTTAAAAGTTAAACTGAGGAGCCGTACAAGATGGACTCATTGCGATCTTCTGGAGGTCATGATAAGCCCAAGTTGCTGAGCTAAACCCATTTTTTTCCCCCTTAGCTTTTCAGTTTGTATATTATAGTTAATTCTCATTAAAATATCAGCGTTATTGGGAATCTACCCTACAATAATCCAAGCTTCGTGAAGTCAAATTATAATGACAAGACTTGATCAGGGATATTTTCACATGTTCTCCTAAGGTTTAACTTAATATCTGCGCTAATTAACTCTCCAATTTCAGCATTAGTCTTGAATATTCAATAATATTCATTTTGTTATAGAAATATTATATACAAAAAAGTTTATATGACAGCTGACAACTCTAATGTATGGCTTTGAATTGCCGTCTTCTATGGCAAAAATATGGGAAATTTTGGCTTCTTTGACTTTTGAAATAATATTTATTTCTATTACGTTTTTATATGACCCCCACATGAAATCATATTGAAATTTATGTTTTTATATTAATATGTAACTCTCACATGAAGTCATTTCCCTATCCAGTACAAGGACACATATTTGTATTCTTTATTAATTTATTTTTTTTAATCTAAATTTTTTGTTTGACATTTCTCTTCTCTCTTTCTTTAATTTTCTTTTTAATTAATGAGACTCCCACTTGGTCACTTCTTTTTATTTGTTTATTTTTCCACGTAACTTTCACATGGGGAAACTTTCTTCGTTTCTTCTCTCTCTCTTCGTTTGACCTTCACACAAATTCATAGAATTATTCCATTTCCTTTCTATTTCACGTGCCTTCCTTTTCACCCCTTTTCATTTCGTATCGGTTCTTCAAGTTTCCTTTCTAACATTTACTTCCCAGTCTATATTTCTTTCTATGAAATCTCTATTTTTTAGTTTGATGAACAAATTATTACATCATTTTTTTTATTTTTTTGCGTATAACACCTATAAATTTGTATCAAAAGAGATTGTGTTTCGGAATGCGTATTATATTTGAGAAAAAAAAATTAATTAATTTATTTATATAAAGTTGAAATACTCCAATCAATAGGGATAGTTGATTTGACCCTGTAAGAATTTTTATATATTAAATAATTTTTTATTTTTTAATTAATAAAATAATTTTGAAGTTAATATTAAATTAACTATCACATCCATTTAAATATGTATTTTGCATCTATATATATATATATAGGTTGGGTTTTCTTAATTTAATTTTTTTGACTTAAACTTATACATAAATTTTCATCTATTAATCTATTATAATTAAGAATTGATAAGATTATTGAGTTCATAATATTAAATGTCGGTTGGCAATTTTATTTAAGAAAACAAAATTAAAATATAATTTTTTGTTCACAAGACTTGTTTTCCAACAAAATTCTCTTCTGAAATAATTTTTGTTTGAATATTGCAGGAGGAAAGAAACTGCTTTGAGTTTAGATCCAAAGAAATTATTTTGCCGATGTTTTTAGGTGGAGAAAAAACTTGTTATGAAGATATTGCGCGAGTGATAGTATTTTCTTTTTTCTTTTCAAGCAGACAGACTTGACCAAGGCCTATATATGTTCATTTTTTTTTTAATTAACATTGAGAGAATACTAGTGAGTATTTGTTGATGTATTGTAATTGATTGAAAGATGTATATGACAAAATTTTAGAAAAAAAAAATGCAATATAACCGGAGTAGCCAAAAGTTTTCCTATCATATTTAATCTCTCCCTTTCTCTATCTCTATTTTCATTTTAATCTTCTGTAAAATATCTAGGGATTTGACTTACATAATTATTTTGTGTGATTATGGCTAGGACGGTCTTTTGCATTAAAAGAAATTTAGACTCAATGCATCTCTAACTTCCCACAACCCCACCCCCACCAACAACTTGTCATCTCAATACAAAACCATGTCCCAATCTTTATATTTGAAGGAACATTTGAAATTGATTGAATTACAATGAATGGTAAGGTTAAAATATCTAATTTTTAATTTTTAATACTATATTAATTAATTATTTCAGCAACAAAATTTAAATTATTTAGTAAAAAAAATTATTATTAATATTCATCAAATATAGCAAATTAAATTATTTCAATATGTGTTAGTTGATTTAACTAATACAATTTTTTCTGGAGGTCACAAAAAATTTGGAGTTTAATTCTCATTTTCACCTAATTGAAAAGAGATTTAATTTCAATATAAAATTTTAATTTCACGCGCAATGAAAAGTATTCATTTTCTACCATAATATATTAATGTTAAATATCGTACAATAATTAGCTTTATCTTTCATCGCGCTTGAAATTAAAATTTACAAGTTCCTTTTTATCAATAAGCGGCTTGGTTTCTTAATTATGTTTTGGTGCTTTTAGTTGACCCATAACAATCCAATTGCATAGTTATTTAAGAATATTTTACAAGTTCCCTTTTTATCTTTTTGTAGGTAAAAATTGCAAAATCAATGTAGCTAGAAAAGTTATATAACGTTTGTCCTAATAAAGTGTGTTTGTTACTACCACAAATTAAAAAGAATATGTATATTATTTAAATCAAGAGAATTTATTTATAAAATTATATTCAAATTTTCATTTTTTGGTTTCTTTTTAATTTGATATGATAGTGTGATAATTTATACGAATATTCCATTTATTATCCTTATTTAACTTGTATAACACATTAGTTATGCGCCATCACCTTTTTGCCGGAATAATTTAAAATAAGTTTATTCAATAGCTTAACCTTTTTTTTTTTTTTTTTTGTTTCATCTACCATCCCACCCAAAGTTCTCTATAAATACCACATTCTCCCTGCAAACTTACACAACATCAATAGTAATTGAATGCTCTGCTACTCCTATCACTCTCTTTAATTAATTTCTAGTCATTCTTTCTTTTCTTCCAAGAGAAGAAACAATGGCTCAAAATGAAGGATCTCTGGGAAGCTCCATGCATGGAGTAACAGGCAGAGAACAATCCTTCGCCTTAGAAGTTGCATCACCTAGTGTTCCAACTGATACAACTGCTAAATTTGCTTTACCCGTTGATTCTGAACACAGGGCCAAAGCTTTTAAAGTCTTTTCCTTTGCTAAACCTCACATGAGAACCTTTCATCTAGCTTGGATTTCATTTTTCACTTGTTTTATCTCCACCTTCGCTGCAGCTCCCTTAGTTCCTATCATTCGGGATAATCTCAATTTAACCAAAACTGACGTTGGTAATGCCGGAGTTGCTTCCGTTTCTGGGAGTATATTCTCCAGGCTTGTAATGGGTGCAGTCTGTGACCTGATTGGGCCAAGATATGGCACTGCATTTCTTCTGTTGTTATCAGCCCCTACTGTGTTTTGCATGTCGTTTGTATCAGATGCGCAAGGGTACGTAGCCGCCCGATTCATGATCGGATTCTGCCTTGCAACTTTTATTTCGTGCCAATATTGGACGACAATAATGTTCAACGGTAAGATCCTTGGGCTTGTCAATGGATGTGCTGGCGGGTGGGGTGATATGGGTGGCGGAGTTACTCAACTCTTGATGCCGCTTGTTTTTCACATAATCAAATTAGCTGGTGCGACACCGTTCACTGCCTGGAGGATAGCCTTCTTCATTCCGGGCTGGTTTCAAGTCATTATGGGATTGTTGGTCCTTACCCTAGGCCAAGACTTGCCTGATGGAAACCTCGGTACTCTACAGAAGAAGGGTCAAGTTAACAAAGATAAGTTGTCCAAGGTTAGTTTCTACAGCTCACTTTCAGAAAGAATTAAACATATCATCAATTTAATTTAATAAATGCATGGCTGATTTGTTCCTTCTTTTCAGGTGCTCTGGTATGCCATCAGAAACTACAGAACTTGGGTCTTCTTTCTTCTTTATGGGTTCTCCATGGGAATCGAATTGACCACCAACAATATCATTGCAGAATATATGTTCGACAGGTCAGTTAAATAATTAAATTGTTCTTTCTTCTTATACATTTTGTTACGAACTCCTGGACTTGAACTAACCATAATTGTTCAACAGGTTTAATCTTAAGCTCCATACAGCAGGAACTATAGCCGCAACCTTTGGCATGGCCAACTTCTTTGCTCGTCCCTTCGGTGGATACGCTTCTGATGTGGCGGCAAAATTGTTTGGTATGCGGGGCAGGCTATGGACACTTTGGATATTTCAGACTCTAGGAGGGGTCTTCTGCATCTGGCTCGGCCGTGCTGATTCTCTTCCCGTTGCCGTCGTGGCAATGATCCTTTTCTCTCTTGGGACTCAAGCCGCTTGTGGTGCAACTTTTGGGATAGTCCCATTTGTTTCACGGCGATCTTTGGGTATAATATCAGGCCTAACAGGGGCGGGAGGGAACTTTGGTTCTGGATTGACTCAGTTAGCGTTCTTCTCCAGCTCAAGATTCAGTACTGCAACAGGAATCTCTCTGATGGGCGTCATGACTGTAGCGTGTACTCTTCCTGTGGCGCTCATTCACTTCCCACAGTGGGGAAGCATGTTCCTTCCTCCTACAAAAGACCCTGAGAAATCTAAGGAAGAGTATTATTACGCATCTGAGTGGACTGAGGAGGAGAAGAATAGAGGCTTGCATGGAGGAAGCCTCAAATTTGCTGAGAACAGCAAATCAGAGAGAGGCAAACGCGTTGCTTCTGCACCAACTCCACCGAATTCTATACCAATCAATGTTTAATGTGGATGCCTGCAGCTAGCAAGTATTCAACCGCCGGGTACATGCATATTGAACCTAGATCGAATAAGTTAACAAGGGACAGTAGTTCACTACTTCAAATTTTGTGTACGAGTTGTTGTATTTCATTCTTCTGGATTGCTTTAAATTGCATAAAAAGTTAAAATAAAATAAAATAAAAAATTGGATGTAATATAGATGAATTGGAAAGTAGTATCATTATCATATGTAATCTAGGTAATGATATTTGTTTGTACATCTGTTGGTAAGGAAGAATCGGACGACTCATCCTTCTATAAACAAAATTAGTTTATTTAATTTCTTCGAGCATTAATTATGTGTTTCCCTTGTGCCTTGTATTTAAGAGTCATTCTACTTGAAATTGATATAAGTAAGAACAATGAATGTACTCACGAGGCTCTTACTCAGCCTGTTTATGTAATTAAAAAACGATGAAGTTGAAATTGAGGAAGATTCTTGACAACTTCCCGCAATTTAAGGAGAAGTTGACTTGCTCTGATAAGGTATACGGATCACACGAAAAGTAAAAGCTCAACTATCGCCCGTACAGATGCAAGTGATTGACTTGTGTTTTTACGAATGGATTGGCTCTGAGCTCTGATAACGTGCCCTACTTGTACCGTATAATCGAAACTATCTAACAAGCGATTAGATTTTTTAGTTTAATAAATTAACAAAATAAAGTACTTGTATAAAATCATAACTTGCCCAGACACTACACAATTTTTTTTTTATTATTTTTATTTCGTCGTAATCTTATTAAACACATACAGAGAAAGCTGCGTGGTAAGAAATGTTATAGTCAAAGTAAGAGAAAATGTTGTCCCATTAAATTCCGAAAAAATCTGAATTTTACATATGCGATAAAAGAAAGAGACAGGATTTTTTCTTTTTTCCTTGATTTTTGTACAGACCAATTTTGATTGTTCTAACTTCTAAATCTATAATACTGTAATTCCAAAATAATAAGGGCCGGGTCACTAATGAAAAATTTGGGACTAAAATATTAAAAAAAATAAAATCAATAGACTAAACTTTAAAAAAAAATAGATAAATTAAGGGATAAAATGCATACTTTTCAAATTTAGAGAGGTCAAAGTATAAATAATTTTATTTTATGAATTTAAATTTTTTTGGGAGTCCCTCCATCCCCTAATGTAACTTTGTCCCAATAGCAATATCCCAAGTTTTACATTCTTTAAGTGATTTCTTATTTAGTCATTGAATAGTAAATTTTTATAACTTTCAAAATGACTCATTATCCATTCAATAAAAAGATGCATCACTTTAGATAAAATAATAATAATAATAATAATAAGATGATTATTTGAGAAGTTAAACTTATTATGTGAAATAAGTTGATGGAATATTTTAATGGATTATAAGACAATTATTTTTTTAATATATATGTATATATGTTAGATAAATGAAGTTTAAAAATATGTTGTGTATGTATAATAATCAAAACAGATGCATATTGGCCATATAAATATATATTTAACTAGTCATTTATTAGTTTTAATTTTAAGTTATTTAATTGATCAATTATTTATTTTGTTGTTTATTAAAAAATATTGTTTTTTATAATAATAAATAATATTATTACATTTATTTATTAAATATATTGCTTAATTAATTTTTTTGTTTTATTAAATGAATAAAAAATATATTGTAAATATTTGTTTATTAAATTAAAATAATTTTTCAATCATTGGTTACTTCAAAAGTAATCCTATGGTAACACTATAGATATAATTGGGCTCGAAATCATCCAATTTACAAAATAGTGGTGTCTATATCAACACTACAAGAATGACTATATCTCTTTTTGCTTAGCGGATGATGTATTTAGGATTGAATTACTTACCTTCAAATGGAATCAAAGCTTTGAATCACACAATTGGAAAGAGCTCTCTGAATCATAATGTAAATATGCTACTATCTCTTTCTTTATCTCTTCTGCTTTCTCTACTTCTTTTGCTCTCTGCCTTCTCAATGAAAAAAAATTCACCTACGTACTTTGCCGGTTCTGTATCTTGAACATGAGAGAGTGTGACTGCTTGAAGTAGTTCCTTAATTCAAATGTACAATTGTTTCTAGTAGTTATATCCTTATATGGGTTGGGTTGAGTAATTAGACAGCCTATTATGGGCACCTAAGCCAAATCCAACATCTCTCAATTGCATATGATGGGATATTGAGCAGCAACAAATAACAAAGAGATAATTAACACTAAGTTATAATATAATCTACATACGAGTAAATATATCATGTGGTCCTTGAACACAGTAACGTATAATGATATATGTACATGAGCTAATATTCTCAATTTTTGTATATACAAGAGATCTTCAAATTTTCTTCATTATATCCTAGATTCATTTTGTTATATTAGTTATAGCTTAAAATCATATTCGGGTATTATCATATTCGGTTTAAATATTAAATAAATATAAACCCCATCCTAACTTTGTCAAGACGATACTTTTAAAAGAAAGATTTACTAGCTCAATGATTTCATATTACTATTGTTGTCTTTTATTTCTTGTATCTCTTCTTAGCTTGCTCACAAAGTGACAAAGGCGACCACTTGTGTAAGAAAGCTAATTTTAACCTAACGACATAATATTATAATATAATATGTATAAATATGATAATACCAAATAAGAATATACAAAAAGTAGATATATTATTAACAATGTTGATTTAATATAAATGTTATGACAATATCATAATCTATGTAGTCTTAATGACCTAGTTTGTGATGAGTAAACATCTCTGGTCACTGGTTAGTAAGTGTGTTTACTGTTATTTGAAAAGTAGATATATATTGTTTTAACACTTCCCTTTTTGCCGCAATATCTCTAACAAAATTGTATTTTGTTTCTATATGCTTTGATTTTTCACGATATTTTAGATCTTTAGCTTAGGCTATTGTAACTTGATTGTCACAATATAATATCACTGACTTTGAAGCATCTGTTACATTCTTGAGATCCTCAAGAAATCTCTTAAGCCAAACTGCCTCTAGTACTGTCGCGAAACATGCTACAAATTCAGCTTCCATCATAGATAGAGCTATACATGCTTGTTTCTAGCTACTCTATGAGATAACACAATAACCAAGTGAAAAAGCATATCCTAATATTAATTTTCGCTCATCATTATACCCATTTAATTGTAAATCTCATCCATGATAACATAAGGAATACTCTGTAATTCCCTTCAAATATGTTATTATTCTATCAATAATATTCCAATGCTTTCATCCAAAATTTGATTGGTATCTACTCACTTATCCTACAACATAACAAATATTAGGCCTTATACACATCATAACATAGATGAGGATTCTTATGGCACTAGCATGGGGAACGTTTGTCATTATTTCTTTCTCTTGTGGAGTTTTAAGGCACATATTAAGGCTAAGAAATTATCCTTTTGAAATTGGAGTATCCATATTAAATCATTCAAGGATTTTTCTAATGTATGTCTCTTGTGATAAAGCTAAAAGCTTTTTTGAAAGATCGCTTTGACTTTTGACTCCCAAAATATAGGTTGTTTCATCCATATTTTTTATCTCAAAATTTGAAACAATTTCTTTACAGTTAAGACAGATTCTTTATTATTTCCAACCAATAAAATATTACAAAATTAACCTTAAACCATTTAATATACACACAATGATCCTCTTCAGTCATCATAAAATCATATGTTATTATAGCTTGGTGAAACTTAAGATTCTATTGTCTAGAGGATTGTTTTAGATTATATATGAATCTTTTGAGCCAATAGACTTTGCGCTTTTGGATTTTGGTAATGAAACCTTTTGGATGATCTATATACATCTTCTTATTCAATTATATATTGAGAAATGCAATCTTTACATCCATTTGATGTAATTTGATGTCTATGTATGCAATGACAGCTATAATTAGTCAAATTAAAGAAACCTATAAAAGAAAATATTTTTCATAGTCTATATCTTCTTCTTGAGTATAACCTTTAATGATTAATATCTTGTATCTTTTAATTACGTCATTAGACTTACGCTAGATCTTTAGAATCATTTCATTCTAATAGCTCGACAATCAAACACTAAGTCAACCAAATCCCAGACATGGTTGGTTTTCATCGATTCCATTTTCTCATTCATTGCTTTGATCCAGAGTTCTTTATCATCATAAGTGAGAGCTCCATCTAGTGTTTTTGGCCCATCACTATCATGAGAAGTAATCATAAATGTTTCTCCTTCAATTTTAAATCGACGACGTGAAATTGGTCCTCAATTGCTTTAAAGTATTGAATGATTCATTTGAATTGATTTAATAGGTATATCACTCCTACTAGGGATCACATGTCTTAATAAATCTCCATTTACTATTGTTTGTGGACTAAAAGTGATACACTACTAGAATTATTTAATTTGTAAAATTGAATATCTTTATCAACATCACCAGTATTGGAAAACTCATTTTCTAAAAAATTAATATCTCTTGATTCTAATTCAATCACATTACCATCCATATGTTCACCAATAAACATGTATCCTTTACAATGCTCAGAATATCTTATAAAGATATTTTTTTTCCTCTTAACTTCCCATGTTTATGAAATGGATCATGAATATAGTTGCAGACCCTTAATGTTGTATATGATTATTTTAACTTTTCTACTCGTCTATAATTTATATGGAGTGAAAGTAACTGATTTAGAAAGAACTCTGTTAAGTATATAAGTAGTTGTTAATAAAGCATCTCCCTAGTACAATATTGGTAGATTGATTTGTGAAATCATTAACCTAACCATTTTGGACAATTTTCTATTCCTCCCTTCCACCATACTGTTTTGTTACAAAAATCTAAGAACAATCAATTGTTGTTTTATATCTTTCTCGTTATACAGTTCCTTAATTTGATCAAATAGATATTTACGTATATGGTTAGTTCGTAAAAATGTAATTCTTTTGTCTAATTGATTATCTACTAAATTTAAATACAATTTATGAGAGATTAAGTAAACATGACGCTAACTTATAAGGTCATCAATGAAAGTAATAAAATATGAAGTTCTATGTCTAGCACCTGTACTCATTGGATCACAGAAGTCAAAATGAATTAATTATAATGGATTTTTAGCCCTAATTCCTTTACCAAACAGTTTCCTAGTTATTTTCCAGCTAGATAATTCTCACATATAAACATTTCAATTTTAAATAATGAGCCAAATAAACCTAGCATGACTAATCTACTTGTTCTTTTTTATCATATATGGCCTAATCTAGCATGCCAAATATTGATATATACATCATCAAATCTAACGAAAGAGATTAAAGAAAAAAAAATTATCATCATTATGATGACCCGACCCAACCTAACTAGTATGATATTGATTACTTTAGCACAAATCAGGGAGGCATAACGAGCTTGATCCTAATCCCTCACAATTTTGTTCCTATCATCCAGGATTTCAAGTCTTGGGCCCAAAGAACCTCATAATAATTTAGGAGGACAAAGCACTTATAAGCACATCACCATGCTCATTCCCAAGCAATATGGGATTTCACAATCCACCACCCTTAAGGAGCCTAGCATCATTGTTGACACATTTTTAGTTAGGTGAGTTAGCTTTTATACCATAATTCAAGGTGGCATAATAGGCTCAATCTTAGCCTATCAAGGTTTTGTTCTTGGCACCTAGGATTTCAAACCCTAGGCCTAAAAGGCCTCATACCCATATAAAAAGACATAATATCCATAAAAGCACTATAAAAATTCAATGAGTAGCATAATTTTAGAAGAACGGTAATAAAGACTATGTTTCATCGAATACTTGATGTATACAGAACATTATGAAGTATAAGGGTTCGGCCACCACCAAAAGTCAATTTGCAAGTGCCTACTCATTTGACTTCAACTCTTGAGTTGTATTTCATATCTATCCATTTTGATCCCTAGCTTATTCGATGATACTTCATATATGCTTCTTAATCTCTAACTATGTGGTCAATTGCTCCTGAATTTACAGTTCATAATAGACAAGATCTAGTAAGAAAAACAGAGTTAGAGACATAAGCATAATTCAAATGTATGGAGAAGGGTTTTACCTTTTTTGTCTCAGTGCATTTACAAGCAGAATGACCCATCTTTCCACAATTATAACATTTTAACTTGATTTTGTCCCCCTTTTTACCAATAGGTTTGCCTCTTTGGTGATCCCCTACTGAGGTAGTCATTCTCTTTCCTTTCTGAAAGAATTTCTTTCCTAACTTCCTTTTGAAGTCAAATGTATGGCAAGAGCTAAATTTAGTCATATAGGCTTATCATGAAGACTTAACTGTCTCAAGGCGCTCATCTTCTAACTCAACATGTATTTGAGCATGATAAAAAAAATTTGATACTATCATTGTGCATCATGTTAACTTTCACATTCTCCCAACTATCAAGAAGAAATCGAATGATAGCCTGAACTAGTTGCTCATCTGTTAAAACATGTCTTATATTTTTCAATTCACAAATCATGTTTGAAATCTCCCTCAAATGCTGCCTCAACGTATGATTCGAGTGCTTCTTTTATATTTCAAACTTGATAGTGAGTCACTTAAATTTAGTAGTCGAAGTATCATTAAACTTCTATTTCAAGGCAAGCTATAATTTTTGAGCCTATTGGTGTACCTCAAACTTAGACATAAGATCGTTACACATATTACTCAGAAACGTGATGTGAGAAGTTTTATTTTTCTTAACATAAACTCAATAAACCTCTTGATCTCTCTTATATTGAGCAATGTTACCTTATGGTGACTCAACCATAGTGTTACTTAGAGCTTTAAAAGCTTCTTGTTCTTTCAAGACATACTAAATCTTTAAGTGCCAGATATCATAGTTATCTTCACCATTCAACTTTTCACTCTTACTTAACTCAGCCACAATATTTTTCAATGTGAATGTCATTTTTTCATAAAGAAAAAAATATATAGACATTATCATATATTTCATATGCACATTCATTTTGCAACAACAATATTTTCAAATATTAACTTTACTATACAATTAGTTGTTTGCACAAAAACAAAAAAAAAATCTTTTAATTCTAATTATGAATTTATCGTGAAAAAATTCCTATAAAACTCTCACTATTTTACCATGACACAAAGCATACATAAATAAAGCAACTATATTATATATAAAAACAAGGAAGACAACGACCATCCATTCATAACAAAAGAAATATACAAGAGAACACAATACAATATGACTCGTGCCAGGAGTGTTTAAAATTGGTTTTGATTCTGGTTCTATTCGGAACCGAAACCTACTATAATAAATTCGGTTCCTAAATTTTAGAACTTGAACGTACTTTGTTTAACAAGGTACCCTGTCTTTTAGTTCTGGTCCAAAAATAAGATACCCTGTTATTCTATTAATCAATTTTTCACCAATGTCTTTGTCTTAGCAAAAACACAAGACTCAATACTTTACCAAAAACGATCAAAGGGCGAAGTTTATACCTTTCCTTGCTTGGTGTAACCAACTTCATAAATGTATTAGGGTAGTTATGTAGTCTTCCCAGAATCTGTTCCTCCAACTATAACAAGGACCTAAAATTACAAGTTAGGATCATAGAAACTTACACTAGAATAAATAAATTTAAGCATACATCCATAGAGTCTAAGTCATGTGAACTTTGAGAATAGGTGACAAGTGTGTGGATTCCTTTTTGACATAACTTCTATAAGAAATAAAAAAAGGTCTTATAAAATTTATCATTAAATCATAATTTACGATAAAATAGATTCATGTGCAACTAGACTTCAAACAATTTCGCATTCTTTATTTAAAATTCATTAAACTAAATTAAAGAAAGGATTGTGCTCATTATAAAGAAAAACCTAAAAATGTATTTGATTTTTGTACAGAAACATCAAAAGAAGACAAGAAATAAGTTCCTTCTA
>JAXCLQ010000005.1:7795752-7826444 GCA_035584115.1 Cedrela odorata | reverse complement strand
ATGACTAGATCTTATATATTGATGTATGAAGTTATACATATTGTGAAATCATAGGTTGTATATTTGAGGTTTATTGGCAGGGTGAAATGGATGAATATATAGAGGATGCTCTGCCGGAATTTAGGTGAAATTCCAGTTAGGGTGTTTCAAAAATAATGTATTATTGTGCTGAATTGATTGGTGATAGTGAATTAAATATAATCAATACCTTAAATATTAATCGTCATATTCGAATTGTAGAAGAAAATAGAATTTAAAAAGGAGGAAAAACCTTATTGTATATCAACTTCATAGTTAAATTTAAACATGTGTATTTCAAATATTATGTTAATAATTAGAATAAATATATTACAGACACGCTGAGGGAGAAGCCACCTAACCCATAGTGATCTGATTTCTGTTTAATTTTGTCGACACCAGTGAATAGATATTTATTCTTTCACTCATTTTTTTATCTAAGTTTAAAGCATTATTTGAAATTTAATTATTAAATTCATAGCAAATAAATTGATTTACATTATACCTTATATGAAAAATGAGACTTACTTTGAGCTATATATACAGTTGTGGAAGAGTTGTTAAGATGTTGATTTTGAGGTTAGGAGGCAGTCATTGTGTTTTAATTTTGATATACCGATTTTGAGATTTGTGTTTTTGACATCATGTTAGCCGTTATTATAATTTTTACTAAACCCTAACCAAAAGACATAAAGGGGGAAGTTTATGTACTCTGAAAGCACATTCTGATTTGTGTTCTATGGAGAAACAGGGGGCTAAGGTCGATCTAATATTTGACCTAAAATCTATATACATCCCTACATATATCTCGGTTTTCATTTGACTCTTTGAAATCATAATTCTATATTTATAATAATAATATGTAGTGAATGTCATGTTAGTACGATTTACATTTGAAATTGATTTTAACTTTAAACATATTTTGTGTCAAAACTGAATTTACTTAAATTTATCATTTTTCTATCATTTCAGTATCCACTCACTAAGTTTTCCCCAAAACTCATCTCACCACAGTTTCTAGTAATTATAGGATTTTCTTCTTGGTGTGGATTCTATGAGATATTCGAGAAGAGCATTGGGATTCTATATTCTTCATACTGTCACTTAAAGTTATTATTTTTGTATGTTTTGTATATTGGGCATAACGCTCAATAATGTATACACATTATGATGTGATTTTTGTATGTTTCTGTGCACATTCTCTTTTGTTATGAGTATCCTGGTATATGTCTGGCCTGATTTTGATAGGAATGGAGCCCTTAATATATGTAAATGAGCTTAGGAATATAATTTATATTCATTTACATTACAGGTTTTGTCTGAGGCTTATAGGGGTAGGATATCGCTACCTCTATACCATCACGACACCGAGTTATCAGTGTGTGACAAAGTAGTATCAGAGCATGGTCTAGGTGTCGATGACTATAAGTAAAGGGTAATACCTCGCATGTGTTGTATGTTCGGGATACTTCTATGTGGGGTGTTGCCTCTTTGAGTATATAGATAATCCAATACATCTTTTTTCCGTAGATGTAGTAAGATAACTTGTAATTCATCTGAACTGTGCTTCCATATCTTAGTAACTAAAGTATGTTTCTCGAAATCAAAATCCCTCCAATAAAGACTAGAGGATTTCTTCTTCAGATCATGATTCGTCTAGGCCTCTAGTGCCACCTGTTGGGGTTAAGGGTAGAGTAAGTAAAAGACGAGGTAGAGGATAAAGTAGAGGTCAAGGTAGAGCTAGAATGCAAGAGCCTGAAGTGTCAAATGATAGAGTGGATGATAGGTACAGTATAGATCTTTCCAAAGGAATTCAAAGAATCCAGCATACTGTAGAAGTGTTGGTAGACTTTGTTTCTCAACAACATCAGCAACCTGCTTAGGTTCTTCCTATTCAGTCTCGTCCAAAAATTCAATAACCTGTTTAGGCTCTTATTGAGCGAGGGCAAGGGTTAGTGGTAACCTTGCTAGATTTTCAAAAAATGCACTCGCTGACTTTCACAGAGGTTGAAGTAAGTCTAGATCTCAGTGGGTTTTTAAATAAGTCGCATCGGATATGCACCGCCTTGGGATGCACATCAGTGAGATTAGTGGAGTTGGTGAGTTTTCAGTTAAGAAACATGGCTTATGCTTAGTATATATCCTTTGTGTAGAGGAGGAGTGTTATAGAACCCCCTCTAGAGTGGTCAGAGTTTAGTAAAGCTTTCTTACCCGTTTCATGCCGCAGAGTATCAGAGATTCTAAGGCGAGGGAATTTAAACACTTAGTTCAGACAGAGAATATGTTGGTAGTAGAGTGTGATGTACAGTCTACTTGTCTGTCCCGTTTTGCTCCACATTTAGTAGGTACGGAGCAGATAACAGTAAAGAGATTTGTTGATGGGTTACGGAACTATTTGTTTAAATCAATGCAAGTTACAAAGACTACCATATATACTTAGGCTTTAAATTCAACACTCCGGTTTGAATTATAAGCAAAAGAGCAGCGAGATGAAAAAGAGTCCCAGAAAAAGGCCAAGACAGAAAGTTTTGGGAGGCCACGACAGGTTGGCCAGGTAAGTTCACGTGGTGAGCCTAATCTCAAGAGCTCTATTTCCATAAATGAAACTTCGATGTTTTGGGGTCCAAGTAGAATAGATGACCAAAATTCTCATCAATAAGCTGCATTGTCATCTACCTCGGTAGTTAAGCCTAATGTATCTATGTGTTCGAGATGTGGGCATTCTCATTCAGAATTATGTAGAAGGGAGACAGGTGCTTATTTTAGAAGTGGTCAAATGGGCCATATGATTAAACCTGTTCCACCTGTTCAGTCCTCCTATGCTCAGCAGGTAACATCATCTCAGCTAGGACCTTATTCAGAAAATGGTTACATAAGCAGAGGTCAACCATCCAATGAGAGAGGACAACAATCGATTGGCAGAGGCCAATCATCTACCTGCAAAGGCCAGGTGAGAATGTTTGCACTGACTCCTCAGGATGCTCAAGCATCAAATACGGTTGTGACAGGTATTCTTTCCATTGAGGCTATTAATGCTAGAATTCTTTTCGACTCAGGGGCAGCGCATTTTTTTTTATTTCTCCATATTTTGCATACTGTCTAAGCAAAGAGATTATAACCCTAGATTCACCTTTAGTTGTGTCTACTCTCATGGGAAGCGTAATATTAGCTTATAATATTATATAATATTATGTCATTTCAGTTGGTAAGCATGTATATCCTGCTAATCTGATTCTGCTAGAGATTTTAGATTTCGATGTGATTTTAGGTATGGATTGGTTGTCTAGATATCATACGATAATGGATTGTAAGAAGAAAAGTATCACTTTTTCTGTTTTGAATGATCCAATTTTTTAAGTCCAAAGTGATAGGAGTGAAGTCCCTAGTAACTTGATCTCGGCTATCAATGCGAGTAAACTACTCAGTAAGGGATGTACTAGGTACTTAGCCTTTATTTGAGATGTTGATAATAATAAAGTAAATCTAGCACATGTTCCAATAGTCAAAGAATTTTTGGATGTTTTTCCTGAAAAATTACTAGACTACCTCTAGAAAGAGAGATCAAGTTTAGTATTGACCTTCTTCTATGAACTCAGCTTATCTCAATTCCCTCGTATCAAATGGCACCAGCCGAATTGAAGGATTAAAAGTACAACTTTAAGATTTGCTGAATAAGGGATTTATACGCCCAAGTACATCTCTTTAGAGTGCTCCAATGCTATTTGTTAGGAAGAAAGATAGATCTTTGTAGCTATGTATTGATTACAGGTAACTGAATAAGGCTACCATTAAGAACAAGTATCAATTGCCGAGGATAGATGACTTATTTGATCAACTGAAGGGAGCTCGGTGCTTTCTGAAGATAAATTTACATTCTAGGTATCATTAACTCAGAATTAAGGGTGAAAACATCCCAATGACTGCTTTTCGTACTCAATATAAGCATTATAAATTTCTAGTGATGTCTTTTGGACTTACTAATGCTCATGCCACCTTTATGAACCTAATGAACTGAGTCTTCAAGCCTTTCTTGGACCAGTTTGTAATAGTCTTTATTGATGACATTTTGGTGTATTCATCATATCACCAAGAACACAAGAGACATCATTATATTATTCTTTAGATTCTCAGATAACATAAGTTGTATGCGAAGTTCTCTTAGTGTGAATTCTAGTTATCAGAGGTGGCTTTCTTAGGTCACATCGTAACTGAGAATGGAATTTGTTTTGATCCTAAGAAGATTGAGTCTGTGCATAAATGGCCTCACTGAACTAGTGTGACAAAAATTAGAAGCATTTTAGGCTTGGCGAGGTATTATCGAAAGTTTATAAATAATTTTTCCTGGATAGTAGCACCATTGATTGGCTCACTCAGAAAGGCGTAAAGTTTGTATGGTCAAAGGCCTACAAAGAAGTTTTTCATAAGCTTAAAAATTGTTTGAATTCGGTACCTGTCCTTACACTACCCTTTGATGGATTTACTATGTATTGATGCAGCAAGGCCGAGTTATAGCTAACGCGTCCAGGCAATTAAAAAAGATATGAGCAGAATTATCCTACACATGATCTTGAGTTAGGCAATTATGTTTACATTGAAGATATGGAGACACTATTTTTATGGGGGAAACCTTTAAGATATACAAGTATCACAAAAGCCTCAAGTATATCTTTGATTAGAGAGACTTGAACTTGGAACAAAGACGATGGTTAGAATTGCTCAAGGATTATAACTGCACAGTTCATTATCATTCAGGAAAAGCTAATGTGGTAGCTGATGCCTTAAGTAGAAAATCTATGGGTGGCTTATCCTATATCTCAGGCGATAGAAGGATATTTGCTAAGGAACTGCATATGTTCATAACTAATGGTGTTGAAATCCGAATTCATGAATCTGGAATACTGATTGCTCAGGTGCAGGTGAAATCTGTCTTAGTGGAGGAAATTAAATAAGCTCAGATTTTGTCCTCATGTATAGATGAAAAGAAGAGGTGTATTGAGCAAGGTAGAGGCGGTGACTTTAGAGTAGATAACCATGGCATCTTGAGATACCAAGATAAGATAGTAGTGCCACCAGTGCAAGAACTCAAGAATCAACTTCTAGAGATAGTTCACACTTCCTCTTATATAATGCATCTAGGAGGAACAAAGATGTATCATGATCTAGGGGAGATTTATTGGTGAGAAGGCATGAAGAGAGATATTACTGAATTTGTAGCTAAGTGTTTGACCAGTTAGCAAGTAAACGCGGACATCAAAAACTCGTCTGGCACACTTCAGAGTTTTGATGTACCTAAATAAAAGTGGGATAAAGTGACCATAAACTTCATTGTAGGCATTCCTCGCACATCTAAAAGATATGATTCTATATAGATCATCGTGGATAAATTGACGAAGTCAACTCATTTCCTTCCCCATTAAAACCATTATACTATTTCTCAATATGCCCCAATTTATCTAAATCATATAGTTTCTTTGTATGGTATACCTATTTCTATCATTTCAGATCGGGGTTCTTAATTTACATCGAAGTTCTGGCAATCCTTCTAAGAAGCTTTAAGCACTCAACTCCATTTCAGTATTGCATTCCATCCTCAGACAGATGAATAATCGAAGAGGACAATCCAAACTCTAGAGGACATGTTACAAGCATGCATGATTGATTTTGAGGGAAGTTAGGATTAGCACTTACCTTTGATTGAATTTGCTTACAACATCAGCTACCAATCGAGTATACAATAGCGCCATTCAAAGCCCTGTATAGCCATAAGTGTAGATCTTCGATTGGGTGGTTTGACCTTGGAGAAGACAAGTTATTGGGGCCAAATTCTTATAGAGAAAGTCAAGGTAATACAAGAAAGAATCATGATGACTTAGAGTAGGCAGAAATCATATGCTGATCATCAACGACGAGATCTCGAGTTCAAGGAAGTGGATTACGTATTTTTAAAGATTTCTCGTTTTAAAAGAGTTATGCAATTTAGCAAGAAAGGCAAGTTGAGCCTGAGATATATTGGACCTTTCCAAATTCTTCGACAAGTTAGGGGTAGGGCATATGAATTAGCTCTTTCGCCTAGCATGAATAAGATACTTCTAGTGTTCCATGTATCCATGTTGAGGAAATATCTCTATGATGAGTCTCACATCCTTGAACCTCAGATAGTAGAGTTAGATCAAAATATTTTAAATATAAAATACAAAGATTAAAAGTCATACTTTTTTAAATTGATTTTCCAGAAAACAAGTCAAACTCCTCACTTACCTTCAAGTGTATCCACATGTCGAATTGGAGAAGATGGTTCTGATTTCGTGATGGAATTATTAAGCAATGGATATTAACTTCACTAAGCTAATATATGTTTTCTCTCTTATGCTTCATAAAGCACACACCATTTTCACTAAAATGATGCTCTCTTGAAAAACACTTAGGCTTTTCTTTTTTATGCTTCGTTCTTCTTTTTGTTCCTTGCTCAAAAACAAAGCAAAAACCAAACTAAATAAAAAATGAAGCTCTTGATTTTTGTGAATGGAAAAGTATTATCACAATTTTCAATTTCAAAATGAGCTCTCAATTTTGTGATTATGAAAAAGTAGCATCACTCGTGCCTTTACTAAATGAGCTCTTGGTCAAAAATCCATCACACATTAAAAAAACAAGCTCACGGTTTCACTTTTGAAAAGGTAGTCTCACACATGCATTAGGTATTATCTTTTATAGCTTTTATAAAGACTTAACAATTGAGTCTTTAGCAATTCAATTTGGAATTGAATTCCAAATTTGTAAGGTTTACATTTGGCCTTTTTCCATTCACAAATGATTTAATGCCATGTATGCTGCAAAGTTCAAATTGAATTCAAAATCAATTTGAAATCTTACTTACACATATATACCTTTAATTACATTTAATTTATTCGAAAACAAAACAAAAAGTCATGCGTCAAGTTTTGATTGGTTGTTTAATTTAATGTTAATCAAATTAATATTATAATAATATTATATTATTACTTTAATAATTTTATATTATTACTTTAATAATTTTATATTATAATTACTTTAATAATTGTCTTGTGTAAGTTTTGATATGCAATGATAATTTTTGTAATGTCATGAACATATAGCATATGCTAAATACATGTGTCCGTTTATGTGTGGTTTGAAAGTAGTGTAGTGTGCTCTACATGAGAGATTTCAATTTTGTAATCATTACCTACAACGAGTTGTCCATTCCCCGTGTACTTTATAACTTTCAGATTGTTCAAATTGTTGATCGAATGATTGGCAGCTTCACTGTCAAGATATCAATAATGATTAGTTGGGTTCTATGGTGAAGGGACATATGCCCTATTTGACTCTTGATTGTGGAGAAAAGTGCCTATTGAACTTATTCTAGCAACTTGTCATGTGCCCAATTTTATTGCAAATTTAGCATGTTGGTTTGTTGTCTTCGTTGGCACATATGCCTTTGCCTCTATCATGAATCTAGATTAAAACTTATTCCCAACAAATTGATTGAAGTTATTGTTAGCTGTTGAATCTAACTTGCAAGTCTTTCATTGTTGTTCATGAATCTCCTCTGATAATTATTGGATTGAGCAAAGTTGGCTAAGATACTTGGTTGGAAGTTCATTTTGCAAAGTTATAAGTTTTTCTCGACTTCGTTCTCAAAGTTAACAATTGTGTAGACATCCTAACGTGGTCGTTTCTCAATACTTGGAGGTGATGTTAATCAAAACAAGATCATACTCAGATCAAAAGCCTTTCATTAAGAATATGAAAAATTCATCATCTGTGACAACATTTCCAACAGCTCTTAAACTATCCACAAGTGATTTCATTTTATGCTAGTAATCATTCATGCTTAGAGATTCCTTTCTTGTGGTTTAAATTTCTGAGCAAAGTTGGATCGACCTTGTCGTGGTTCATGCTGAGAAGAGTTTTTTCAAGACAGTCCAAACTTCGTATGAGGTCCTGCACTCAATCATTGAAGTCAAAACACCTTCTGACATTAATGACAGTAGTCAGCTAATTAGCATGTGGATGGGCAAGATGTATACGTTTAACCATTTTGGCCTTATGACGCAATTTTGTTACAAAGGAAAGTTGATGCGTGTTCAACGTTTGCATCATAAGTGCTGAGATGGATAGTAAGTCATCTGCTATCTTTACACCAAGAACCGAACTGTTGTTTGGGCCACTGATGTTGTCAGAGTTTCCACACTTGGACCTCAAACCATTGTTGGTTTCAACGTATTGAAATTAAGACATATTATAAAAAAAAAATTCTATTCAAAAATAAAATTTTATTATATTCACGGATGGACAGGATGGAGTGCGTTGTAATTAAATTATATTTATTGTTGAATTAAAATAAATAAATAGACTCTGAATATTAAACTAGTTGCGCAATGAGGAGTGATTATGTCAATCGATATCCACAACAATGCATGGAGTTTGTTGGACTTCATCATCATCAGACATTAAATGGGCGTAAGCCAAGAAAACTCTTAAGCGTACACATTTATGTTCATGTGATCCTGGAAATGGCTTTGTAAAGGCCTAATTAGTCGGTTGCCCAAGAGAATATAATTTCGTTGAGCCTAAATGCAGCCATTTTATTCCTCCGTATAGCTATTTTCATGCAATTTGTTGTACTTTATTATAAAAAATAAAAAATGTGGATATTTTTTCACATATTTTTCAACAACAGTACCTTGTTTATTAATTTTATTACAATTATAACTTTATCTTTTATCATTAATGGAGTTTACATAAATTTATTTTTAATAAAAGCTAAATAAATTAGTGTGCCAAAATAACATATAAAAAATAAAATAAAATATAAAAACAAATAAATCATGAAAGAAACACACAAGTCGAGAGAAAAGTAGCATACCCAAAAAATTTAGTACAATAATTCATACTTATGAAATAAATACACAAACAGTAATAACAAATATCATATATATATATATATATATAACAAAAAAAGGTAAGAAAATTTAAAATAAATAAATAAAATAGAAAGAAGAAGAAAGGTGGTGTAATAAGGATATGTACGAGGGCTTTTACAATTATCGTGGGCCTAATCCAATACACTGACTCTTGAGTTAACCCAAAAATACCCCTACTATTTTCTATAATCAGAAAATGAATGGGTACTCTTAGCAGTGTCTAAAGGGGTAAATTAGGCACTTTGTTTTTATTTCAGAGATGAACTGAGGACACCAAAAATAAGAAGGGAAAAATTTTCCTATATTAAAAATTATTATAACTATATTTTAATATATATTTTTTCTTCACACTCAACTGTGAATTATACCCAATCTTTCTCAATAGACCTCACTAGTCACTATTGATGGATATTCAATTTCAATAAACCCCATGGTCAAACAAATTAATTAAATTTGCTTTCCCTGTATATTTTTAAAGTATTTATTTATTTCCTTTGTCGAACATTAAGATTCTTCAATTTCTTCCAAAATTCCGAACACGCTGCTACGCCTGCCAGCAATATAAATGCATTCGTCTCATATTTAAATTATTATGATTGATGAGAAATCAACCACTCACTGAAAAAGGACAATATTTAGGAGAATGCCGAGTGTCTTGTTGGTTTTGCAAAAGGTTTAATTGCAAAGAGTTGGAAGCTCTAAAATTTACAACAATCTATTCGTTCAACTTTATCAATCGTACTCCTCAATTTTTGAATCTTTTGTAGTACATCTTCACACGAATTTGAGAAAAGATTGAGACAAAAATATATTTCTGCAAACTTCTCAATACTATAATCAATATTTATACTAACAATAAAGAGAGGAAAAAAAAAACACTTATACTTTTATTCATGTTCCTTGATAATTGAAGTTATGATTATCCTCAATATATAAAGTAGTCTAATTTGTTTTGCCTCTTACCATAAAAATAAGAAATTAATAAATCAATTTTTAATTACAAAGAAGAAAATTTTTTAATTTGTATTTATCATTTGCTTGTAGAAATCTTTCTCCCATAACTTAATAATTTAATTTCTATAATAACAACAAACACTTACTTTTATTTTATTATTAATATTTATCATATGCTATTTCTCTAATATTTAATAATTCAATTTCATAATAATTATACATTAAAAATTACTAATATTTTATTTTATTTTATTACTAATATTTAACATTGTCGATAATAAGGACTAAACATAATATTTACATCACCTTCTTACATCCAGGGTTAGCTTTAATTTTTTGTACTGCTTCACATTTCTTATTGTTGAATTAGGATTTCAAAGAATACAAGAAAGACAAATGACAGAAAAGTATTTAAAATGCCTTAAAGATGCGTTTTCCCTTGCATTTACAAAAAAGATAACGATAAAATGGAATGTATTATCTAAAGTGGAGAAGTTAACAGTTCATTTGTGATTGCTTAATTCAAGGGAAAAGGAAATTTTAATTCCTAGACACACTACAGAAATCAGAAGTAAAATGAAACTTAAAAACATGAGCAGTGTAGAAAAGAATGCATCTAGAAACAAAGGGAGTATTGTTGAGTGCAAAGGAATGTTTGTATGCTTAAGCGAAATACAAGGCACCATTACCTTCTGGAGTCTCTAGTTTCATTTTGAGATATAGAATCATAATTGTGCACTTTTGTCGTCTGTAATGAGGAGATCATTAGCTTTCATTCTGTTTCCAATATTATAGCACCATGGGTATAAGAAAAAAATTGTAAGATTTATTACTAAAACTATTCATATAATCTGAAGAAAAGTTTTGAAGAATATTATATCAATTATGAGATCTGTAAAGTAGCTTTTGACCAGAACAGCTAAATTATTAGATTAAATATTATTCCTAAATCACAAATTAAATATCTAAAATTAAATATTGTTCCTAAATCACAAATTTAGGTGTTGATCTGTAATTTGATACCCCAGATTATGTACTTGATCTGTAATTTGATGCCCCAGATTATGTACAAATATATATATATATATATTATTAAAATTTATATATCTAAATTTATTCAAATTTGACAAAATCCTATATATCCAAATTTCATATTAAAAAGAAAAAACCTACTCAAAAAAGAAAATTATTTATATTAAAACAAACTTAAAGTTGTTGCTTTGCTTTAACAGTTGCATTATCTTTGACAAGCTTTTTACCCTTCTAATTTATGCAAAGGCTCCCTAATGACCACAGCTTTTTTCCCTCGAAGATTGAGATATCCAAATTAATTGTGGTCAACCATATCTCCATCATCTAACAACACATTTTTAACTTGAAAGTGGTTGAAGTATTTCAAATTGAAAAATATTATACCTCTTAGTCTCACATGGAAGTTAAGCATAAATTTTATTTTATTTTATTTTACAACGGTAACTCTTATCTTTCGCAGTTGCATTTCTTGATTTTTGCTACGTCACCTTGAATAGGTATTATTCATCGATCCATTTCAATTCTGCAATTCTAAAATTAACTGAAGCTAAAAACATTCATTGTTATTTATCTATGTAATTCCCTAACCCTAATCCGAATTAATCATTCAGAATCAGGCTTTTATATATATATATATATATATATATATTAATACAACAAAAATACTTCCTTTGATTTCGTACACCAGCAACGATCTTCTTCTTTTCTATCTGATTGCTTTCGTAACTTGCGATTACAATGGAAAGCTACGAGAGTAAAAAACTGGTTGTTTGGCGAAAATCCTCCGAAGCTTAAGTCAAGGTTTTACTTATAAATACTTTTTAGGAGAAAAAGCTGAAGGAGAATTGTAATATTTCTTAGCCAAAGTTTCAATGGTCATACTTGATCGTAGCTAGTCTCCTTTTATAGAAGTTATCATTTCCCTAATATAGTAGAATTCTATGAAATCTGCTAATAAGTATTTCACTATGCGAGAATCACGAAAATTCCTTAAATTAAGCATTGGCTTCCGAATCTCATGAGATTGTGTCCCTAGGATTCTTATTATGTAGAAAGTTTAATTTGGTAAAAATCCTTATTATAGGAAAGGGATAAATCCTTCACTAATACACAACTGTAGTAAGGTCGTGGAAATCTTTGTTTAAGACTGCTTTATAAGCTGCGGTCGATACCTTTATAAACTGTGGCCGAAACCTTTTATTAGTTTGTGACGCCAACCTAAGACCTCCTTTCTTTTTGATAAGCCTTAACTTTCAATGAAGCTTAGACTTCTTACTACTTAAACAACTCTACTCAGGTGAAATTCGGCCTCAGAACACGATTCATGTCTTTCTTCAAGGCTGCTTCGGTCCTTCAATCCTTTGGGACTTATGCATATTAGACTATACCCAACATCAAACCCTCTAGTTTTAGTCTAAAAAAACTGTTCTTTGATTAAAACTAAAGTTGAGGGTTATGAAGGGACACACCTGCTTGTCACAATTAAATGCTTAGCTAGGAGTCTGTTCGTTTTCAAAATGTGGAGGATGATGATTGAATTTCGGGATTTCAACATTTCGGGTCCTAAGAGATTTAACTGTCCCTAATGATGGCCACCCACCTTTTTATAAATAAGATGTATCCTCTCAACTTCTACCTTAATGTGGCAACATCCTATTTATTGATCTATAACAGGTATCGACAGTTGGGGTTCTTTCTCCTCTTTAAATACCCACCTTTTACCTTTTCACTTCTTTCTTTACCTTTACGCCATCAATTTCCTTTACAAACAACTTCAACAGTAGGAAGATTTTAAATCTTCAGCTTTCTCAAATTCTTTATTCTAGCGACTACAATAGTAAGTTTTCTTTTCTTTCCCTATTTATTTGCAGTTAATCCCATAGTATATTTTGTAGATTAGAGAAGTTGGTAGATATCTTAGATTTAGAGACCTTTAGGTTGATCCTCTTGAGTTGATAATCCTAGAATGACCTTTAATTCTTCATTTTCCTTTTATAAAACAGCAAATGACTTCTAGGAAAAGAAACTCTGGTTAGGGCCGTGCCATCGTCCCAGCTGCCTCTTCCACTCTAATGAGAAAAAACTTAATGCACTTTTAGGCGAATAGATTTGTCTCTACTATTACTGAGCTAAATTTAGAAGTGTACACTAGGTTGTACAGAATCCCTAAAGGGGTTTATCTTAGGGTCCCTAAGGCAAATGAGCTCCCTAGTTGCCCTTCAAAAGGCGAGATAGCCTTCAGTGAAGAGTTCTTTCATGTAGATGTTAGGCTTCCCATCCATATCAGTTAAACTTAAACAATTTGAAGGTTTTAACAGGCCTGTATGTATTATGGCATCAGGTCTCGGACTTTGATCCCTTTCTTGAAGAGATTGAACACCTGTACATACTAAAGAGAAACCTATAAAAAGTACTGGGTACTTTTACCTCCAAAACTGACCTATCGAGAAAAACCCCATCACTGGAAACCTCACCTCCAACAAAAATTGGAAAATGAAATGGTTTTTTGTTGGAGAAAACTAGAATCCCACACCCTATTTCTACATACCACGAGCCTTTAGTGAAGCAATGACTTGGAGTGGTAAGCCTACTTTAGATCTTCGTAGTAAAAAGAGGGTGAGACTAGCTAGATCATTAGCAACTGACCAGAGTCTTTTACTATCGAAAGATCAGATACTTGTATCTGGTCTTGTAGGTTTTTGGATATTTATGGGCTAAATAGTCTCGAAAAATGTTGTCCTGTAAGGTAACTTTCTTGAAGCCATTTGCTCGTATTAGAATTGCAGTATCTGATTTTGCCTTTACTTGTTTTTGCAGGCAAGATGGCTTCCAAAGACTATGCTCCAGATCCCTTTAAAGTCTTGTAGAGACTTGCTAAGGAGAGCAAGGCTGGAAAGGCTCCTCAGCCTCCCAAGGCCGCCCAAAAGGGTATAGCCAAGGTCTCTAAAGCATCAAAAGCAACTAGCACCTCCAGATCAGTCCGCCTCAAGGCCCCTCAAAGGGGATAATAATCCGCGATCTGACACCTCTTCCTCCAACTTCTCCTGCTGACAAAAGAAAAGGGAAGCACAAGGCCACAACTATGGTTTCCGAGGAAAAGGCCAAGAAAAAGAAACAAATGTTTGACCAAACTGACAAGGAATTGGTCGGATCATTGGAGTTTCTTCCTAAAGACCTCTCAGAGGAGAAACAGGGGCTCTTTGTGCCCTTCCATCCCTGCATCAACTTGCAGATCCAAAGCATCAGCGACAAATTTTCTAAGGACATTGTTGGGCTCTTGGGAAAGTCATTACTGAACTTCCAATTGAAATGGCTGGGTCGGGTGAGATACTTTCCCTTATTTTTATATTATAAACAAAACTCATTATAACTAGTCTTTTGATGGTTCAACATTCGTGACCTTTCAGCTCTTCTACTTAACCATGTTACAATATAGTACTCTCATAAGAAATAAGTATGAATCCGACCTCAGCATACTGAATCGAAAGCAGGAGGAGTTCCAAATAAGGGTGGCCACGATTGAGTCATCTCAATCCAAGGCGAATAGAATGGTAGAGGTCTTAAGGTATGAGCTAGATAATTTGAAGAATGAGGGGCAGGTACGTCTCCAAAGTGAGCTTGAACGCCGAGAATAAAAGGTTTGCGCTTCTAGCTAAGAAGGTTGAGGAGGACGAGGCGAATATGGGGTTCAGCTTCGTGAGTGGATCAATAATAGCATTAACCTAACTTGTGAGACGCTTCAAGGTCGATATCCTGACCTGGACCTGAGTTGGCTGTATGAAGCCTTAGGGCGTCAAACTCCAATGCAAGAGGAGAGGACTCTAATAGGGTATTCCCTGAAGGGGAAGGGCACCCCAATTTGAAGACCATGTATGTGCCTCCAATAGTGATGTGAACCCGTAAAGAACGATGCTTTAAAACCCACAAACAAGTGAATCCTAACCCGAAAAACCAATATGATCAGATTACTAACCCTAAACCCATTGAGGAACTCGTCTCAAGAACCTAGGTTGCAAAGAGATGATGCCACAAAGGATTACAAAGCCTTTGATAAGTTTAAGTTCACGTAAGAATTCAAAGAGAATTGCTCACAAGTTCTCACAAATTTTCATAATTTTATTCATCAAGAGTTGTTGTAAAACAACATCTTAAAGTTATTTAAATACTAAAAACCTAATACTACCCTTAAACTAATAAGAATGCATATCCTAGTTGAACTTGAACTTTACCAATATACTATAGTTAAACTAGAACTCCACTATTAGGAATGCATGCCCTATTTAAACTAGAACTCCTAAAATCTAAAACCTTTATTTCCTTTAAACACTAGAAAGCTCTAAAACAAATAATAAAAAATAAATATGGGCTATTTAATTAATTATACCAACCCATTAATATAACAATAATATAAACTAAAACAATTAAATAAAATTACATCAAGCTCACATGTAGAATACAATATGGCTGCATATGCCTTTATGTCTTCACTCTTGAACTTTGGTTTCAATAACTTGTAGAACATGCACTAAGGTTGGTTCTTCATCTCGCAAGCCTATCTTCCATTATGTAAAGCCCTTTGTCTGTCATTCATGTATGGTTTCAGTCATGGTTCTTTGAATAAGCCCATTCATTACCTCTTGAATTTTCTTTATACGTGACCTTATAATAAGCTCATCCAGAACATGCAACGGATCTTGAACAACTTGATCAACTTGTAAACTATCTTAAATTCCATCAAATGGAGTCTGCTACCGGTACCTCTGCTAACCTAATAACTCCTCCAGCCAACTAGGTGACTCCTCCAACTGATCCGGTGGCTCCTCCAACTGACCCCTTAGCCAACTAAACCGTTAAAATAGCATAGCTTTTACTTCAATTTTTTTTTGACAATGTAATACTTTTTGCTAATTAATAAAATTTTTCGTTTGAAACTCATGATCTTCTCTTTTCCTTTGGCTCTACTCTTTTGCACTTTCAATGATTAGTTCTGTGTAGTCCTTATTTACCTTACGAACTTGTTCTATTTGGTGATATTGACTTGAGGTACTTACCTCATAAGATGACCTCTCTTCACATGTTAACTTCACTCATCCCATGTGGCAAAACTATGCTTCTTTCACTTAAAGTTTGCTTGTATCCTAGACTTTGTTGACACGTTTTGCATTAGTCGTCTAATAACTTCTTTTACTGATCCTTCTCTAGACCAAGTTCAAGGCTTGTTTGAGCCGGGAATATTATCGCCTAGGAGAGAATAACAAGCTAACGTTTGGGAACCGTGTCACCCATTTTTAGGCTTCGGGAGGAGATTATCCCGAGGCATTTGAGGGTGGTCATCCAAGAACCTCTTTCACTCTTATGCTCTTTAATACCATGCTCGGGGCTTGTTCGAGGTGAGGATAACATTACCTCGGGAAAAATAAAAAGCTGACGTCTAGGAACTATGTCACCAATGTCTGGGCTTTGAGAAGAAATCACCCCGAGACATTTGAAAAGATCATCTGAGAACCTCTTTTGCTCATGCTCTATGAGATCGCACTCATGACTTGTTTTAACTGAGGATTATATTATCTCGGACAAAATAGAAAGCTAACGTCTGGGAACCGTGTTACCCATGTCTGGGCTTCGAGAGAGATTACCCCGAGACATTTGAAGATTATGGCTTTAACTTTATTTTTTGGTCGACTCTAGAAGTGAAAAAAAATAAAAAATAATTTTATTAACTTTTAAGGGAATTTGCTACAAAATTTCTGATGCTTCTAAGGGTAATACAACTTCAAACGTTTGGCATTTCAAGGTTTTCGGATTTAATTTTCGTTGGGGGATTCCAGCTTATATACTCTGGGTCTGAGGACTTCAATAACTTTGTAAGGTCCTTCTTAAGTTAGGCCTAGAACACCTTCTCCTGGGACCTTGGTGTTTAGGGATACTTGCCTTAGAACCCAATCTTCTAGTTGAAAAGAGCGATGCCAAACTTTTTTGTTGTAATATCTCATCATTCTTTGTTGATGAGCTGCAGTCTTTATCACAGCCAACTCTCTTTTTTCTTCCAACAGATCTAATTCCAAATGTAAGCTCTCATCATTAGACTCCTCATTATAATTATTGACCCGAAAAGTTAGTATGCTGACCTCTATCGGAATGATCATCTCACATCCGAAAGCCAGACTATAGAGGGTTTCTCCGATGGCGACTTTAGGCGTAACTTGGTATACCTAAAGAACCTCGGGAAGTTTGTCAATCCACGTACCTTTATGCTTTTTAAGCTTCTTTTTTATGGCCTATTTGATGATTTTATTGGCTACCTCCACTTGTCTATTGGCTTTAGGATGAACTGGAGTCATGAATCTAAGGTTAATTGCAAAATCTAAGCAAAACTCCTTGAAGTTTGCATTATCAAACTACTTTCCATTATCTGTGATTAGCACTTGAGGTATTCCAAACCTGTAGATGATGTTGTGCTTGACGAATGTCATAACCCTTTTCTCTATGATAACCGCCAAACTTTAACTTCTACCGCTTAATGAAGTAATTGATAGCCATTGTAACATACTTTGTGTTCGCACAAGTTTACGGCAGAGGTCTAATGAGATCGAGGCCCCACTGATAGAATGGCCAAGAACTTACCAGGGAAGTCAACTTCTCTGGAGGTTATTTTAGAATGTAGTCATGCACTTGACACTCATGACAAGTTTTAGCTATTTGTGCTACATCCCGAGAAAGCGTTGGTCAGTAATACCATTGCCTCAGTATTCTGTGTGTTATAACTCTGGCTGCCCCATGTTCGCCACATATTCCTCGATGGGTTTCTTCTAGAATCCGAGTTGCTTCCTCAAGTCTCAGGCATTTTAGGTGTGAAATACTGTATTCTCGCTTATATATCTCTCTATCAATGATGGTATATCTTGCCGACCTGTTTTTAACTTTTCTTGCCTGCTCTTTATCTTCTGGAAGCTTGCCGTCTTTAATGTAAAACTTTATCTCATTAATCCAGCAATGATGTAGATCTAATTGAGATACATAAGGTAGGTGGTCATTATCTTCTGTACTTCTTTGTTCTAGCACTTCTATGGGGACCGAGGTGGGAATGCTTCTTGTAAAAGTAAAGGCTAGTTTTGCTAGCATGTCTGCCTTTGAGTTTTTAGCTATCGGAATCTATTTGATTATGACAATCTTTAATGCGCTCAACAATTGCTTGGCCTTCCCCAAGTATGCCTGCAATCTCTTGTGCTTGAAACTGTCCTTCTTGTTGGTTGGCCACTAGTTGGAAGTCACAGTGGATGCCGAGATCTATGATTCCTAGGGCTAGAGCTAACTTGACCCCTACAATCAACGCTTTATATTTCGCCTTGTTATTGGTGACCTTAAAATCAAAATTTAAAAAATACATTACCTTAGTCCCTTTGGAGCTTACGAGGACCACACCAACTCCTCCTCCTTGAGCATTTGAGGCTTCATCAATGAAAATGCTCCAGATCGCCTCTTCTTTTAATGTGATCAAATCACCTTAGTCAAAAGGTCGTTCTACGATTGGTAGACAATGAGGTGTTTAGACACTGACCTTTCAACGACGAAATCTGCTAAAGTCTGACCCTTAATTACTTTACTAGGCTTATAGATAATGTCTTACTCACTAAATTCAACAGACCATTTGATCAATTGACCCGAGAGGTTCAGCCGATGCAAGATCTGTCTTAGCGGGTGGTTCGTTAGCACTATGACTTAATGAGCTTAAAAATAAGGTCTAAGTTTCTGGGCTGCCACCACCAATGCTAATGCTAGCTTTTTTGGGGGCGAGTATCTCATCTCGATGTCTAATTATGCCTTACTAGTGTAGTAGATAGGTCGGTGAATCTTCTTGGTATCTTCTTTTATTAAAACTAAGCTTACTGTGTGGTTACTCACCGCAAGATATACCTACAGTATGTCTCCGGTCTCAGGTCTCGTCAGGTGGGGTAGGGATGTAAGATATTGCTTCAACTCTTGAAAGCCACGCTCATATTCCTCCATCTATTAGAACATCTTCCCCTTTTTTATTATCTGAAAGAAAATGAAGCATCTGTCAGTAGCTTTGGATAGAAACTTACTTAACGCTGCTAATCACCCCGTCAAACTCTGGAGCTCTTTAAGGTTGGATAGGGACTTCAAATCCAATATAGCCTTAATCTTCAGTGGATTAGCTTTGATGCCATGTTCGTTAACCATATACCCGAGGAACTTCCCTGCCTAAACTTTGAATGCACATTTCTCGAGATTTAACTTCATTTTGTACCTACTTAAGTAGGAAAGGCTTCTTTCAAATGCTTGGGGTGGTCTCGGGCTTTCTAAGACTTGGTAATTATGTTATCCACATATTCCTCCATGGTCTCGCCTATCAATGGTTTGAAAACCCGGTCAACTAGTCTTTGGAAGGTAGCTCC
Source organism: Cedrela odorata (assembly GCA_035584115.1). Taxonomy (NCBI): domain Eukaryota; kingdom Viridiplantae; phylum Streptophyta; class Magnoliopsida; order Sapindales; family Meliaceae; genus Cedrela; species Cedrela odorata. The sequence goes on along the minus strand of JAXCLQ010000005.1, from coordinate 7,807,075 downwards.
AGCATTTTTCAACCCGAAAGGCATTAATAAATAGCAATATAATCCTTGGTTGGTAATAAATGTCGTCTTCTCCTGGTCTGATTTGTGCATTCTGATTTGATTATATCCCAAGAACGCATCCATAAAGCTTAACAGTTCATGACCTACTGTTGAGTCTACCAATTGATCGATCCGATCAAGGAGAAAACTGTCCTTAGAATAGGCTTTATTCAAATTCATAAAATCTACACACATTCTCCATTTCCCAATTAGCCTTCTTGACCATTACTACATTCGATACCTACTCTAGATAGTGCACTTCTTTGATGAATTTTGCTTTCATCAGCTTATCGACTTCTGCGTGTATTGCTTCTCTTCTTTCTACGTTGAATGGTCTCCTTTTTTACTTCACTGATTTATGTTGGGGATCGATGGTGAGTCGATAAAAGATTACTCGCGAGTCAATACTTGGCATGTCTTCATGAGACCATGCAAATACATTCATGTGTTTCCTCAATATGTCCTTGAGTTTGGACTTCAGCTCTCCTGGAAGTTGGGTATCAATTTTAACCATTCTCTTAGGCAACTTTTGATTCAAAATGACAGACTCAAGCTCTCCCACCGGTTCTAGGGTTGATGTTTTGTCGTCCTGCTTAAGTCTCCTCGCAGTTAGCTTATCTCGCGATTCACCCTCATTAGCTTCTAAGACATCCCTCTATGAGCGCTTTGATAGGCAGTATGAACTCTTAAAAGAGACTATAAAGTATAATCGAGCCTCTTTTTGGTTGCTTTTAACAATTCTGATTTCTTTCCCTACTCGGAATTTCAATTTCAGATAGTGTATACTTTCTACTGTCTTTATGATTTGGAGGAAGGATCTCCCAAGAATCGTAGCATAAGGCATTTTGAGATCGACCACTTGTAACTCCACCATTTTAGTCTTTGGTATGGCCTTTCTCCCATGGTAATAGGTAGTTACACTATTCCTAAGGGATGAACGCAAGCTTCTCCAAATCCGTAGAGGGCAGTCTCGGCAGGTCTTAGTCTCAAATCTTCATTCTTTATAGAATACAAAGTTTCCTTAAATATAATATCGGCCGAACACCATGTGTCTACCAAAATTCAGCTGACCTGAGACATTCCTATCGTCAAGGTTACCACCAACGCGTCGTCATGCGGGTAATGCACTCTCACTTCGTCCTCATCCGTGAATATAACAGATATCAAAGCAAGTCTTTGTTTCTTCTCGGCTCAGACGTTTATGATATAGATATCCAAAGAGGCATTGGGCAGAGAGCATTTAGAATAATTTTTCCTTGATCTGTTCGAAATCCCAGCCTGTGTTTCCCCACCTGAGATCACTATAGTCCTTTCTTCTGATCCTCGTTCATGTTCGGTTTCCTAGCCCGAGACTCTAGCTCCATCTCCCTCTCTAGCTACCAAGTCTTGCAAATAATTGTTTCGGATCAATATTTTCACCTATCTTTTAAGGTTAAAACATTCGTCCGTCAAATGTTCAACACTTTGGTATAACTCGTAAAACTTATTCTTGGCTTCTCCTACCGGTTTGACCCTTAGTGGGCGTGGTTCCACCAGTATACTTCCTCGTCTTATAATCTCCTTCCAAACCTGTGAGAGCGAGGCTTTCAGAGGAGTGAAAGCTTAATCTCCTTAAACATGAGCTACTCCTCTCATGTTGTCCCTCTCAAGTAAGTAATACCCTTTTAGATGAAAATTCTCTCTTCCCCCTACTATCTTGTTAACCCTGGCCTCTTCTACTTTTTTTGTCACGATCGCGAAAGTTTCTCTTGTTGTTGTATCTTCTTCTAGAGCAATTTTGGTATTTCGAGTCTCTTCGAGAGATCATGGTTTAAAAATGTTTTCTTCCCTCATCTTAAGAGCAATCTGATCCTCAATCTCGATCTCATTCAATAGCTTTTTTCGAGTAGTTTCATAATGGTAACAGAGGGCTTCCACACAGCATACCATCCTCGATCTACTTGCAGACCCTTTTTGAGGCCTTTCAGAGCTAAGGAATGATGATAAGCCCCTAGCTCCATCACTTTATCATGATATCTTTTAACAAAGCTCCTGAGACTTTCACTCTCTCCTTATTTCATAAGTAGCGGTAAACTCGGAGTCTTAAGGCTGACGATAACGCCTCTAAACTCGTTCACAAAGGCTCCGTACAACTGTTCAAAGCTATTGATGTTGTTGAGCGTTAGACTGGTGAACCATTTTTTCGCTTGTCCTTCTAGAGTTAACGAGAACAAGCAGTACATCTGGGATTCATCCAATCCCTAAATTAACATCATTTCTCTAAATCAATCCATATGTAGTGATGAGTCGATATTGCATGTGAAAGGATTGATTTGAGGTATTTTAAACTTTCGAGGAAGAACAAGGTCTAAAATTTTTTGGGAAAAAGGAGATTTTGAATAAAATCCTATCTTTAATGTAGAATAGCCCCTCCTCTGCGTTTCTATTTTCTTCTGGTCTTCTAACTCCTCAAATAGCTTTCGAACACGAACCTCTAAGTTCTTAACTTGACAACTATCTTCCCTAGATCTTCTCCTTCAAGATGGGCTCCGTACAAAGCCTTCCATTTGCTATTTTTGATCTAAAAACACTCTCATATTCTCCTGGCCAGAGTCGTGACCCGATCTCCCTTTACGAACCATCGCCAAATCATCAGGCGAATATTCAAATATTGGTAGTGGCTTGTCATGGAGCCTAGTAGCATCATTATCGTCCCGCGGCTCTTTGAAGGGATAGCTAGAAATCTTTCCCTTTCTCTTCTCTACAATAGTGTATTTTCCCCTGGTGGTATTTTGTCGATGCTCGGTTAGGCAATTTGGGTGCGTTACACCCAGCACACTACTCTTAACAGCATGCACTAGTTTAGGAGTCTTTAATGCCAAGGAATCAGCTTAGAGCATCTTCTTCATTCGTGTTACTTCCTCTACCAAAGCTTGAATTTGCCTATAATTTTTCGCGTGTTAGTTTTTATTCTCAGCCAACCTTTTAGTCAACCAGGCTGTTTCTGCTGTCTTCAGACAAAGAAGGAGTTGGTGAGACGACAAAGCTTTTGAATCATAGTTCACGCCTTCCAACAGTGGCAGCTGATCACCAATATCTTGATTAACAGTCGTATTTTCATTCATGACATTGTTATGCAGATTCACCCTCACCGTTGCTCTGTTCCTCATTACATACATTCACGAAGTAGCCATGTTTTTCTTTTTGTGGTTGTGTTTGACTTTTTGTTCAGTTTTTCACAGATAGCGCTAGATGTTGATCCAGCAAAAATCCTTTATTGGACTCTATGCACCAACAACGATCTTCTTCTTTTCCACCCGATTGCTTTCGTAACCTGCAACTACAATAGAAAGTTATAGGGGTAAAAAGCCAGTTGTCTGAAGAAAACCCTCTAATGCTTAAGTGAGGGTTTTACTTATGAATATTTTTTAAGAGTAAGAGGTGAAAAAGAATTGAAATATTTCTTGGCCAAAGTTTCAGTTGTCATATCTGGACGTAGCTAGTCTCCTTTTATAACTGTTATCATCTCCCTAATATGGTAAAATTCTGTGAAATTTGGTAATCAATATCTCACTGCACGAGAATCACAGAAATTCCTTAGATTAATATTGGCTTCCGAATCTCATGGGATTATATCCCTAGGATTCTTATTATGTAAGAAGCTTAATTTGGCAAGAATTCTTATTACAGAATAATCTGGAAAGGTATAAGAAAGAGATGAATCATTCCCTAATACGCAACTGTAGTAAAGTCTCGAAAATCTTTATTTAAGACTCCTTTATAAGCTGTAGTCGAGAGACCTTTATGAACTGTGGCTGAAATTTTTGTGAACTGTGGCCATGACTTTTTATTAGTTTGTGACGCCAACTTGAGACCTCCTTTCCTTTTGACAAGCCTCAAGTTTTAATGAAGCCTAAATTTCTTACTACTTGAACAATTCTACTCATGTGGCATTCGGTCTCAAAACACGGTTTATGTCTTCCTGTAGGGCTGCTTCGGTCCTTCAATCTTTTGGGCTTTATGCATACTGAACTATATCTAATAATATATATTCAAACTTTTTCTATGTTAGCCAACTACATAATCAAGAATGTGTGCTATTGCGTTCATATGTTAAGAGTGAAAAGAGAAAATAAAAGAAGGGCAATCCAAGATAATAAGTGACTTGAAGTAGTATAAGCTGTCCTGCAAGGCTTCAAAAGAAATCCAATACAGTGCCTTATTTCTTATGCAGAAAAATAATCGTAGTTTCACTTTCTTCGTAGAGATCATGGGCTCGATCTGGTCAATTCATTCAAATTTAATTAATGAAATTAATTAGAAAACGAAAACAAATGTGTAACTTCAGTTAACGTCATTTGACCGTACGGCTTGTCTGTAAAGATATTGCCGTGCGGTCTTGAGCGGTTATACTTAACGAACCTAGGTTTACCTACAACATTTAACATTCATATAGATGTTATCTTTGTTAATTATGACAAGTAATTAATATGATGATATGATTGTACGTATCAGAATTTATAAAATTTAAAATTTTTAAAATAAAAAAACCGACATATTACCTTCTCCTTTGTCGTTTCATAAACCCACAATATATACCTAGAATCTTGTTTTAAAATATCACATTAATTGAATACGATTTAGTTATACGATTTAGTTTACTGATCATCTTCAAATCATCGCCAAGTTTCGTATAGCAGGAATTATAACTAATTACATAAACCAATAAGTGGTAAAATAAAATGGCATTTGTCTTTTCTTTTTTTATGTTTTCTTGTATGTTTTGTCCATCCATTAAATAGTTCACGACTGTCGTGTTTGCCATTTCTCACGCCGTTTTAGTTTTAGGGTTTTACCAAGTATACATACATTAAAAAAAAAAATTGTTTGGGCGGTGCGGAAATTAAACCAAAACCCATATGAATATTACGTATTTTAATGGCTGCATAAAAATGGACGAACAAGGTTGAGTTTGGTGAGATGGATGTTGATATATTAATTAACTAATTAGGGAAATAAGTACAGCTATATGTTTATTCAAAAGACGATGTGAGGAGCCATACAACAAGGACTCATTGTGATCTTTTGGAGGGCTTATCAAGCCCTCCCTAAACCCTTTTTTTAGTGGAGCTTTTCAGTTTATATATTATATTTAATTCGCATTAAAATAATATCGTTACTTGGAATCAACCCTAGAATAATCCAAACTTCATGAAGCCAAATTAAAAATGACAAGACTAAGGGATATTCTTATAGGTGCTCCTAAAGTTTAACTTAATATCATAGCTCACTCTCAAATTTTAAAATTAATCTTTAGTTTCCTCACTCTTTGTTGTATTTAACAAAATAAACAAATTGCGTAAGATCAAGTGCATCAATCGCTATCGCGCACCTTTGCACCGCCTCGCGCAGCCATGAACAGCTAACATCTGACCTTTGGTTTTAAGTGTAGGTTTTCAATTGGTTGATTTTTGTGGGTTTTGGCCATTTTTCTGTGAATAAATTATGGCCGGGATGTTGAAGGTTTGTTTTAAAATTTAAAAGTTAACGTTGGTATTAGTCTAAATCTTAAGTACACTAATGAAAATATCCCTAAAAGCAGAAGTAAAATAAAAAAAATATTATTATAGAAATATTATACAGGTGCAAATTGATACGACAGTTGGTGGACAATGGGCAACCCAAATGCATGAAATCATATTGAAATTTATGTTTATATTTTAATATGTAACTCTCACATGAAGTCGTGTCCCTACTAATATAAGGACACGTATTTATATTCTTTCATTAATATTTTTATCTGAATTTTCTTGTTTGACCTCATATGTCTTTCTTTAATTTTCTTTTTAATTAATGAGACTTCCACATGGTCACTTCTTTTTTATTTATTTATTTTTCCACGAAACTTCCACATGGGGGCAAAACACCAACCACCACCACACCCCAACCCCAACACCCCCACCCCCCCCCCCCCCCCCCCCCCCCCCCCCCCCCCGACTTTCACACAAATTCATAGAATTAGTACATTTCCTTCTATTTCATTTACTTTCCTTTCCTTCTCTTTTCATTTCATATTGATTCATCAAGTTTCCTTTCTAACATTATGTAAAAATAAAATAAAAATAAAAATAAAGGAAAAAATATAAGAAAATGGATTGCATTTTTTATATTTATAATGTCAAAGAGAATATCTTTTTATAGTTATAAGAGGATGATTAAAAATAGTAACTAACTAATTACAGGGAAAAAAACATAATTAAATACATTAAATACATAATATTCTGTCGTAAATATAAAATATTCAAACATAAATATATTATGTTTAATATATATATATAATGGTATTAAATTTAATATATTTAACTAACATAAATATAATATATTTAACATCCCTTTAAACTTAAGGTGCATGAAGACAGCTAGTTGGAGTTTGGAAATGAGATCACATATGGCCAGGAGAATGAGATTTGGTGAGTAAATCTGCAAGTTGGTTAGCAGAGGACATAGATCGTAACTATAGAGTATCGTAATGAAGAGTATATGTTTGGTGCACTCATGAAACACATCATTGTGAGCAATCCAAATGGTACTCTCGTTGTCAAAGTAAAGAGGAGTGTTAATAAGCTGGTGAGCTCCCATATCAAAGAATACTCAGTTTCGGTGGTCGAGTGGGCAACAACAAATTATTTCATATTCTTCTAGGAGATAAGAGATGAACCAAGGAGAAAACAATAACCCGTGATAGAATAACGATTAGTATGATTACCAGCCCAATCAACATTAACATAAGTCATAAGTCAAGTAACACGGATGAGGAAAAGTAAGATCATGAAACAAAGTCTCTCTAACATAGCAAAGAATTCGAAGAATAGCAGCATAGTGAATAGAGCAAGGAAAACTCATGAATCTACTAACAAGATATACAATATAAGTAATGTCAAGGTGACTGACATTAAGGATCACACTATCCGTAGAAAGAAGCTCGACATTAAGCTTAAGAAGACTAGTGACAATCTTGTTATTCGTGAAACCAGCTCTTGAGAGGAGATCTGAAGCATATTTAGCTTGAGAGATGTCACACCCCGATCCGTAGATCCGAGTACGTAACAACCGCTACACACTTGCGAAATATACTTTCTACTAGTATTACCTACAAATGTGTAAGGCTTCTAGTATCACATCTATATATATATATATATATATAATCCCATAATATCATATATATATATATATATATACACACACATAATATTTATAAATGTAATATTTCCAACAACCACATAACGATACAAAATTTTTGAATCTCTTCTAAAAAGTTTATATTCATATCAATAGAGACCTAACAAAGTCTTCAACAAAATGCAAGTCACAAAATTCGAGCTTGGAATGTGAACTAGCGACCTCCTCGAAATTTTATAATTTGAAAATATTTTTAAAAAAATAAAACATAAGTACACACTTAGTAAATAGATGGGCAACGATGAACTGAAAACATAAAACAGAAATAAGAGTGTCACATTTTAAAAAAATAAAGATAACCTTTCTCAATAATTTAAATCATTCACTCATAATCAACACATGTGATAGAAAATATTTTCATATTTAAAAATTGTGGATGATCTAATAAAAGAATCTGAACTTGCTGGGAAACTATCTCCCCGAGACATCCCCTAGTACGCTGCTGGTTAACATCTTGAGACTTTCTAACGAGTAATTTCATCTTAGTACGTAGAAGAAAAATCATTAAGTCCACTCATTAACATTAGCTTGGACAAGGGGTGTGGTGTCAAACACCAATTTATCCAACAGTAACCTCTTATTTACCCTATATCACATATGGTAAAAATGGAAATAGGTAATCTCTCCCTTACCCCTTTCTTCAGTAAGAGCATAATACATTTAACTATATCTGTGTACAAATACGCCCATATCGAGCACTTATACCTTTGTCTCAAATTATGAAATCTCGCATATCATCTTTCATCATATTTATCAAATATCAGCACAAAATCAATTTATTAAGATTACCAATCCACAAATAAATTTCATAAGTATTTAAACACATTTTATAAACTTACTTTTACTTCAAACATATTAAATTTTATACATATAAAATATTCATAAATCTTAGATTCATAGAACAGTTAAACATTTAAATTATTTTGTTAAAAAAAATTCAAAACACACTCATCTACTTACAATTCATGGGAGGGTAAACGTTTTCTAATCTAATCCTCTCATTGAGTAAGATCCCTCTCACTGAGTAGGATCCCTCTTTGCTGTATCAACACCTAGATATCATTTGTTCAAACACAAAGTATTAATACATTGCTTTTATTCAAACAAGTGTGGTTCACACACAAAGCATATGTATGCAATGCTTATATTCTTAGTTAATGTTCATCGAGGCATCAATTCATCACCTCATTCAATACATCGAAAACACATCACTTTTATATTACAAAACCTTAAACATAATTATGCCAATTCATAGAACATAACTTACCAAATTCAATCATTCGATGTACTAATACCTATAATTCTATTTCATGTATAATCTAAGAATCTTACCATTTCATATCATTTATTATCTTTCAATAACCACTCTATACATAAACTTATAACCATTTCTCATTTCAATTTCATCCAAAATATTCTTAACATACACCTATAGACCAATAATTTATTAGGCATCCAAATATTATCAATTTCACACAACACCATCGTTTTTACTATTTTACAAAGTCCATAAGTACCAATACTTATCCAAATAAAATACTTCATATTAGTTACCATATTAAGCTTCCAACAAAAATTCTTTTCAATGTCCAAAATATAAACCAATGTATTATTCAAAATACACCAAAAAATAAGAAAATCTGCATAAGATAAATTATGTCAATATAGTACAACAATTCCTCTCTAATAATTATGAAGCATATAATATTCAACCTAAAAAAAAAAATCATGATTAAAAACACCATATAAATTCATAAAATAAATATTTCCTACATCAAAGTCCATTTTCAATTTTCTCTAAAAATTTAATCATTTTGGCATTTCAAAATAGTTATATATGCTTCATTATCTGTCATGCCCTGACCTTGGGGTTCACCTGTGACAATTACCACAGACTCTCCTGATACAATATATATACCCCGAATATATCAAGAGAGCCTGTAAGGCTTCCTTGTCAACAACCAAAACTTGAAAACAGTTTATCCAAAATAAATTATCATCATTGGAATCCTCAACATCAAAAAATTGATCTCCGTGATCAATTCATCCACAACATGATTAATTTATAGAAATATCAATTTAGAAAATCATTTACATATGAGTTGAACAGAATAAATAAATCCTTACATATATTCAAGAAAATACATATCCAATGGACTCAAGTTACAAATGTGTGTCAAAAGTCGGAAAACCTACCAAGATCATCGTATCTCTCTACTGCTATTACAAGCTCTACGAGCACTAACACTCCTAACCTAAAAATTGAAATTGTGATGAGTGAGTATATAACGATACTCAATGATTAAATACATACATACATATATATACATACATGCACACACATTCCAAAATCCTAATATTGGGATTTTATTAATATCATGCTCGAAAATACATATATACATTTTATGTACAACTAATGACTGTAAATCAGAATTTAGGTCTGTATTTAATTTCGAACAATCAATTCAAGTTGGTCATACTTTCTTGATCGCTACCTTGATCGAAGTAACGTCGAAAACCATTAGTAAGTCTTTCATGCATAAAATCATATGCAATGTATATTTATAAAACTGAAAACTATTTATTATTATTTATAAAACCATTTATTTCTTGTAAAACATGCAATTAGAAAACAACGCCCGTTTCATTGATGTTGGCCTCGAGTAGTCACTTAGTGATAGAGTGACTATTCTCGTCATATCCTTCAAATCTATGAGATCCCTATCAAGCCGTCAAGATTTTCCAGAGGGTCTCTACAACCGCACCTAAGTGCATGGCACACAGTGAGCTTACCATGGTTTATCCCTCTTATACAACCCCATTACGGCTCCATTCACCTATGCGGCCTCTTATAGATCCGTTCATAAGCTACCTCCCTGTATATATAATCAAATAACCGACCTACTAGCCAAACATCAAGCCCACTAGCCATGAATCAATATCCAACCTTACCGGCCTCATCACCAACATACATGCTTAAAACAAATCGTTTGTAATCAATGATTTCAATTCATTTAAATCAAACTCGACTTCCCTGGCCATAATATTTTCAAACAATGTTCATAAAATATATAATCCAAATTCGGCTTCCCCGGCCACTAAATGCATGTATATCAAATAAAACTTTAATAGCATACCACAATATATAAACATTACTCAATATCATAAAAACAACAGTAAATATTTTCTTTTCATCAATTTAACAAACATAAGTATACATATAAATATCACATGCGTTCTATTTACATAATTATGTATGTATAAATCTCTTCACTATATGAGGAGGGTAACCACTCTCATTAACAATATTTACGCCTACTCAGTCCTTCACTCGAATCCTCATAGTTTAATACCACAGATGCATAACTCATAAATTCTACTATTCGTGAAATCAACATAATGCGAAAATTGCAATATTCACAAATAAAATGACTAAAATCTCTTAGTTTTATACCTATCCCGAGACTTAACTAACAACGAAATCTCACGGTCGTATTATTCTAATTCACATTTTCATGTCAAACTCCCGATATTCATCAAATACCAAAATTCACATGCAATCTGATAACAAATCACATATTTGTTATCAAATATGTCCAATAAATTATATTAATACATATATTACCTTTACAATTCTTAATCTAATACCCATTTAACATTATTAACATTTCCAAAATATGAATCGATGAAATCCCCAAATTGGTATTTTCGTCTAAAACAGATATACACATTCCAAGAACATTCAACACATATACCATCACCATATATCTCTAATTCACCTAAATTAATCATAAATTATAGATTTCCTACGCGAATATAAACAGAAATTTTGGATGAACAGTAACCTCAACATTTCAACATTCTCAAAATCATAAAATTATGAGTATAATGGATTAATAGGCTTATTGGTACTCCATAGAAATTCTTAGAAACCTCAATTAGTCGTTTAATCAAAAAAAAACTTCAAATTTCCCTCGAAACCCTAATTTGTTCATCATCATTTGAGGACGGGGGGGGGGGGGGGGGGGGGGGTTTGTGGTGGTGAGTCTTGAAAGACTCGGTGAGT
>JAXCLQ010000005.1:7770019-7795742 GCA_035584115.1 Cedrela odorata | reverse complement strand
GGGGATCATTTGATGGCGAAATTTTGACGAAAAATGAAAGAAATAAAGAGAAATAAAGAGGGAGAGAGAGTTTTTCTAGAGAGAGAGGGAGAGGGTTTTTAAGTTTTTAGAGAGAGGAGAAGATGAGAATCTATTTTAGGGGCTTGGTATATATAGAAAATGGGCAAAAAGATCAAATTGCTCTTAAAATCTTTGAAAAATCCTAAAAAAAAAAACTCGTTTTTCCAGCGAACCGGTAAACCGAATTTGCTATAGTTGCCATTATAGTGTGCTACAATACGCTACAGTGCCGCCCAAAACGGTAAACCGTTTTCTCCATCCAGTCCACCAGTTTCAACTTAGCTACTGCCGGTCAATTGTTTTCTCTATCCAATCAACTAGTTACTATAGTAACTTGCTACAATACCTCCGCTACAATAACTCAATTTTTACTATTTAAAAATCTTGGAATTTAGTCCCTGAAACTTTGCAGTTTGGTCCCTTTTTCAATTTTCAACAAAATACAACTAAGTTCTTATTAATTATTTCATTAAACTAACTTAAGTTCTCCTAAACCTCAATAATATATCAATTAAACCTTAAATCATATACATATGATAATAAATATCATTAAATAACCATTTTACCCCTATGTTCGAATAACAGAGTTTCATACAATCACTATTCCACCTTAATCACTATATTACATAAAATATTTTTATTTAACATAAGCAATATTCAACTATATATGCTCAACATTAATAAAACACCAAGTTATAATTATCAAATCATAAATTTCATCATATATGAGAACAATACATAAGCACACACATATACCCTTAAATTTTTCACCTAGATTTCCTAGCATCAACATTTAATTCATTCTTCCTACATATTTCTAACATGATTCTAAGCTTAAAATAAGGGTTAAGAAACTTACAAAAATCCCTAAACACAAGTATATCTCTTTAGGATTTCTCCTTAATTAAATTAATTATATATATATATATATATAATACATGACTCAATTATATTCTTATTCAAAAGTGAAATCTCAAAAATAACCTTTTTGTGACAATATAATTTCAATTCTACATTTCATGGCTATTACATCCTCCAAGTTTACAAAAATATCCTTATGAAATCACTTTATGACATTCCTAAAATTTTAACCATTAATATACTGTAAAACATATTTAAAATTATGATAATAATAATAATCACATAAATAAATATATCACATCCTATACCTCAATTTTATGTCAACTAAGTATGCATAAACTCAGTTAAATTCCTTTACAAACATAATATGCCGTAAACGTATCATGAATGCAAATCTAATGCACTTAAATAATATCAAGACTATGAGTTCTACAAGAGAGATAATACCTATAGAAACCAGAAGCAACTTCAAGACCAAGGAAATAAATCAGTTTACCTAGAACTTTGATATCAAAATTCTGACTAAAAAGTTGTTGAAAAGTATGAATACTTACAGCGTCATCTTCTAAAATAATCATGTTATCAACATAAAGAAGAAGTAAAATAATACTTGATGATATCTTCTGAATAAAGAGAGCAGAATCACAGTCACTAGGGGTGAAACCTAGTTAAGAGAAAACAAAACTGAAATTGGAAAATCAATCTTGAGGTGTCTGCTTGAGATTATAAAGAGCTTGTTGAAGTTAACAAACTTTACATAGAGGATACTCATAACCGAGGAGGAGGTTTCATGTAAACTTCTTTTATAAGATCACCATTCAAAAAGGTATTCTTGACATTCATCTAAAAAGTTGTTGGTGGCATACCGATACAATGGCAAGTAAAGATCGAACATAAGTAAGGCGAGCAACATGAGCAAAAGTCTCCTCATAATCAATACCATACTCCTAAATGAATCCTTTTGTAACAAGAAAAGCCTTATACAGTTCTTCTAATCCATTTGCTTGAGTCTTAATCTTGTAAATACACTAGCATCCAACAATAGTCTTCCCTAAGGGTAAGTCTACTAGATCCTAAGTATGAATGGAAGAAAGGGCATCTAGTTCTTGTGTCACAGTTTTTTGCCAAAGAGGGTCAACACTAGCCTCGAGATAGTTATGGGGTTTGTGAAGGGAGATTAAGGCATAATGAACATAAAAATCTTGAAGGTGCGAAAGAAAAGCATGCACCATATCAGAACAAGAAATATCAACAAAGGATTGAAGCTTAGGCTGAGTGGAGTCAAGTAGTGGAAAAATCTCAAGTAATTGTAATATAATAGGAGGAATCTCAACCGAACCATGAGCAGTGGAATTAACAAGAGTTGGTTGATTGAAAGAGCTATAATCACCTGCAACACACTCATAAGACTCTAAGAATAAAGTAATAGGCAAATCAGTTAAAATGATAAAAGTTCTTGAAGTTCGATAGGAAAACAAGGAAACATTAGAGAAAAACTTATATTTTTAGAAAGTAACATCTTGAAAAAATCAAAAAATGATTACTAATAGGATCATAACATCGATAGCTTTTATATTCAATGTCATATCCTAGAAAACAACGAAGACAAGAACGTGAAACTAGTTTGTTACATCCATGATAAGAAAGAGTAACGTAGCAAACACACGAAGTATGGAATAATTTAGGTGCTTCTTATAGAGCATCTCAAATGGTGTCTTGTTATGGATTATAGGTTATCAAACTTGATTAATTTTGTAAATAGCAGTGAGAGTTACTTCAACCCAAAATTATTTTAGAAGAGAAGCAGAGATAATACCATGTCAAGAATATGACAGTGTTTTCACTCAACACTGTCATTCTATTAGTATGTGTATGGACATAAACAATGAAAAATAGTTTCGTTACTTTGCATAAGATTAATGAGTGATATTTCTTTATATTCCATTGCATTATTAGTGTGAAAGGTTTTAATAGTACGAGAAAATAATGTTTAGAACATATTGTAAAAAATCATATAGGTATGAGGAAGTTCGAATCGATTTTTTGAAAAGATAGATCCAAGTATTTCGAGAGAAATCATCTATAAATATAACAAAGTAATAAGATCTACCCTTAATAAGAGTATGGATAGAACCCTAAATATCTTTATAGATTAAATCAAATGGGCTAAAGAAATAAAATCACTTTTTATTAAATGATAATCTAGTTTGTTTTCCTAAATGCTAGAAAGTACAATCAAAAGATAGAAAATAAATATCACTTAAAAGACCACTAGATACAAGCTGTCTAACACAAGAAAGTGAGACGAGAATGCCAAAGACTGAAAAAGTGGTTACAAGTACAACTGAAGAAGAGAATTTTGACAGAAGTTGTAAATAGTCTAGCGCAAATTCTCATCTAACTCTATGGCTGATCCAAATTTCCTATCCCATTTAAGGATCTTGTACATTTAAGGATCTTGTACATCACAATCCTTTTTAGTAAATTTCAATTCAAGGCCAAAGTCACAAAGTTAGTCCACTAAAAGAAGAATGGAAGACAACTTAGGAACTAAATATACATTCAAGACTAAAAAAGTAGGGGTAAAACTAGAATCAATATGGCTAACAAACATAATTGAACCATCAGCAGTATAAATGCAGAGTGAGACAAGGAACTAACTTACTGGATAAGGTTGATAGGTCTGAAGTCACATTGTTACAGTAGCCAAAATCAAAGTACCAAGGAGTTTTAGATTTACCTAAATTGACAAACAAGGCAATATAGGTATGGGTAAGGACTTGGTAGGCTATAGCTTCAAGATCTGTAGTGGACAGGTTGGCAAACTAGGAAGTAGCTTTATTGAACGAAGAAGACTCAATGACATATGAATCAGAGGAAGAAACAATGGCAAATTAAGAAGCAGGGTTCTAAGCCTGTATAAGCTCTTTATGGAAAAGTTAAATATAACTTGGTCTCCAGTTGAAATTAAAGAGATGCATTGCATTTGTAATACTTGGCTAGGAACTCTCAAGCCTCTTGAACAATCTCTAAACAAGAAAGTAACGATTGAATGGTTAGTGCAGATGTGTTGATGAACCATGACAGTATTCAGCATTGAGTACATCCCCAAGTATCAAACCAAGCATGGAAAGCAAAGAGTTCCTCATTTTTATCCTGAACCAAATTTTGAGATAGATTGGTGATTGTATACAATTGAGAAATTCCCTTAAGGTAGAATGTCATACTTTGTGATCACTAGTTGTAGTTTGTCCTATCAAGAATGACAACAAGTGGGATTGGTAGTAAATGTATGGTTGGACATTTTTTTTGTCAAAGTCAATGGTCAAATAGTGACATATGGACTAGGTCGAAAATTAGGTCAGGCTGAAGCTGTAAACGGGCAAAGAACCAAGTTAGGCTTGGCTGAATCGGGTATGGTGTGAAACTAAGGTTGGGCCAGGGCTGAACCGAGTAAGGCATAGAACAAAGTTAAGAAACTGAGTCGGGTTGAGATAAACAGGGTAAGTATAACTCAAGTGCGTGAAGGCTCCTAGAGATGTGTGAACAACGCGTAGAGGTGTGTTTAGCTACTAATGGCGCGTGTGCGGTGGGTTGAAGCTTCTAGTGGCCCGATGAAAAGTCTCAAACAGTGGATCGAAGAGCATTTGTAGGAGCAGGAGATTATGAAACTCTATGGGATTCTAAAACACTAACACATGTGTACTAGAATGGCAACAACATACACATCAGCTAGAAGAGGAATTTCTATATTGACTAACCACTGGATGACTATGATATCATGTGAAAAATATGAAAGAATGAATTGTATTTTTTATATTTACAATGTAAAAGAGAATACCCTTTTATAGTTATAAGAGAATGACTAAAAATAGTTCTAACTAAATAAAAAGAAAAGAATAAGGAAAGAAAATTATAGAATTAAATACAAAATGTTTCATCATAAATATAAAATATTCTAACATAAATACATTATATTTAACATAAATACAATATGTTTAACACATTCATTTAATCATTTAACCATCTATTTTCTTATTAAAAATCTCTATTTTTTAGTTTGATTTAAAAAAATTATTACATCATTATTTCCTAAAAATTTCTATTGAAAGAGATGATGTTTTGGAACATATTTTATAATTGAGAAAAAATATTAATTAGTAATTTTATTTATTTATATAAATTTAAAATACTCCAATCAATAAGAATAGTTGAATTGACAAGGTAAGAATCTTTATATAAATAATTTCCTATTTTCTTATTAATATAATAATTTTACCGTGAATATCAAATTAACTATTTCTTAAATTTAGATATGTATTTTGCATCTTAATATTATATATATATATATATATATATATTTGTGTGTGCCTTAAAATGTAAAACATTAATAAATTATAATATTTTATAGTAAAAAATTAAATTTAAATAAACAAATAAATAAATAAAATTTGATTTATTTGTAAAAACTTTTTACAAACATGATTTTTTTTAATGTTTTTAAATTGATTTGAAAAGCAATAAAAATATTAGTAATTAACTAATAATTTTGTTATTATTTTTTAAATATCAATAAAAACATGTATTTTTATTTTTTAAAAATTAAAATATTATTAATTTTAAAAATTAATTCTTATTTTTTAAATTGTTGTTGTAATTAAATATTTTTTGTCCGATATTTGGTTAAACAATTAATTTTAAAATATTTAAACTTATACAATAATTCATGTTCATAAAGAGATTTTATAAATAAACAAAAAAATTGTTTATTTAAATTTATTTTTATTATAAAAAATTTAATTATTATTGTTTAAAATTTTAAGACACAAATATTTATATAATATTATATACTATAAGTTATATACATTAAAAAAAATACAATAATAAAGTTTGATTCTTTATCACCACTATTTTTATTGATAAATTAAAATAATAGAATCCAAGTCGATAAAATATTATCCTTTTTTTTTAATAAATTAAAATAGTATTTCTATCCTCTAATAGTTATAACTTAAAAGCTATTAGAATTTATTACTAAAACAGAGTTTTAATCTTCTCTACATAATATAAGGATTTGGCTTACATAATTATTTTGTCAGATTACAGATAGGGATAGTCTTCTGCATAAAATGAATAACTACATAAAAGAAATTTAGAGTCAATCCATCTCTAACCTCACAACTTGTCATCTTAGTATAAAAACATGGCCCCAATCTTTGTATTTGAAGGAAAATTTGAAAATTGATTGAATTAGAATGAAAGGTGAGGTTAAAATAACCTAAATTTTAACTTTATTATATTAATTATTAAATAAAAATTTAATAAATTTAAACTATTTTAATATTGTGAATACAATTTAATTTAATCAATAAATTTTTTTAAGATAGTACAAGATGTTTAAAAAGCTTAAATTCGAATTACATCAGGTTGATGAAGAATTTTTTTTTTTTCTTTTTTTTTTTAGTAATATTTAACAAACAAACAAATAAAAAATAAAAAAAAAATTATTTCAATATAAATTTTAAGTTTGATAAGCAAGGAAAAAATTGCCTTTATGTTTTCAATTAATATGAATCAATGTGATTTTTGAGAATTTGATGATATAAATGAGCGAAGAATAAAAAGAGTAATTTTCATTTTATCCTCCATCTTCCTCGTATCGACTTTAGTACGGAGACGTCACATTTTTCTTGTACCCAAAAACAATCTCATCTATGTTCTCTCGCTCGCTCTTTCACACACTAACACAGGTCTATTCGGCGGTGGTAGATTGCAACGACACGCGCAATCTCCACCAAGCACACGCCAACATGCAGCCAGTACCGCCGCTCTAATCTGAGTTGAGGAGTACAGCGAAAACCAATTTAATTAATTAAACAATATTAAAAAAAAAAAAAAAAAAAAAAGTAATACGGGGCTTCGTTTCTTAATTATATTTTGGCTGCTTTTAGTTGACTCATAACAATCCAATTGTGTTATTATTAGTTTATAAAATATTTAAGAAGTTCCTTGTTATCTTTAATTTTGCCGTATAAATTGCAAAATCAATGTAGAAAATATATATATATATATATATATAATGTTAAGCTAATATTCTACTACCCCCCTATTAAAAAAAAATATCTATATTTTCATTAAATTATTAAAAAGAAGAGACATGAGATATCTACCTCTTGGTTATGTATTGCAAAAAAAAAATATTTATTATTTAAATTAAGAGATTTTATTTATAAAGTTCTATCCACCCAATTTTTTTTTTCTTTCTAATTTGATAGTAATAGTGTGATAATTTATAAGATTATTCCATTTCTTATTCTTCTTTTATTTGTGTAGCACATTAGGTATGCCCAATCACTTTTTTCTTAAAATAATTTAAAATAAATTTATTTAATTTCTTTAAATTTTTTTTAATTCAGAGATTTAACTTAAAATTTTCTCTCGAATTAAAATTCTCTTGTAATCTTTTATATCATTAATTTTTAATATTTTAACACATAACATAATTAATAATAAATAATTTAAATTATATTGATAAAATTTAATAATTAATTTTATATTTTATAATATAATTTAAAATTATTAAAATATAATTTAAATAATTTATTATTAATTATGTTAATAATCAACTTAATAATAGAAAAGTGCAAGTGAGAGGATCCCGGTGCTTCTCGCTAGTGCTCTATAAATACCATATTCTCCCTGCAAACTTACACAATACCCAACATCAATTGAGTTCTCTGGTACTCCTTTCGCTCTCTTTAATTAATTTCTAGATACTCTTTTCTTTTCTTCCCAGAAAAATGAAAAACAAAATGGCTCAAAATGAAGGATTTCTGGGAAGCTCCATGCATGGAGTAACAGGCAGAGAACAAACCTTTGCCTTAGAAGTTGCATCACCCAGTGTTCCAACTGATACAATAGCAAAATTTGATTTACCAGTTGATTCCGAGCACAGGGCCAAAGCTTTTAAAGTGTTTTCCTTTGCTAAACCTCGCATGAGAACCTTTCATCTAGCTTGGATTTCATTTTTCACTTGTTTTATCTCCACCTTCGCCGCAGTGCCCTTAGTTCCGATCATTCGGGATAATCTCAATTTAACCAAAACTGACGTCAGTAATGCTGGAGTTGCTTCCGTTTCCAGGAGTATACTCTCCAGGCTTGTAATGGGTGCAGTCTGTGACCTGATTGGTCCCAGATATGGCACTGCATTTCTTCTGATGTTATCAGCCCCAACTGTGTTTTGCATGTCGTTTGTATCAGATGCGCAAGGGTACGTAGCCGCCCGATTCATGATCGGATTCTGCCTTGCAACTTTTGTTTCCTGCCAATATTGGACGACAATAATGTTTCAATGGTAAGAATCTAGGGCTAGTCAATGGATGTGCTGGCGGGTAGGGTGATATGGGTGGAGTAGTAACTCAACTCTAGATGCCGCTTGTGTTTCACATAATCAAACTAGCTGGTGCGACACCGTTCACTGCCTGGAGGATTGCCTTCTTCATTCCTGGCTGGTTTCAAGTCATCATGGGGTTGTTGATCCTAACTCTAGGCCAAGACTTGCCCGATGGAAACCTCGGTACTCTACAGAAAAGGGTAATGTTAACAGAGATAAGTTCGCCAAGGTTAGTTTCTAAAGCTCACTTTCTGTAAGATTTAAACTTATAATCAACGTAATTTAGATGTAGAGCTGATTAATTTATTCATTCTTTTCAGGTGTTCTGGTATGCCATTAAAAACTACAGAACTTGGGTCTTCTTTGTTCTTTATGGCTTCTCAATGGGAATCGAATTGACCACCGACGACGTCATTGCAGAATATATGTTCGACAGGTCAATGAAAGCATTAAATTGCTCCGTCTTCTTACACATTTGGTCACGAACTCCTGGACTTGAACTAACCATAATTGTCCTGACCGTAACAGGTTCAATCTTAAGCTCCATACTGCAGGAAATATAGCCGCAACCTTTGGCATGGCCAACATCTTTGCTCGTCCTTCGGTGGATACGCTTCTGATGTGGCGGCCAGATTGTTTGGCATGAGAGGCAGGCTATGGACACTCTGGATATTTCAAACGCTAGGAGTTGTCTTCTGCATCTGGCTCAGCCGTGCTGATTCCCTTACCGTCGCCGTCCTGGCAATGATCATTAGCGTCGCCGTCCTGGCAATGATCATTTTCTCTCTTGGGACACAAGCCGCTTGTGGTGCAACTTTTGGGATAGTCCCATTTGTTTCAAGGTGATCTTTGGGTCTAATATCAAATTTGAAGATGAGGTGCAAGGATTATGTCTTCTAAGCACATTACCAAAATCGTGGGAGATGTTGGGAGATGTTTAGAATGTCGTTATCTAACTCAACCTAAAATGGTATTATTACTATGGAATTGGCTAAGAATTGAGTTTATGATGAAGAAGATAGAAGAAAGACACAGAGTTCTTCACAGTTAGATATCAATGCTGCAAAAAATAGAGGGAAGATAGGAGTAAAGGTCCGAAGAACAAATTTAAAGCAAGACCAACAAATTTGCGAATGTTGAATGTTATCATTGTTGTCTAAAGTGACATACAAAGAAAGTGTTGTCGATAGCTCAAAAGAGACAACATAAAGGACAAAGGAAATGAAAAGACAAGTGGTAATAGCAATGATTAATAACAGTGCTTCAATTCATGCTATACACAAAGAGAATTCTTTACAACTTGTACATCCGATGACTTTGGAAATGTTAAAATGGAAAATGATGGCTTAACTAAAGTTATTGGCATAGGAGATGTGTGCTTGGGGACCAATAATGACACAATGTTGATTCTAAAAAATGTCAAGTATATTTTTGATATTCTTTTGAATTTAATTTCGGTAGGAATGTTGATGATGATGGGTTTTGTAACACCATTAGTAATGATCATTAAAAGCTTACGAAAAGTTCTATGATTGTGACTATGGGAAAAAAGTGCTCTTCATTGTACTTTATGCAAGCAAAGGTGTTAGACTTCATTATCAATACAATGGAAAATTAATGTACAATTGAGTTATAGCATAAAAGGCTTAGTCATATTAGTGAGAAGGATTTGATGGTTTTGTCCAAGAAGAAGCTCTATTTTAGAATGAAAAATGTATCCTTAAAGAAGTCTATTCATTGCTTGGCAGAGAAGCAAACCAGAGTTGCATTTAAGACATCCTCTCCTTTAGAAAATCATGTACACTTGATTTAGTACATTCTCATATTTATGGTCCTATGAAAACAAAAACACTTTTATAAATAATCATTTAAAGATGTTATGGGTCTACACCTTGAAGACAAAAAGACCAAGTATTAGATATGTTTAAACAATTTCAAGCTTCAATTGAGAGATACACTAGGAAAAAATTGAAATGCATTAGAACTGATAATAGAGGTGAGTATTCTAGACCTTTTGATTAGTATTATAGAAAACAGGGAATTATCCATAAAAAGATACCTCCAAAGACACCTCAGTTAAATGGAATAGGTGAGAGGATGAATAGAATATTAATTGAAAGAGTGAGATATTTTTTTTTCACATGCACATTTGCCTAGATCATTTTGAGGTAAGGCTTTGAGTATTGTGGTATATGTATTGAATCTTATATTGTGTGTTCCTTTAAAATTTGATGTTCTAAACAAAGTTTGGTTAAAAAAAATTGTTTCTTATGATCATTTGTGTGTCTTTGGATACAAAGCTTTTGTGAACATTCCTAAAGATGAGAGATCTAAGCTCGATGTTAAAACAAAACAGTGTATACTTTCAGTTATGGTTAAGATGAGTTTGACTACAAGTTTTATAATCCAGTGCAAAAGAAACTTATAAGAAGTTGAGATGTTGTATTTGTGGAATATCATACCATACAGGATATTAAGAAGAAAAATTACACAATGTCTCAATAAAGTGATGGTTTGATATACTTGAATCCAGTTTCTCCAAGACATATACCAATGCAGTTTGAAGATGATGTTCAAGATAACCACCGTGATACAAAGGATGTTAATACTCCCACACAGATTGAGACTCATGATTACATCCTTGTGCAGTCACCTCTATCAGAGGTTTTACCATATGTTCCACTCAGGAGGTCTATCAGAGATAGACAGCCTTTTACACAGTATTCTGCTAATAAATATGTATTACTAACTGATGAGGAAGAGCCCGAATGTTATATAGAAGCGATGGCAGATGAGCACTAGAAAGAGTAGGTTAATTCCATGTAAGATGAGATGAAGTCATTGCATGATAAGCATACATTTGAATTGATAAAATTACGTTTGGGTAAAAAGAATTTGAAAAACAAGAGGGTATATAGAATAAAGCATGAAGAACACACTTTACAACCGTGGTACAAACCTAGATTGGTTGTCAAATGATTCAGTAAGTGGAAAGGTATTGATTTTGGTGAATTTTTTTTCCCAGTGGTTAAAATGTCATCTATTCGTGTGGTTTTGGGTTTAGCAACCAATGTTGATTTAAAGATTGAGCAGATGGAAGTGAAGACTACTTTTTTCCATGGTGATTTAGACAAAGAAATTTATATAGAGCAACCAAAGGATTTCAAAGTAAAATAAAAAGAGGACCTTGTGTGCAAGCTGAAGAAAAACCTTTATAGTTTGAAACAAGCGCCAAGTTAGTAGTACAAGAAGTTTGAGTCAGCTATGAGGGAGTAAGGCTACCGAAAAATAACTTCTAACAATTGTGTTTTTGTGCAAAAATTCTCAGATGATGATTTTATTATATTGTTGCTTTATGTTTATAACATGTTAATTATTAACAGAAATGCTTCAAGAATTGACAAGTTAAAGAAGCAATTAGGTAAATCATTTGCCATGAAGGATTTAGGGTAGTAAAAGAAATTCTTATCATTTGAATTTATCGAGATAGAGCAGTCAACAAGTTATGTATATCACTGGAACAATACATTGAAAAGGTACTTAACAAGTTTTGTATGAACAAAGCTAAAGTGGTTAGCTCTCATTTTACTACACACTTTAAATTAAGTACCAAGTAGAGTTCTACAACAAATAGGGAGAAAGAAGATATGGAGAAAGTTTCTTATGTCTCAGCGATTAGAAGTTTAATATTTATGATGGTTTGCACGAGACCAAACATAGCACATGCAGTTGGTGTTATTAGTCATTTTCTGTATAAACCGAGAAAAGAGCATTAGAGTGCAGTCAAGTAGACTATGAGATATATTCGAGGTACTTTTAATTTTTTACTTACTTTTAAAATGTTATGTAGTATTATGGGTTACACTTTCTACAACAAAGACAGAATTCATCACAACAACTGCAGTATGTAAAAGGTTGTTGTGGATGAAGAGATATTTACAAGAGCTCGATTTTAAGCAACAACATTATGTAGTATTATGTGATAATCAGAGTACAATTCACCAGGGTAAGAATTCTTCTTTTCATGCAAGATCCAAGCACATTTATGCAAGGTCTCATTGGTTGAGAGCATGTTTGAACTTGAAAAGATTCACAATAACCTCGATACTCTGATATGTTGACAAAGACATCACCAAGGGAGAAGCTTGAAGTTTTTTGTTCGATTGTCGAGTTGGCAAATCCCTCTAACTAGTCAAAAAATGGGGAGATTTATTGGGCTAGATTTCCTCTTATTTTGAGAAGGCCTAATCACTGAGGCTCAAATTCGATTAAACTAAAACTATAAAAAGATGTCTTTCTTTGTTTTATTTTAGGGTTAAAAAAAATAAAAACAAAGAAAAGAGGGAGGCAAAAAAGAGAAGTAGAAAAGAAATTCGACCAGTTTTGTTCAAAAGGCTATTTCGGGTTTGTTTACTGTTGGATCAAGTTGAAATTTGACTAGTTTACTCAGAACACATAGAGTTACATTCTAGACAGTAGAGATCGAATTAAGAACCCTTCCCTTTTGTACTAAGATATTTAGTTACTATTCTGACCATCAATTTAATAAAATTTCTCTTAATTTCTTGATAGAAATTGTTTCTCTATCAAAATTAATTAATCTTGAGATTATTGTAGTTGTATACGTCAAGTTTTAACTAGAGAGAAATTGTGTACGACTATGGTCTCATGATTTTAACTAAAGTATAATGATAAATTCAACAATATTTTTGCCATAGTTGAATATGACTTTAGAAATCACAGAGAAAGAGCATCACAAAGAAAATAAAATTTTACTGAGTTACATACAAGGCCGTTGCTTGCTATTGAAATGCATCATTTTTCGATCCCAGTTTCACACTGGAAAAAAAAAATTACAAAAATAAATCGATTAAAATAGAAGGCAATGCTGAAATCTACATACTAAATGCCTAAAATATTGATTTTAATCAATTTTACAAATATAATACAAACAAAATAGTTTTAAAACCCTAAAATCCCAAACTCACAAATATATTAGTTAGAATTTAAACCAGAATTTATCCAATTTATAAAAAAAAATACATAAAAACTAACCCCGATAAATGTGTATCTCGAAATCCTAAATTGAGCATCAAGTGAGGCAGAGTGCTTTTGACGGCGGTTATTGTTTCCTATGTAAAGGCGGCCCTTGGCTTTCTCATCAACCTCCAACACGCTAAAATTACAACTTAAATTTTCGTGGTAGCTTTGAGGTTGGTTAACGACAACTCAGAGAGAGTTGGCCGAATCGACTCTAGCGCTGCCGCCGGATTTTGTTCCATTAGATGGCTGAATCAGTATCAATCTGTTGGTGGAGAAAGAGATAAAACCTAGAGAAAGGTAGAGAGAAAATGAGAGAGTTTTATTTTATTTTATGATTGGGTTTGTTTCAGGATTGCTATGCAACCATTATGCAGTAAGGCTGCTATTTTGGCTTCATTGTTGTTAGGAAATTTGAAGTAAGAGTTATTACGAGGAGATTTGAAGATTTTTGCTTATGCCGTAACTTGCAAAGAAGAAAATGTTAAAAAGAAATTTGTGTTGTCAGCGAAAGGTTGAACTTAGATTTTAATCAAGACAATCTAACGGCTGACAAAGGACTGCGTTGACTGCAATTTAGCCAAGTCCCTTAAATAAAACTTATCAAATATTTTTTCGATGTATTTTTAAATTAATTAAAAGTACATAAAACCTTAATTTCTTTGCCTCTGTAACGACGCAGAGACTAAAACTCAAAAAAGAAAATTTGTACACCAACACAATAAAAACAGCAGAACTGAAAAACAAGTTAAAGAAAGGAGATATAGTGTAGCGAAAATTCTCAAAATAATCTTCTTTTATATTCCCTTTGTATTTATAATTAATTCAAAATTATTCTTATCAAATAGATTAATTTCATAAAATTTAAATAATTTTATCCTCGGAATCATCTAATCTAAAATCAAGTAACAATAGTGTATGCTGCAGTATCTTAGGATTTTTTATTTTTTAGTTTTTTTGAATTTTAAATTTCTTTATTTTTTTAATTTATATAATAAATAATAAGTAATAAAATAAATTTTTAATTTTTTTTAATTTTTAATTTTATATGAATTTTATTATAATAAATTCTATTATAAATAAATTTAATTTCATTATTTATTATTTATTATATATATTTAAAAAATAAAAATATATATATTTATTATGTAAATTTTAAAAAATAAAGAAATTCAAATAAATAAAATTAAAAAAATTGATTCGAATACACTAAAAAACAAAAAAAAAAAAAAATTGGCTCGAATTTACTAAAAAAAAAAAATTGACCTAAGCCTCATGTGCTCATACTCTCGACTCTAGCCGTAAAGAAGATTTTTTTTTTTTTATTTGGCATTTGATTGTACTGGAACCATTTTATTTTTTTTTTAGTCTTTTAGTGTACTTGAGCTAATTTTTTTTATTTTATTATAGCAAATTTTATTATAAATAAAATTAATTTCACTTATTATTTATTATATATCTTTAAAAAATATATATTTATTATATAAATTTTAAAAAATTAAATTAAATATATATATATTTATATAACCATTAAATTTTATTTATTTTTATTTATTTTTATCTTTTTATATATTTAAAAAAAATTAATTAGGGAAAAAAATTAATTAGGGTCACACTAGGCGCAAGAGCGGGCTACGTTCGAGCAAGAGCTCATGCCGCACTCGTGCCATGTGCTCATGGCAATCGGCACCAATGGCCTCACTCGCGCCTAACTCGACCCTAATTAATTTTTTTAATAAAAAAAAAAGTCTCTATAAAACAAATGCTATAGTAATCGAGGATACTGTAGTTAAAATTTAAGATTTATGATTAGATAGTCACAAAAATAAAATTATTCAAATTTTATAAAATTAATTCATTTGATACGATTAATTTAGGATTGGATATAAATGTAAAGTGAATATAAAATAAAGTTATTTTCAAATTTTTCCTATTTTGTAGTATTGCAAACACTCCATAAAGTGCGTGAAACTTGTCTAATATTTGCCAAGAGAAAGCTACCATTACAACAAAAAAGAATATACACATTGTGATCACGCATCAATCCAAGTGCATTATTAAAGAAAGTGAACCACTTCCAATTTGTAGTTAAAACTGATTGCTTTCTTCTGAACATAACGCAGCAAGTATGCATACAAAAGCGCTAAACTCAATTCAAAGCAGGAATATGAGAAAATCTACAAACTTAACTTCCCACGACCGCCACAAGTACTACAAGATCGTGCAGATGAGCATTTTGTACAGTAGCTCCATTTCTTGGGAAGCCTAACACAAACACAGTTCAGTTCATCAAATGAATTATAATAACAATAAATGAGAAACCAAGTGAAAGAGATCAAAGGTTAAATGTACCCTGCAGTATATCGAGTAGCCATATTCTTTGCAGTCAATCTTGCCCTCTCGGCACTTTCATTGGACAATTTCTTAAGCACAAATCCTTCACCATTGCATTCAGAACATATACCCGAGCCACCACAATCTTCACATACTTTTTGAGGAATCTACATTTTGAAGAAGGATTTTCCTTTTATTAAAACTTCAGACACAAAAAAGAAAAAAAAAAAAAAGCTATGCCCACAATTTGCTTAGTGTTTTGGTTTTCCCATAAAATGCTTCTTTAAAAATGCTTAAAGAAGATATAAAAGGACTCAAGAAAAATGAGGGCATAAGAAAATTAAAGAAATGTACTCTCAATCCCTCAACACTGTAAGAAACATAATGGTATGGAAACATGCTCTTCATTGATTTTTTTTAACTTGATCAATTAAAAGCCATCCATGTCCCAAACTTGGTTTTGTACTCATTATCTTGTTGCTTGAGAATGTATTCATAGATCCTTTTTCAAGCACATCTACAATCTCTCCCAACTTTTCCTATGTTCACAGTTATCAGAAGAAAAGAACACGGTAAATTTGCTGGAGAATTCTATCATCATAACTAACATAACCAGATGGTATTTAAAAAAAAAAAAAAAACTCACATTATGACATCCAATGAAATTTGTTTTATGTTACCATATTACAATATTATTTGTGTTATTTTTCTTATATTTCAATCCAACAGGGCACCAGAGCTTCCTCCACTGGTCATATTTGTTACAACCGCGGACCCTGTGCTAGAACCACCTATCATCACAGTAAACACTGAGCTGTCTTTCCTGGAAATTGATTATCTAGCTCGTAAACTAGCTTGAAATTGTAAGAGTGGTGACCAAGATGAAGTATTATTAAATGGGCATATTCTTTAATGGTAACACAATCTAGATAGAATAAGGTTAATTGCAGTCACCGGTTATTTTATAAGAACACCAAAATTATGGTAAATGCTCCTAGCTGATCATCTGATAACACATTCTTTTCAATTCTATGCAAACTTTTAAGAATCTAACAAAATGAACTTAAAAGAGACAGAGAATGACTTGTAGTTCAGGTCCAGCTTTTCATATTATGGCAACTATTTTTGTCTCCTTTTTCTTTTTTTTTGGTATTTTGTGCATGACACCACATGGGACACATCTCTATCATTTTCCCGTACCTGAACTTGAAGGATCAAAGAATCATTCTAAATAACCTTAATGAAAAAATTGTATATTGCATATATCTTAACATGGATGATCTGTAGTAAAGAATTAGTTTTATATGTTTTTTGTGAATGAAGTACACACCTCAGTTTCCTCAGAACCTTTTGTTCTCTTCACAAACAGGGTAGCTGCCGCACCAACAAATGTGGCAGCAATTGCCACAGAAGCAGCTGTTTCTGGTAGAGCATAAGATACTGCAGGTGATCTTCTCCGTTGTTCTTGTGAATCAATTGGAGAAAAAACTTTACTATGCAACCTCTTATGAACTATCAGTTTCAAGTCCCTAGTGACTTCAGAGCATCAAAAGCAAAGATCAGCTAAAGCAGACATCAATTTAACAACAGCGTATTCTGATTATACAAAATTATGTGATATAATCAGAATAAGCATGCACACATATACACACACCCACGTCTGTTTATTAGGAAAAAACTTATTTTATAATTGACAACTTAGAAGTCGATTCATCCAAAAAAAAAATTGGATTACTACTCTAGCCCACAGAAAGCAGTTATGCAATCCATCAATCTTTCAAAATATGTTTAGCATTTCCTATGATTCCAGGTTTTGTTTCAGCAAATTTCAATAATCTATAATTCAAACGTATTCAATTAACTGTTCATACTTCATTAAAAATGTTACTATCCTTAAATGTTACAACTCTTATAGGCTTCAGTATCAATTTTTATGAAATTTGTTTCAGTTACAGTCAGTACATTATCAATGTTGACACCATATCATCACACTCAACCTGTAGATGATAAAATTAAGGGTCAAATAGGAAATCAAAAACATGTTTGGCTCAGAATTTAGGCAAATGCAATCCAAGTCCAACACTGGGTATGGCATATAGCTTGAAATAAATGGAATAGAATTTCACAAGCACAGCCAGAATTTCTCCAATGAGAGAAACCTTGTTGAAATATGAAATTTACAAGATAAACCCACCAAAAGCAGGATCTTTATATTTCAAGTCCTGAATGACAATGAAAATAAGCTTTGCCCAAATAGCAAACTCTGAACCCATAACAAAACACTTCACTGATCCAAAACATATCCACAAAAAATCATTTTCAGCCCTATTAAACATACCAAAAGGCACAATTGAAAAGACTGATCAAAACATTAACTTGAACCATCAAATTACTCCTAGCTAAACGAAGCACTCATCTTCAATCACCATTAATGTTGGTGTCCCCATTTCTATGGTTACTTCACCACCCACAACCACTCTAATTCGCTTCAAAAATACAAGACAACAAGCAACTGTTCTTATCTTTATCAAGAACAACAATCTAACAGAAACCCTTTCACCATAAATTGTGTACGGTAGTTTCACCAAATAAATAAAAACCCATCTGTAAATACATATAAACAACCTCCCAATAAAAGTCCTACTGGCCCAATCCATAATGAGCGCTTTCAATTAATTGCCTTTTTCTCATAACTTTATTACATTTGCATCAACTACCTTCGGTTTACTGTATCTGTTAAATTCACAGGCATATAGCAACAGTCGTAAGATTTAGCATTGTATTAAAATAATCATAAAAAAAACTGAAAGAGAGAATAGACTTTGCTTAACTTACTGTTATAGAAGGAAGCAGAAGACAAAGATTGCAGAGCAAGCTCCATTCAGAAAGGGTCTTTGTCCCCTGTCTATATACCGAACATCATCTACTGTGTTGCGTTGCTAGTTTTAGTACTCTTATCTCTGTTGTTGGGCAAGTTCTCAAATTGGCCCTTTACAGTGCCTACTAATTTCAAAAATGCCATCATTTCTGTACGATAAAAAAATATCAGTGGACACTGGACAATAGGATAATCCTGTGATAGCTATTACTGCTGCATATGTGTACGTTTGGTATCTGTTAAAATTTATCAGACTTTAAGATTTAACAATTTAAGTTCAACCGGTTGCATATAACTTTACATGGAAACAAGGTTCGAGATGGATAATTTTAGTTGACATTTGCGCAGCTACAACTACAAGCAACCGCGTATAAAACTAATAAATACAGTAAATAAAAGCAGTGAGATGCAATTAATGTTCTAGTGCAAGTTTAATAATGTCGACACAATTCTCTTCTACCCGCCCATGAAAGCTAGAAGTTTCACTATGCTTTAATGTGCATTGCTTCCTCATTTATGTTCATCATTGATAATCAAATCTTAAACCTTTTCTTTTTATTCATTTCACACAGCTTGTTTTCTGTTCATCATCAATCCAAGGAAACTTCAAGATTAGTTCTCAACCTTTCCATATGTTATTTTGCATTTTCCTTTTTCAACACCAGTGCTACATAGAAAATAAGAAATCAAAGTTCTTATTTTGCAAATGAGAAAGTCTTACAAGAGAATACTCTTACCACTTCATTCATATGCAAGGGCATAATTCTGTTATGGCATAAGGGGCACAGCCCCAGCTTCCACAAAAATCATTTGATAAATAAAAATTATATTTCAAGCTCTTTAAATTGATTATTTATGATTTAATTTTTATAAATTTTATTTATTTTTATTATGAATCTCAATTAGATGCTTTTTTTTTTACTTTAGTCTCTATTTGTTTCAGTAATGCACCCAATTTTTAAAGTCTAACACCAATCTATTCATATGTTCATTTAACAAAATTATATATATATATATATATATATATTTACTTTAAAAACAATCAATTATTATCACAATTAAAGTAAGTGAGAAAAAATTTAAAATACAATAGCATGATTCTCTTATATTTCCTATAAAAAAAAAAAGTCTTTGTATAAGACTTTATTCTATTTATTTATTTATTTTACGTATCCTAATTAGTTACCTAATTTATATGATGTAAGATGAGGTTATGCATACAATGAAAAAATAAAATAAAATGAAGAAATAATTTAAAAAAAAAAAAGAAAAAAAAAGGCTGCTTAGCCTAATATATAATTGATTAATGTGAATTATTAAATAGCATAATATAATTGGTGGAAATATTTGTGAAGTGAAGGTAACCCTTTTAAATGTGGTGAGTAATTAGGAACTAATACCATTCACCAACATTTTTCAATGAAAAAAATTAATAAAGGATTTATTAATTTTCATTTATGCTCGCCAAATTTCTAAATCAATATGCATGTTCTAGTCCTACTACTCACAAATAAATCTAGTTAGTTGTTGAAATCAATCTCATATCCAACTTGCTTTTGTATTATTGATTAACCCAACTAGATTTAGTACCATCGATAGGCAATATTTCTCAAGAAATGGTTTGTATTTGCCACGTGGCAAAAGCCCACAACGTTGTTAGTTGGACTAACATTGTTGGCAATAAGTGATTAATTGTTTCCAATTGAAGGGAGACAGGTAGCATTCGATTAATAAACTGTGAGAGTAGGGATGGGATGGGATGATTTATTGATAAAGTTTTAACCGCACCAACTCTTTATTCATCTAATAAAAATTCTAATCACTTATATATATAATTTAAAATTAATTAATTATAATAATAATTAAATTAAAATTAAGACATATAATAATAACATTACTCGTGGGTCGTGGCGCATTAGAGAAGTCAGTGTAAATAACAATCACGGGATTCAAGGAATTATTTTCCAAGAAAAAAGAAAGCAGCGTAAATAAATAATGGTTATCGCGTGCGAAACTTTAATTTTCAATAAAGTTATTGGCCAATTTCCCGACTTGATTAATTCTGCTAAACGGTAGCTTACTTATTACCACTAGTCTCTACCATCGATTTTAAATGAGATTTAATGGCTTCTGCTAAAGGTATTGAATCCAAATATGAATGCAATTGCATATACAATTTTCTTCTTCAGAACCCAACAGCTATAAATAATATTGCAAATCGGAGATAAGATAATTAATGAAGAAGCTAGCTTAATGACAAAGACCTAAAACCAACATTTTAATTTCTGGTTTAATATTCTCCAAAGTTATTGAATAGTAGCAATAAATATATGCATTAAATGAACAAATTCGTACGTGAAAATCACAGGTTGAGATAAAAATGTATAGCTGCAGAGATTTGGAGCAAGCGAGCAAGGTGCAATAACAAAAACTCACGGGCATCATCACATATATCACTTGTTACATAGTAAAAAAGAGCACCCACCTCAACAACTCACCACCGCACCTCCAAAAATTAAAAGAAATAATGCTACTGCATGCATATGCTAGCAAGAAATGAGCTGTTGTCATATTTCATATCAGCTACTCACGAGCTTATTTAAGTCCCCTAAGCCCCTTTTTCCATTTCTTCTCTCATAAATCCTCTTATAAAAACTCTCAACCCCAGCTCGAGCATAGCTAAATTATCAGAAATATTCAAATATTTATACTTCTTGAAGAAAATGTCTGTCTCAAACTTATACATTAAGGTCATCTATCTACTCTTATTGCTGTTTTGTTTCGACGTTTCGATAGCTGGACGAAGCATCCCGTCTAGTGTTCCGAGCACGATGATGCCGTTATCCGAAGATTATGTGAAAATGAAGCCTCTTATGTGGAGGCACAAGCACGGGGTTTTTCATGGGAAAGAAGTGAAAAATTGCATGCCAAAAGGTTTTAAGCATGCATCCGCTCCAAGCCGCTTTGTCAACTTTCACACTCTTGGTGACTGTTTTAACAAAATTAAACCTTGATGCAGCGTGGTTTCCTGAGATTGAAGACAATATTATCAAGAACACTATCTTTGTATATGGTAATGGTTTTCCCAAGTTCGAGGGATTTTTTCTTTTTATTTTATTTTATTTTTTGGCATGAGAGGATCATATATGGTTGAGGAATTGAGGATTAATTATGTATGCCTTTTCGTAAGTATGCTTATGAATGATGCTTGGAAAATCATGTTACTGACTTACTTCTATCCGTATTCTATGAATGGCAAAGAAAAATATTTGTTACCACCCGTTCGGCCATAACCAAGAGAACAAAAGGAACATGATTTTACGTACTTCATTTTGTTTTTTTTTTTTTTTTTTTTTTCCATATGATACGTGTTTGTAAAAATTATCTTCTCTTCTTTTCTCTTAATCTTTCAACTATCATCATTGCATTGGACGTGTAAAATCGATGAAGAATAAAAAAAAGTAACACAATCCAACACAAATTGTTTACCCTTTATTATTATTATTATTGTTGTTGTTGTTTGAATTTTCTCTTTTCTAATTTTTTGAATTTAAAACGACCTAGCCTGGAGGGCCATGTTTACGTAATAAATGAAAGTTATTGCATTAATAATATTACATATTTCAAAAATTATTTTAAAAGAAAATTCATTATAAAATAGAGTAATAAATATTTTTTATAAATAAAAAATTATCGTTAATTTAGTAAGTGTTGCATCATATATTATCTTATTTAAAAGAAATTTTAGGAGGATAGCATTATTCAAGTTAATATAATGAACTAGCCTCACACCTCCAACTCCAATCTCCATTCATAAATAAAGAAGTTGTTGTTTTACATTTTACTTAATCAGTTTCGTCATTTAACATACATACATACATACATACATACATGGATGTGGTTTCGAGGTCCCATAAATGAGCAACCTAGCTTCCTTGAAAAGCACGTGAACGCACCAATGACTACGTGCCCAGCTCAATTTATTGAGCTAACTGGTGTGAACGATGCTGGATTATCCCCATACATTTTAAGTGCAATAAAGGACGCTGTACGATATGTCTCCATTATCATTATATATAGTTGCGATTAAACCAAATTATATACCAAATCCCTTTTAATTGATTTAACGTTTAATTATCAAATTTGTGATAACGGATGTTTAATTCTTGTAAATGCTCGTTAAATTTTTAACAAAATTTGTATATATCTATGGATACTTATATCAATACTCCAACCCTGATGAATCATAATTGTGTATTTATTTATTTATGCACAAATCACTTATTTGTGTGTATTCATATCAATACTCCAACCAAGCATATTAAATGCCCATGAACCACAAGTGTGTTTTTATGCACAAACCACCAAATAACTTATTTGTAATTAACAAAAGTAGAAACAAATAATAACTAACTTTGAACGTTGTCAAATTTATTACCTACCATTTAGGCCACAACAATGAAAACAGAACCAAAGTAATTGATATCACTCATTTTTCTATTTGTATTTAACCTTTATTAATTTCATCTCCCAATAATATAACTTAAAACCTACAGCACCTCAATCTTGAATATTCACTTACGAAGAGAGCAATACATGAACATTTGACAAATATCAAAACCAACACAATATGCAAGAATATAAGTAACTCATAATTACCACAAGCATATGCTCGTCAGCAAGCGGTATACCGCACCTGCAATTCATTTGACTGGGTAGTGGCTCTATCGGTTCCAAATAAAGCATGAAAACTCCATCCACAAAATATAATACTTCATCAAACACAAAAATATGATGAAATTCTAATTTTTCCTTAAAACTTTAATCCATAACGACAAATAGTATAGGAGACTGGAAACTGTGTTAAACCGAGAAAAGTCATAACATTGACATGAGAACCTAGTTTGCCCGACTCAAGGAAGCTGTAAGTTCCAAGTGATAGAAGCTAATGCCGAATAGTCACTTAAATTTAAGTAAATAAAACCTAACTATACAAATCGTCTTCATCAGCCCCGCCAGCAGAGGTTGAAAACGGATCAGTTCCAGTAGTAGCTCCCCCAGTTCCTGCCTCTGAAAACCTAAATTCAGTTCCAAAACCCCTGGACTGCTGCAAGGTCTGAGCAAAGGCCTGATATTTGCGTATATCAGCATCGCTGACACTCCTTCGAGCATACTTCATGGACTCCTCAAAATGAGCAGCCTTAATCTCCGCTACCTCATCCTCAGCATCCTCATCCATAGCCTCAGGATTGTCCCTTTTCCTTCTCTCCTTCTCAATATCCTAAATAATTTCAAATTTCATAAATTATTTTGCAAACTCACCATCAAACAGCAGACAAAATATTTGACTTGGAAAAAATTAGCTTTCACACAATGTCAAATTTAAATCAAGATGAACAGAACCAGAAGCATACCTTTTCTATGTTTTCCCTAACAGCATACTTACAAGCCCGCTGGCATATCTCTGTAATGTCTGCCCCACTGAAGCCTTGAGTAAATTTAGCCAATGCTCTCAGATCAACATCTTTTGAGACTGGTGTCTTTCTCAAACAGGCTTTGAAGATCTGAAGGCGTGATTCCTCGTCTGGAAGGGGAATATAAATTAACTGGTCAAGACGACCTGGCCTCAAAAGGGCTGGGTCAATGATGTCAGGTCTGTTTGTGGCCCCAATAATAAAGACAGTCTTTTTAGCTGACATGCCATCCATTTCAGTTAGGAGTTGATTCAGCACCCGATCAGCAGCACCACCTGCATCCCCAACACTGCTTCCCCTCTACAACATTGACAAATGAAAATTTAACCCAAAATCAAGGTCCTCAATCAACATAAAAGGGAAGCAAGCAAAGCAGAAACACAAGCAGATGCATATACTGAAATTTGAAATTTAAAACCTCTATGAAACAAAGAAACAACCTGAGTGGCAATAGAGTCAAGTTCATCAAAGAAAAGAACACATGGGGCAGATTGCCGGGCCTTGTCAAATATTTCTCGAACATTGGCTTCACTCTCACCAAACCACATTGTCAGCAGTTCGGGGCCCTTGATGCTGATGAAGTTTGCTTGGCATTCATTTGCAATTGCCTTAGCCAGTAGAGTTTTCCCACATCCTGGGGGGCCATAGAAAAGGACACCTTTTGAAGGTGACATGCCAAATTTCTCAAACTTCTCCGGGTGCTCTACAGGATATTGAACAGTCTATAGAAAGCCAAAAACAAAGATTTAGCTGCCAGTTGGTTAAGAAATCACATATTGTTCTATCAGTTCCTGGTTAACAGGTTTAGTTAACTGCTTCTGAATAAAACTTTTATGTATCCTCATTCTCAGAAACAAGTTTTTGATAACA
The DNA here is from genome assembly GCA_035584115.1 of Cedrela odorata. NCBI lineage: Eukaryota > Viridiplantae > Streptophyta > Magnoliopsida > Sapindales > Meliaceae > Cedrela > Cedrela odorata. Next base: position 7,770,832 of record JAXCLQ010000005.1, on the reverse strand, counting down.
GAAAACTGAAACCATAGCCACACATAACCTAGTTCAGTAATGAATATTACCTCTTGCAGCTCCCGCTTGACATTCTCAAGGCCTCCAATGTCCTCCCAGCTGACATTAGGAACTTCCACAACCTACAAGTCAAAAAGGAAAAAGAAATTGTAGTTAGATCACAGTTGCCTGCTTCAAAAGTGAAGCAATTCTAAGCCAACTCACAAGAGATTTCCAGAAAAAATACTCACAGTTTCACGCAAAGCAGAGGGGTTGCTTGTCCCAAGAGCAGTTTGGAAGTGCTCATTTGAAACAGCCATAGAATTAAGAATCTCAGCATCAATGGTTTCATCTTCCAAGTCAATTACATCCATCTTCTCTCTGATGCATTGCAGTGCAGCTTCGGTACACAGAGCAGCAAGGTCAGCACCTACATACCCATGTGTATCTTTAGCAATCCTTTCTAGATCAACCTGTAGAGCAAAGAACCAAGTTTTCGGCAACATTAACTGGAGGAATCAATAACTGCTTAACAAATGCTCAATAACAACTGCTAATCATTTCTAAGCCAGAATCATATCTGACCAATAATACAATCATCATACAACCAATCAATTATTAATAAAGTTAAATGTTAAAACAGGTACGTGAAGCTGGATTCAAGTAGATACATGAACTCAAATCTGCCTCAATTTGTTCATGGTCAAATCCATTCCATATATAAAAACAAAGAGAATAAGTGCAACTTACATCATCAGACAGCTTCATGTTCTTGGTATGGATGCGGAGAACTTCAAGTCGCCCAACTTCATCAGGAACACCAATGTCAATCTC
>JAXCLQ010000005.1:7689921-7762636 GCA_035584115.1 Cedrela odorata | reverse complement strand
CCATAAAGTAAGATTCCTTTGGGTGGTTTCACACCAATTGATTTAAAGAGTTGAGGATGCCTTAGTGGTAGCTCCACCAACTCGCGAATCTGAGCCATCTGCTTTCGAACACCACCCACATCATCATAACCAACTTCATCCAACCTATCCTCATCTTCCCTCTTCACAGGTTCCCCCTCACAGAAAATTTCAGTGTCTGGGGCAACCACACAATACTCCCCTGGATCAGTCTCAATGACTTTGAACTCCACACTTCTCATTCCCCCTCTAACAAGGAACAAATCTCCTTTCCTCACAGGGCGATAAGCCTCAGTGAAATAAGCTGCAAAAATAATATTGGTAAAATGCATAAATAAACAGTTTAACGTCATACCCGAAAGAATACAAGAAACCACAAAACAAAAGAATACAGGTCTTTTTTAATTAGTTTGAACCACAAGAAACAAAAAATTTTGTGCATAGATAGAAAGAGAGAGCCACAATACAGAACCATTCACCGACTTCAAAATAAAATAAAGAAACTAAGAAGTGTAGAATCAACAAACAATTGAAAAACTAATATACAAGGATGAACGAAACTCACGTTTCAAGTATGCATCAAACAGATTTCCAGTAACACCTTCTATAGTATCATCAATGGGAAGAATGTGAACACGCTTCCCATACTTCACATCTTGGCACTGGTGCACAGATACAACATCTCCAAGTCGAACCCTAAGATTTGATCTAACAACCTTGTTCATCCTTATCTTAGGCTGCTCACATGTATCATCAGCAAGAGCAATGCAGATGGTGTCCTTTCTTTTCTTTCCCTAAAAACCAAATCATGAAAAGGAAACTATAAAACCAAAAAAAAAAAAAAAGCACCCAAAAATAGTGCAAGTTTTTCACAGAACGTCAAGACCTAAGAACTTTATGCAAAACCTTAAATTTCCAAAATCTTGCGCATGAGAAGCACATTGCTTATATACAACTGAAGGGGTAAAAACAATAAGTGCATCCAACACACCAAACAAAAAGCAAAAACTCCTCTTTTGTCTAGCATACATTGGAAGCAACATCACACATCCAAAATTCTATGAACCAAACCAGCACAATTTGTATCCAAAATTTTAACTTGCTAGTGCAGGACCCACAACAAATAACACAGCCACAAGAGGAAGAACATAATATGATGAATACATGATACGGTAATGGTAATTGCACCATGTAGCATGTACAAATAAAGTACAATAAATAAGCAAATAAAGTACTTATTCCCATAAAATTAATGTTAATAGGTCAGGAAAATAAAATAAAATACCTAATTCTACAAAAAAAAAAAAAGTAATAATGATAGCATAACAGAAAGAAAAATCTCGAGCTTCCTAGCATCTGAAAAACATTAAGCTTGACTAGCAGGATCTAAAATCCAAATAAATAGATAATTAAAAAGAACAAAAAAGAAACTTATCAAATTAAGTACCGAATAAATAAAAAAATTGAAAGAAAAAAGAGAGAGATCGTACTTTGATCAGGATAGTGTCACCACGGAAAATCTGGAGTTTGTCCATTGTATCAGGATGCAAACCGACGACAGAGTTGTCATCGTTGATTGCCTCGTCAACGATCAGCCGATTTGGCGATTTTTTTCTCTCCAAAATCGCCGTAGAGAAGTCTTTCTTCCCGGAACTCCTGTAACCAAACAATAAACCGTAAGATTCAATGAAATCCAAGGAAGTAAGAGAAGAAACGTGATAAATGAGTGAGTGGACTCACGCGTTGGACGATTCAGCCGGTTGAGTCATGGTTGTGCTGAGAGTCGAGAGATGGAACGATACAACGAAGAAGAGAGAGAGCAAAGTGATAATTGCGGAGTTGAGGATGTGTTTTTATAACATAATATATATATATATATATATATATATATATTTTCCAGTGTCTTGTTTCTCAAGAAATAGGATTCCTTTTAAATAAAAATATTAATTAATTGGTGGGTTAACCAGTTGGAACGTAACCCGATTACAATCACAACAGACAGAAGAAATGTTACAAAAAAAACACCCCATTTTTATTTTCATTAAATTTCTATTCTAACCCAGCTACAATGTTTACAGGCTTGAGCGGGTGTATTTAGAATATCTCTATTCTTGGCTATTAGTGGGCCGGGTTTTGCAAACAGGGCAAATGCTTGTATTTGGGCTATTGGTCGATGCAGTTAAACTATGAAGTTTATGTTCAATTTTGGTCCATTTGTAAATTTGTAATTCTATTGTACGATGAAATCAGTAATCAGTAATAATAATATATAATAATCCATCAACATATTAAAAGTGATCAATTATAAATGAGATAAAATTAAATGGATATATTATTTTTTTAAATATAAAATATCATGTAACAAACAATACATGACATGTCAGTCCTAGTCGTTATATATCTACTTGCTTGAAACACAATTGAAGTAACATCAAAGTTTCATAATTGCAAATTATGGTTGGCATGCGCTATCAATGTGTATGTGTTGCCCCATACCATACCATACCATACCATACCATACTTCCATTCTAATTCTATTATATGTAATTGTAAGGTAAACATTATTTTATTTATTGTATTAATTATTATTATCAATGACAGCACAACGTCTCACCATTTTAGCCAAAAACAATAATAATAATAATAATAATAACAACAACAACTTCCATTTTTAATCGTCTTCAATTCAAAATTATTATATTCTTAAATTCAGAGTAATTTACATTCTAAGTTCCCACCTCAACTTTCAACTTACACCAATTGATTATTGTTTAAAAATTAATATTCTTTTAAAGGCACATAATAATACATTTTCTTAAATTACATCTTCAAGAATAATAAAATTTTATTGCATAAAAAAATTAAATTAATTTGTCAATTAAAATAATTATTTTATATAATAAAAATTTATATGATAAATTAATATTTGACGAGTATCTTAATTATTCTACTAATTAAAAAAAAATCACTTTATAACCATTCAAAACACATTTGATTGTACTAAAACATTTTAATATATTTCAACAATTTTGAAAATAATATGATTTTAGAAAATACACGATGATTCTTCCCGCCAAGCCCATTGAAGTTCAAGTCCAAAATTGTGAGTTGAATTTCGTCATATTGTTTGTTTGCTATTAAAACTCGAGAATCTATTCCTTGGATAGTTGGATTTGCAAATGTGACCCACACGTTTTTTGCCCAATAATTTAGTCAATAACGCAATCACTGTAGTTCATACAAAAGGTTTGCCTCCAATTCCCAAAATCATCCATTTAGAGGAGAAAAATACATATAGTTACAACATTGGAACATTATATTAAATTATTTATTAATATATATATATATATATAATTTAGTCAATAGTAAGATGAAAGATATCCATTCAAGTACAATCATTTGAAGCATTCAAGTACTCAACTAAGAAGAGCCTTTTAAGTTGTATAATTTGGCCCCTCTTGAATGTTGAATCGGTAAAAAAATACATCATTACATCAATCTTATGAAGATTTAATTCAAGATTTAAAGTAAGTAAACAAATAAAAAAAAAAGGAAAAGACAAAATAGAAAGAGAAAAGAAAAAAAAAAGGGAATTGTGAAGAGATGAAAAGCCAACCTCTAGGCAAAAGCCAAGCCAACATAACAGGACCCAAATAAAAAAACCCGGTAAAAACGGGTCAAATCATCCACTTCCATTACTTATTAAATGGTATAACGCTTCCCTTACTCCACTCACTTCACTCCTTTCACATTTGCTTTCTGCAACTACAATAACCAAACCCAGATCCAGGTTTGTCTTTTTCTGTTCTCTGTACTTTTTTTCTTGGAAGTATGTTTGGTTAAGTTGTTAGCTTTTTTTCCTTTGTTATCTGTTTGGTTGCTAAGAATAGAAAGCTGAAAGAAAGAAAATGGATTTCGGGTGTCGAGCTTGGTGTTTGTTGGTTTATCTTATAAGGAAAAATGATTCAGCTTATCTGAGCTAAAGGGGCATTGTTTAAGTTGAGAGTGGAGGTTTGTGTTCTTCCAGGTGGAAGTTTTGATTTTTTTAAAATCTTTTTATGCATATGAAACCAAATGTTTTAATGGGTATTCTGATTTGTGTCAAGGTGAGGGAATGTTTGTGCTCGTATCGAAGACCTAAGTTTTATGGGTTTATGTTCTTGTTGTCATTTGATACTAATTTAATATTTTATAGGCAGGAAATTGGATACTTTGCTGTTGTTTTCTTTTTTGGGGTTCTAAGAGCATCAAAGAAGAGAAATGTTTCATTATATCTTTGTTTAGGAAAATAATCTCTAGTAACTGATTGTTGTAGCGTTCGTAAATGGTTTTATTTCCTGAAATTTAATGATAAAAGTTATTGTGACCTGGGATGTTTTATATTGGTTTTTGTTTTCTTCAGTGGAGTGATATCAATTGGATATTACTTGTTAAGTGTCTCTATTCTGATTAATTATTTAGAAAGCAGTTTGTATATAATTTTCCTTTCTTCTTTCTATTTGGTTCCTAAAAATGCATATAACTTTCATTCATGAATTGATTATTCTTTTATTAGAAATAGTGTAGTGATTCTACATGTGCACTTAGTAAAGTGTTCATTTACTACTGTTTCTCAGCAATACAGCAGAAGCCAGAAAGTCTTAATATCAAAATAGTTGCTGGGCACACCAATTATGTGAACTTCTTTGTTTGATCTATATATAATGTTAATTTCTTTCCTTAAAAAAATTGATGCAGGGCTGGTTGTTTACGCATGATGAGGGTGGCATTATGATGGATTGTTACCCATTTGAATTGGGAATAGCCATGTCTACAATTGTTGGGCTGACCCAATAATATGATGTTTAATTAGGGTAACAAGTAGAAGTATCCTGCTCGTCGTGGGGTTGAGTTGTCTACAGTTTGAGGTTTTGAAAATCAGAATAAAATAAAATGGAAGAAATACATTCTCAATCAGATAATTATAGGTCTTCATCGTCATCAGCAAGTAGTCCTGCAAGTAGAGTTCCCTCAAGTAACTTTTTCTACTTGCGAAAACCGGGTTCTCTGAGGCAACCAATCTCATTTGAGGATTCACCAGATTGGGAAGATACAGATATTGAAGTTAGGGTGGATGAAGGAGGCGATTCTATCAATGCTGCAACCACAACAGCTTCCCCATCTCTGTCAAAACTCAATAGTGGCTCCTTACCATCCCCACCATTACCGGAGGGTGCAGTTGTTGCAAGGAAGATTGCAGGGGCTTCAGTTGTCTGGAAAGATTTGACTGTTACCATAAAGGGGAAGAGAAAGTATTCTGACAAGGTTGTGAAGAGTTCAAATGGTTATGCCTTGCCAGGGACAATGACAGTCATCATGGGTCCTGCCAAATCAGGAAAGTCCACACTACTGAGGGCTATTGCAGGTATTTTACTGTGATTACTTTCTCACCATTCCAGTTTTTATTTATTTAAAATATCTGCATTCATGTTGTTTTTATGTGATAGGCTGAAATGCTGTTTTCTCTTGACTTCAGGAAGATTACCTCATTCTGCCAGAATTTATGGTGAAGTATTTGTGAATGGAGCAAAATCAGATATGCCTTATGGGTCATATGTAAGTTCTACATAACGTTAGTTGCTACTGAGGTTTTATATTTTTACTTTATTTTGTCTGCAAATTGCTGTCGGTGCTATTCTTTCAATCTCACTTCCAACTTTTACTTAATTTTTTTTAGTGTTTGTATTAGAAACTCCCTTTTCTGCTTTTACTTCTGCATATTTATATCCTTTTCCAAACTCCGTCTCATTCATTTTCAAGGTGGATTGACTTTTCTCATTGCATATGTGCTTGAATTTAAATTTAGCTGTGTCATCTTGGGAACTAAGTTAGTTTAAGCTGGACAGAATTTTAGGGTTCCAAACAGTAATGGACAATTAATATTGCAGGCTGTTGGGTCTTGACTGATTATGTTTTTCCCCAAAATGCAGGGATTTGTTGAGAGGGAAACCACTCTAATTGGATCGCTCACTGTTCGAGAGTACCTCTATTACTTAGCACTGCTTCAACTGCCTGGTTTCTTCTGTCAGAGGAAGGATGTGGTGGAGGATGCTATCCATGCCATGTCCTTAGGTGATTATGCAAACAAATTGATAGGTGGCCACTGTTACATGAAGGGCCTTCATAGTGGTGAGAGAAGGCGTGTTAGCATTGCGCGAGAGCTTGTTATGAGACCACATATCTTATTTATAGATGAACCTCTCTATCATCTTGATAGGTTTGTCCTTTCTTTGCAGCGGATTTGATTTTAATGAGATTTATCTGAACTTTCTTATCAATGTCTTATGTGATTGTTGGAATATTTAGGCTATGAAATGACAGGGAATGTAGTTCATTAACATCTTGGAAAAAATTCATTTGGCAAGTCTATAATAAAGGTAGAAATAAAGAAAGGAGAAAAAAAGGTTTAGCCTCTAACAATATTTATTTTTAAAATTGAAATTCTGTATGTAAGAGAGCAAATTTCTTTCTACAATTTTGATGATAATAAAAGAAAATTATCACAAGAATGTGTTCTTATCTATCTAATTTATGAAATTCACTTAAAAATATCTAGTTAACAAAGTTTTATTAAGCTGTTTTCTATGTAATCCAACTGCATTAGTGATCTGATTGTTTTATTTAGTGTTGGGGTTCACCTTGTAACATTCATATATGATTGCTGAAGCCCGTGCATATTTTTATCGATTTATTACTTTCTGTTGGAAATATGGGCATATTTGTATTGATTTATTAATCTGCTGGAACATATTTGCTTCATTGCCATGTCAGAGCTAATGTTGAATCTTATTTTATTCAGTGTCTCTGCCCTTCTGATGATGGTTACACTGAAGAAACTTGCAAGCACGGGATGCACTCTTATATTTACTATTTATCAGAGTAGCACTGAAGTATTTGGCCTTTTTGATCGGATATGTCTACTTTCAAATGGAAACACCCTATTTTTTGGGGAAACATTGTCTTGCTTACAGGTAACCAATCTTGTGGTTCTGATTCTTTTACTCTTGAATGGTTTTCCACTTTCAAAATTAGTGAATTTATAATTTACATGCTCTTTTTGGAAATAAAATGCCGTGAATGCTTATATTATATGCATTCTTGGGTTTCTATAGGGTAGAGGGGAACAAAAGATTTTAGATCTTATTATATAGTACCGTATGAAGAATTCGTTTATTTTATTTTATTTTATTATTCTGTTTTCTGAGCTACAAAATTGTCCTTGTTAGGCTGTTACTAATTACGTTCCTTTTGTTGATGAAGCACTTCTCAAATGCTGGATTTCCTTGCCCAATTATGCAAAGTCCTTCCGATCACTTTCTACGTGCGATAAATACGGATTTTGACAGGATCATAGCTATGTGCAAAAATTGGCAGGTAATTGATTCTAAACTGCAATTGTATTGCTCTCATGGACTAAATTGGAGATAAGGATACAATTAGCAAACAGAATTCAGTTCAAGTAACAGTGGGATAGATGTCTAAAGTTGTTGAGTTATCTGGTATAATGCTTACTTAAGGTGTCTAATGGTGCTTAAATGTTTTTCTTTTGTGGACATTTTTCATTTTATTTTACTGGCTTATTTGATGCAAGCTACACTTGTCATCAACTTTTCTTTGCTATCGCCTCGCAGCATTTACAATACAGAGCCTAAAATTTCTATGACAGGATGACCATGGTGATTTTTCATCTGTGAATATGGATACTGCTGTTGCTATACGCACTCTTGAGGCTACTTATAAGTCATCAGCTGATGCTGCTGCTGTTGAAGCTATGATACTTAGGCTCACTGAGAAGGTAGGCTTGTTGTTATTGTTATTAAAATTATCTGATTGTGCAACTCAAAATTTCTTGGCCTGTACATGCATGCAACTTCAGTGTGCATGCATGTTTTCTGGTCTACTGGTTCTAATGAAGATCGGTATGGGGGCTATGCACTTCTGTTTGAAAGTAGTAAGAAAACCTATGTGTCAATGTTTTGTTATTTTTGGTAGTACTATTTATGTGTCATTTTGTTTCGGTGACTTTGTGGTTTGAGATATTACTTGTTTGATTTGGTCTGCCTCTATGAATATACTTTATGTATTCTTTAGGGATTGTTGGATTGAAATGAAATGTAGAAGCACTAATCTCAGTCCCTCTCTTCTTTCATTTCTCTCTGCTCTTTTATCTCTCTTCATTTTTCTAATGTTCTTTCTCTCTTCTTTTATAGTTCTGCATTAAGTTGCCTGTAAACTTCTATAGTCATCATTAACTTGTCACACTTTACAGGAAGGTCCTCTTCTCAAAAGCAAGGGAAAGGCCAGCAATGCTACACGAATTGCAGTACTGACTTGGAGGTCATTGTTAATTATGTCAAGAGAATGGAAATACTACTGGCTTCGTCTTATTCTTTGTATGATTCTTACACTCTGTATTGGTAGTGTATTTTCCGGCTTAGGGCATTCCTTGTCTTCAGTTGTGGTGAGTATTTTAACACAATTTTTGTTATTGTGATTGGAAATAATTGTTCAAAGATGTATGATTGTTTTGTCCATGGTTGGTCAGAGATTTTCATCTTTAAATTTTAGGTGATGGTTGCCTTTTCTTATTGAATTCTTACTGTTTTGTAAGTTCTCTTGGTAAGTGTAACGCATGTATTCCTTCTCCATTAAAAGACGTGGTAAACCTCAGGTTTTGCTTTTGTCTTGTGATTGATGGTTGTGGTGGTTGGCAAAAGAGTACTCTGGAGGATATATTCCCTGCATGATTGATTATAGATTGTGCATATTAGAAATATATATTACTTGATGATATTTCCAAATGCATCAATAGGTTTGCTCAGCTTGCAAATTGTATTGTGTTAAATTTTTACCAGTGGGAAGGTTTTTCCATCATTGTTCACTTTTGTATTAAAGACAGTCTGGCATTTATTTGATTTGTCTCCCTTGAAATAATCCTGGTAGTGCATGTCTGAAAATTATTAATGATTGATGTTCCACCAGGTATCCATTTAAGTGAAAAATGAAAAGAAAGATTTGAATACCTAAGTCCAAAGTTGATGTTACATTCATACAAAGTTTTGTAATTGACACAAACATCTTGTTGGAACTGGTTTTTGTAATGGTGGGCAAGTTTGCCATGATTTCTCTTACCAATAGTCTGTGCCTTCTGTTTGATTTAAAAGACTGATAAAGTGATCTGCTTTTGGTTCTTTGTCATGTATTTTTTAGCAGTATTACTGAAGCTTTATGATATGTATTTCTCAACAATTTATGTGACAATAAAGCCAATTTGTGCCCTGGAGCATCCATGAAATTCTTTCTCTTGCTAAGCCTAGCAACAAACATTTTTCCTCCTGCTGACTTGCAGTCTGTTGTCTGATCCCCCATGCATCTTATACAGCTAAATAATAATTAGAAATCTGAGGCACTTCCTTACATGAAGGTTTCGGGGGTTACTGGTGTTCACCCAACTGAAGATTGGTGTGACCTGTGTCCCTTTAGAAGCCAGCATAATGTTCTTGTAGTTCTCTTCATGAATTCTGTTGTTTAATTTGAATCTCCAAATATGATGCATGAGTCGTTTTCTTATCTCTACGTTCTATCTTGCAGACAAGAGTTGCAGCAGTATTTGTTTTTGTATCATTTACTTCACTTTTGAGCATTGCTGGAGTACCTTCACTTAAGAAAGAAATCAAGGTACATTTACTTGCTATAGATTCTTTGTTGCTGACTCCATGGAGACAAAAGATTAGTTAATATATGGTTTGTAGGTTAAGATCGAGCATTTAATATATACTAAAAGCATTTGTGATCCTTACTCCTTGGAGACAAAAGATTAGTTAATATATGGTTTGTAGGTGTAAGATCGAGCATTTGTATATAACTAAAAGCTTTTGTGTTACCATCATTAGAGTTTGTTTATTTTATATTTTGGGATGGTCTTTGTGGGCCTCTCAATATATTGAGCATTTAATTCCTCTTCTACTATTTGAGAATAACTTAAAAAATTTCATCTACTTTCAACTCACTAAATGCTGATGATAACATGTGCTCAATATGTGAGCATCATAAAAGTGTAAAACGTGTCTTCCCAACTAAGGGAAAAATGGCCCCTTAATGCATTGAGATCTTCCTAGCATACACATCACATTCTACTAATTCATGATTATAGCTATATTTATACAGCATAGGGAAGATGATTGTTGGTTTTGGTCTTCCATGTGGAAATGGGTCACTGGAAGTGGTAGCTTTAGAACCAAGGCAAGGCCAATCTTGTTGCTACAGTATAGAGAGCATGGTTGTTGGCAGTTTTCGTCTTCCGCATGGAAATGGGTCATTGGAAGCAGTAGCTTTAGAAACAAGTTCTAGTTATTGATACATATGGAAGATTAGTCTTAGCCCTAATGGTAGGATGTGATTTATGAATTATCTTATTGTCCGTTATCATTTACTTCTGCAATTCAGGCCAGAATGAGGCATACGACGGTGTTGGGTGGGAATAGCTCTTATTGATACTTATAAAATATTGTACATTTATCTTCAGGCATAGCCTGTTGCCGCCATATTCTTCTGTAGCTATATTGGCACCCTTCGTAAAAGGATTGATTTCAAGAGGGTAGGCAATGTTCAGTGCACTTTCAAATACATCCAATAATAGTACAGCTAACTTCCCCGAACTCCAAATCAACCTTCAAAGGAAGGATGGCAGTCAAGAAAAAAGTATCCCTGATGTCATGTCATGTCAGAACAGAGATACTATGAATTATAGCGAACAAATATGCTTTAACTATTTTATATACAGTTTCATTTGAGTGATCATTGTTTCTTTTCTTGTGGTTTTAAGTGCTATTTGGGTGACGTTTAGAATGTTTTTGGCTTAAATGTCTTGAATGCCTTCAATGCTCTTATTTCAGCCGTGAAAAGATCATGTTCAATTTTGTTTTTCATATTTAATCTGAAGTAGCTCTATGAAAGTTGTTTTATGAATTTGGTTATGGATGGAGTATCTTCTTTAGAAGATTCAAGCAATTTGTTTGATAATCATATACAAGAAGTGAGACAATCAGTTCATTTTTCCTATTTGTATCTTTTGAAAAGTCAGACAATTAATTCATTTTTCTCCTCTAATTTAAAATTTTTGATCCTATTTTGCAGATATATGCCAGTGAGGAATCAAACTTGCATTCAGGAGCACTTGTCTTCTTACTTGGGCAACTCCTCTCCAGTATCCCGTTCCTGTTCCTCATCTCCATATCATCAAGTCTTGTCTTCTATTTCCTTGTTGGACTGCGAGATGAATTCAGTTTGTTGATGTACTTTGTGCTAAATTTCTTCATGTGCCTCTTAGTAAATGAAGGACTGATGCTCGTTGTAGCTTCTGTTTGGCAAGATGTTTACTGGAGCATCTTGACACTTGTATCAATACATGTGAGTTACACTTGCTACAAAACAATTTGTTCCCGAATCCAGCTGAAACGCAGGCAGGAATTCCTGGCTTATATATCTATGATAGCTCATTATTTAAAAAAAGACTGGGCTTTCAACTAAAGGCTGCTTAATGAGTTTGAAGCATTGAAGTTTAAACAGCAAAGCCAAAATTTTTATCACTGAAGTGTAGTAACAACTAGCATGCTGATGCTATGAATGTACATATATAAACTGATATTGATGTTAATAATCTGAAAAGTGATCTATGTTTCAATATTTATGATTGATTGATTGGCCAATTTGTCAGTCATAGATTATCTAGCCTTTGCTAATCTAACAGTAACATTTGTGGTATTTCAGGTGGTGATGATGCTATCTGCTGGCTATTTCAGAGTACGCAATGCGCTGCCTGGACCAGTGTGGACTTATCCAATATCCTACATTGCTTTCCACACATACTCTATACAGGCATGTGTATTTAGTATTTAGTTTTGTCAAGTTTCATATATATATGAAACTGTACTTGTTGGTTGGCTTCTTGTTCATATTTAAGAACCACCCTTGTTGCCAAACTTAGAACTCCTGGCTCTTGGGGAAAAACAATTTTCAGAAACTCATCTTTACTTTCTTTCTATTTGCCTTTCAAATTCTTTGTAGTTAAAACTTGTCGGTGAAATTTTTAGAAGTTGTCCGAGTTAGTGCTGCTTGATGGATAAAATGTTTTCCATAAATGTTAATGTTGCAGGGGCTTCTGGAGAATGAGTATCTAGTGACTTCCTTTGCGGTTGGTCAGGTGAGGACCATATCTGGGTTTCAGGCTCTCAGAAGTGCATATGACATCTCTCCTAACAGTAATTCCAAGTGGGAAAATTTACTGGTGCTGTTTCTTATGGCGGTTGGATATCGACTTGTCTTGTTTGTTCTGCTATATTTTCGTGTAAAGAAAAACACATTCATACATAAACTTGTCCAGTTTGACCATGATACAAACAACCCCAGATGAAGAAAGTGGTACTGACTGTCAATCTTTGTTGGCCGTTCAAATTGTACTGATATGCAATTCAAAATCGGTACTATTTGCCTGCAATGAAATATAGGATTGCATCATTTTAAAGGAGCTTTTGACCACTAGTTCGTGAGATTTTAGCGTCTGTTATTTATACCCTGACTTGATCATATCATGTCATATATGGCGTTTGTAATTTTGATGATGTAATTGAAAACAAGAAGAATAACAAAAAGAGCAAATCTTGACTGCATATCATTAACAATTACAATAATTTGGATGAAATTTACAACAGGAAACGATCTAATTTTCTGGGCATGTAAATTATCATTCAATCTTTAATAAAATCATCCTTGAAAATTATAACTTACAAATTGAAATTTTAATAAACTAACAGTCCAAGATCACTAAACAATAATAATTTTGTAAGACACTATACACAATATATTGATGATCAGATAGAGATTTCTTCTACTAGGATGACACAGAGCCACATTTCCTCTGGATTTTTTCCTTTAGGTCGTTGATAAACTGGGTCACATTTTTCTCTGATGATCCAGTGGACTGCAGTGCATTTTTCATAGTCTTCTTCACCTCCTTGACTGAATTCTTGAAATAATCTCCTGATTTTGCATCCATCAGATGGTTAATATTTTTTGAAACTTCCTCTTTAGTGATTGACTTCTTATTACATAGATTAAGACCCTTCCAATCATCAACAGCTAATTTACGATTAGTGAATTGATCTGTATACAAAGGGCAGCACAATAATGGAACTTCACACCAAATACTCTCAAGTATGGAATTCCAACCGCAATGAGTTAAGAGCCCTCCGATTGCAGGGTAGGCAAGCACGGAGGTCTGACAACACCAAGGTATGATAATGGCACGCTCAGCCTTCAGCAACTTCAATTTTAAATTCAGTAGGCAGGGAATGAGGATCATCTGAACTTACAATATCGGGACGAAGCACACAAACGAAATTCACTTTGCTTTCTGCAAGCCCATTAGTTACCAAAAGCCACATACAAGACTGATCCTTTAGGCTTTTTGTCGAGCCACTTGCTAAAATCAGATTGCGACCACAGGCTCGTGGCCACGATCCTTTCCTAGAACTTAGATAATGATACGGGACCAATGGTATAAAACGGCGTTTTGGTTTGGCCAGAAGAGCTGACACTGTTTCGGATTCATTCTCTTGTACAGAGCTGCATAAAATAAAATCTGCGTTTCTTGTGTCCCGAAATGAATTGATAATTATTTGGTGGCAGACTATCGTTGTATCAGCTTCTTGCAGATACGACGTGGTGTCCTTGGGATTTATATTTTGGATGCCTGGAACGTAATCTATGGGGTCTTCTTCTCGACAATCTGGTTTGAGAAATATTTATTATTTAAAGAACCAAAAATCATGCAATATTAATATGAAAAACAGGATGAAAAAAGCATATTCGAACCTAGGCATGCAAAATGACCGTTGATCGATAGAAGATCCGATGGTAATACAGTGTAAAGACCAAAGCAGATTCGGTCCAAAATGAGATGTATAACAACCCAAACTTCTTTGCAATCTTTGAAGACCACACAAAGTAAGTATCAGCAATCAAAAAGTTAACCTTCTCTCCGGAACGTACAATTTGTTCCACCACCTCTTCCACGTGGGCCGAAAAAACACGCAACAAGGCGGCCATGAACTGGTCATGGTTAAGGGACCGGTCCCACCCAACAGCCAGTCCGTCGGAAACCGTCATGTAACGTATGTCAATTACAGATTTTCGGACTCCGGCAAAGATATCGGATCCGATTTTAGGCAGCGTTTTGACCATTTGGTGGTGGATGGAGTGAGTGTTGATGAAGGTGACGGTGAAGCCTTGAGAGCAAGCTGGACGGATGGATTTACATGGCCTTGGAGATGATAGGGAACGAAAATTGCACGAGGCTTTGGGCGATTGTCTGCCACTGTTGTAAGCTTGAGGGCAACTTTTGTATTTTGAAAGTTTTTTCTTTTTTGGAAAATAACATTTTTACACCCTCTTCGTCGACATAAGACTAAACCTAATTTAATTTTTTTAATTGATCTAATTTTATCTTATTTGAACGATTTTATTGTCAAAATTAAAAATATGTTATAGCTATTTCGCTACAGTATTCGATCTACAGTGTATAATTCCCAAACATTAAATTCTCAAACTCTAAATCTAATTTTGAATATATTATTTTTTATTTTTATTTTTTTAATTTTCATTTGAGAGATTAAATAATAATTCACAAAATTAAATTTATTTATTATAATTTTTTTAAAAAATATTTTTAAATATAAAATATTTATTATGTAAATTTTAAAAATAAAGAAATTAAATGAAAATAAATTAAAATTAATAAATTAAAATTTTTAATCAAATTTAAATAAAAATATATAACTTAATTACTTAGCTAATGAAGTAAAATAAAAATAAAAATTTAATGAAATATTAAATAAATATGTAAATTTAAAATAATAATTAATTTTTTATATTTGTTTTTTGAAATTACAATTAAAAATATTTATTTTTTTAAAAAATTAATTGTAAAAAGAATTACAAAAAAGTTTTAAAAATAGTTATTTTTTCTACTTTTACTTTATAATTTTAATTGATTTAAAAATAAATTTATTTAAGTATAAATATAAAATAAATTAAAAAAGTTAATAAATATCTAAATAATTTTTGTATAATAATTCACAAAATTAAATTTATTTACTATAAATTTTTTTTTAAAAAAATTTCAAATATAATATATTTATTATGTAAAATTTAAAAATAAAGAAAATAAATAAAAATAAATTAAAAATAATAACTTAATTTTTTTAATTAAATTTAAACAAAAATATATAACTTAATTATTTAACTAATGAAGTAAAATAAAAATAAAAATTTAATGAAATATTAAATAAATATATAAAATTTAAAAATAATAATTAATTTTTTATATTTGTTTTTTGAAATTACAATTAAAAATATTTACTTTTTTAAAAAATAATCGTAAAAAAATTACAAAAAAGTTGTAAAAAAAAAATTTTAAAAATATTAATTTTTTAAAATTTTACTTTATTATTTAATTAATTTAAAAATAAATTTAAAAATAAAGTAAAAAACAGGTGGGGCCTACTCGAGCACAAGTGTTCTGGTGGGCCCCACCTATTTTTTATTTTTTAAAAAATTTATTTAAATTTATTTAAGTATAAATATAAAATAAATTTAAAAAAAGGTTAATAAGTATATAAATAATTTTTGTATATATATTTATAAATATTTCTTATTATTTTTAAATTAATTTGGTAATGTAATTTTTTTATTTTATAAAAATAAAAACTTAGTTATTTAAGTAATAAAGAAAAAAAAGTAATGAATTTTAAAAAAGAAGTTAGGCTTGTGCTAGGTCCCGAGCACAAAATTAATTAGTTTAAAATAATAAGTTAAACTTTTTACAACATTATAAAAGTAAGCACACTGATTGACCGATTTTCATGCTTATTTCTCTTCAACGCTTCTCATTTTTTCTATTTCACCAACTACTTCCGATGATAATAAGTAAGTTTTATTATTTAATGTTTTAATAGTTTTATTCATTGTTTTATTTTTTTTAATTATTTAGCACTTGTATTGTTTAATTTATTTGAATATTATGAGAATTTTATTAAAAGACTAGTGTAGTAAATTTAGATTTGATAAAAAAAAATTGTTATGATCATAGTTTGGTAAATTTATTTAGATATGCACGACAAGATTTGAGTTAGGCAAAAATTGAAAGTTATTTTATTATTTATTATTGGTATTAGGTTAGGCCGTAAAATGTTACATTATCAGACGGTTCTGAGAAAAATTAAAAGCTGCGTTGTATTGTATTATTTATTAGTGGTGTTAGGTTAAGGTAACCAAACAAGGTGGACATGTTTAGTTTGGTTTACGAATTTGTATTATTTAAACTTTTACCTAAACAATTTTTTAGTAAATTAAATAAATATAAATTATTTTGTAATCTTTTAAACATGTCTGAGATTGTACTAATTGGAGTTCGTCACAGCGGATCATGAGTTATATTATCAGACGGTTATGAAAAATACCATGATGAAAGGGTCCGACTTTTACCCGTACTGAAAAACGTCAAATTCCAACAGTTATTACACATGATAAACGACTGCATTGAAATAGATCAAAAGGAATTCACAATCTATATGAAAACAAGTTTTACAAATAGTAAAATCGGATCCGTTACATATTTAGATATTGTAAAGGACTATGATATAATTGATTTTTTAAGCACTATTGTGGTTACAAAGTCTAGACAAGTCAGTCTGTTGTACGTTACTATAGAGAGGATAGCTGCTGATGCTCACGAGGTGCATTGTACTTCTCTCTTGCAGCCTGTCAATCTGGATGTGCAAGGACAACCATTTTTTTCTTCTAGGGAAAGTAATCAATTTCATCAAGGTTTCCATCACTCACCGACTAACGTTAATACTATAAAGTCTTTACTGAGACATCATGAATATCCTACATTCCTCAAAAGATACTTTCAGTGTCAGTACAATGAAGACTCTATACAAGAACATTTTGATACTCAGCCATGTATAGAGGGCGAAGGCTTAGACATTCCACTGAACACAATTAGGACCCCTAGTAGGAATTATTGTGACGAGGATAATGATACGACTCTGAACTTAGGACATGGAGCGAATCAAATAATCAGATCAATAGGACATCATTCGAATATGTCATGTTCATCAACTTCTCGCAATTTGTTGGCAATTCCACCTTCCAATCCTTGTTTGGTAGATGTGTTGTCTAGTTCTACTTCTGATGTCATAAATATTGGGTAGATTTTCAATTCAAAGAAAGAATTAAGAGATACATTAGGAATAATGGCACTGAGGAACCATTTCCAATTTAAGGTTACCAAGTTCGCATCAGATCAGTTTGAGGTGAAATCTGTTATTGAGGGCCGTAAATGGCGCATTCGAGCAACTAACATAGATGCAAATGGCAAATATTGGTCTGTTAAAAGAATTGAAACATGTCACACCTGCCGGAGCAACCAACTACAACCAGGTCACTATCAAGCAAGCAGTCGATTTATCGGTGACTATTTAATGGATAAGTTTCAAGATCCAAGTAGGATTTACACTTTAAATAACATCTGAGATAACGTACACCAAGAATTTGGAGTGGTTGTGTCCTACTGCAAGACATGGCTGGCCAGAGAAGAAGCACATGCATTGGCGTGCTGGGATCTATCCGAGTCCAATTACTTCATCATTTTTGCCATGTGTTAGAGCAAAGAAATCCAGGCACAATAATGCACATATATACCAATGATGACAATTTCATGTACTTCTTCATGGTGCTTGGCCTCTGTCTGCGTGGTTTTATTTCATTAATCCATCTTATAATTGCTATTGATACCGAGGGACCGTGTTTGTAGCTGCAGTACTTGACAAAAATAATCAGATTTATCCTATTACTTTTAGAGTAGAGACTCTAAAAATAATGCATATTGAGAGTGGTTCTTAATCAAACTACGATTTAGTGTTTGTTTATGACAGACATGATAGCATCATTAACGATATTCAGATAGTGTTTTCCGATTTATACCACTGTTATTGTTCCTACCATATTGAAGGAAACTTCAAATCAAAATACAAGTTAAATGATAATAAGAAAGACGTTTTTCTTATGGGCTATTATATTACTACAACGGCATATGTGTTCAACGACTTCGAGAAACACATAGATAAATTGAGGTCGACACACTATGATGTTACGACCTACTTAGAAAATAATGTCGGCTTTCATTGGTGGGCAAAATGCTATTTTCCTGTCCGACATTATGACATATTGACTACAAATATTACTGAGAGTATGAATGCATTGTTGAAGGATGCACGTACTCTTCTAATTAAGGCATTAGTAGATTGAATACGGTTAGTGTTGCATCGTTGATTTTACTAGAGAAGAGAAAATGCTGCAAAATTTGAAATAGACACCCTCATTGAAGCGGCAGTGGATCAAATTAAAGAAGAGGATGGTGCATCCCGTACACTTTCAGTGTTTCCCGTTTCTTGATTTGAGTTTGAAGTCAAAGGCAAAGAAGAAGCTGTTGTCATTAATCTAAGTACAAGGACATGTCAGTGTAAGCGCTTTGACTTACGACAATTGCTTTGTGCTCATGCACTAGCTGTTATTCAATATGTTAGAGACCGGTACGGTGACTATAGCTTAATGTACTACAAGAATAACATACTCTTGACAGCATATGCTGCGGAGATTCATTCAGTCGAGACTAGAGTTTTTGGGATGTTCCGGTCGAGATCTAATTTATTATTGTCAAACCACCGATTTACTGCATATCAGCAGATCTACCTCGAAATCAACGCATCTCATCCGTTGGAGAGGAGGTCGTCTCGAAAAGATGTTCACAGTGTAAACAAATTGGACATAATCGTTCAATATGTAGAAATCCGTTGTATCACGACCAGACTGAGTGATTATTTCTTGTTTTGTAATCATATTCAAATTTATTAGGTTGTATGTTGTTTTTATGTAATAGCTTATTAAATATTTTATTTTATGTAATTGAAATAACGAATTTGCGATGTAATGTTGGTTTATACAGTTTATTTGAATTTACTTACGGAGTTGTATGTCTACAAATGTTTTAATGTTAACATTTTATAATTTTTTATCAGTTTGTTTAGCTCTTTAACTAAATTGAAACTATATATGGAAAACAATAACAAATTATAAATACTTAACAATATAAACAGGATATGTTAAAGTATGCGTCCCTAAAATAAATCGACTGCCATATTTATCCTAAAAAATAAACCGTAGGTAGAATTAAAGTCACATGGTCGTCCTAACATAAGATACTCTATAAACTTACATAAAAAAATTTCATAATCGGTGCTCCCCGGTTTTTGACAAGGGACATCTGTCACTCTGAAATGCTTAAAAGCAACATGTGTATCATACCATTTCGATCTTGCATTATATACCCGACACGCGTGCAGTAAGTAAGGTAACAACTAGCATAACGGTTACAACGCCTTACTTATCTTCTGTTTGGATTGGCCCAGCGGTACAGAATCATAAACAAATATCATGTGACCGCCCAAGTCAATAACGCAAGTAACCCAATGGTCGCCACATACCAAAGCAGGAATGGTGACAAAGTCTACGGTGGTCCATGCTCTTCTGACCCAATCTGTGTCACCTCTAACGAACTCTTCTAGATCGAGTTCAAGTGGAAAACTGCTGAGCTCAATTGCCCCACTAGTCATTTGATCCCATGGGTAAATTAATTTGGCCTGCACAATTAACATGACAACAAATTCAATGTCAACTCAAAATGAACGTTTATTTATAAGTGTCATACATACATAGAAATATGGCGATGTCACGGTCCATTTCTGGCTCAATAGACGAGGGCACACCTGCTATCGGTGCTCAAGTAGATACAAATACTCGTTGATGTGTTGTCAAAATAAAATTCATACAATTGTATTCAAAAATCGATGCATTGAAATACGTTAACAATATTTTGATCACTTACAGCATCCTCTGGTCACATATCTAGATCAGATATGCCACAAAACCATCGCGGTGTCAAGGTCATCGAACATGTCTTGATGTATGCTTTTAGGTCTGTAAGCCACTGTAGATACTTAACATATAATGCATCTGAATAAGACATCAAGGATTGATGCAGAGGTTCGATGTGTATCAGGGCAGCGTCTTAATGGAAGGGCTTCCATGTTTTCTTTTATTTGAATGAGTGTATGGATTTCAGTTATATGGACCCTTTTTCAATATTCGCTCGAATCGACTTTCCTCACGTACAGGTGAACATTGGGCTACCTTCTCCACTTGTTGTTCACCTTCAATTATGGGCGGATCCTCTCCCTATATATGTAAAATATATTTTACATTATAAATAAATTGTGTTATATAGACGTGCATAAAGTACTACTGCTATAATATAAATAAAGTTAAGGTGGTTGCTTAAACGGGTGAGCCCGAGAAACACATATGCGGCTGAGTGTGCCTCGGTGGTTGAGTGGACTGCAACAATGCGGAGTGGAGATCACCAATCATGGTGTTAACTCGACCAAAGTTTTTGATACATTGTTGACTAAAGGCTTGCAATTCTGTAGTGAGTGCATCAACCTTCCCTTCAACTCGTGCGATACAACCATCATACCGACTTGACTTATCCATACACTGTGTCTTGAAGTCCCACAACTCTGTAATCAGCGCATCAACTTTTCCTTTAACCAGTGCAATATAACTATCATATCGGCTCGAGTTGTTCATAACTTGCTGTCTGAATGCCCGATACTTTACAATCAACGCATCAACTTTTCCTTTAACTTGTGCGATACACTGCTGAATGTATGTCTGCATGTCAGCAGTGACTGTATCAAATCGATCCATCACAATCCTCTTAAAATTATTATAGTCAAAAGAGTGATGCGAATGTCCTAGTGCTGATTGCACGGACAAGTGATGCGAAAACAACACAGGTGAATGATGCATCGACAAGGCTGGAGAGTACTGAATGGACAAGGCCAGAGAATACTAAGTCGGTGGGGTCGGAGAGTACTGGGTCAGCGGTGCTGTAGAGTACTGAGTCTGCAAGGCTGGAGAGTACTGAGTTAGTGGGGTCGGAGAGTATTGAGTTGGCAGGGCCGGAGAATACTGAGTCGGTAGGGCCGAAGAATACTGAGTCAGTAGCGTGGCCGAGTATTGGGGTTGCAAGGTTGAAAACTACAACGACACCCCTTCTGTATAATACGGCTGCTATGGTGACTGGTAATATGTTGACGCACATGGAAACGACGTCGATGGGGTAGCCTGCATCAGTTGATACATATATCTCAAACACCAACATAATATATTAAATTGTTAAATATCATATGTAGGTATTTCAAAAACCAAACCTAAGCTGCGGATGCCGTAGCCGCATGTGTAGATTTACATTTAGGCTTTGGCCTGGTTGCTTCTATCATTGAAATTACCTCCGTACTTACCCTGTAGCTTTGAGAGCTGAAACAACTCCAAGATGTAAGGATTACTCATATTGGCTGCCTCCAGCTTTAGCGAAAGGAGTAAACGAATGTACTGAAATCAAAGGGGAAAAATAATGTTGGTTGGTTGTTTATAGATTAAATTTTTTATAAAATTTGGGTGAAAATAATTTTACCCATGACTGTTTCAGCAAGTGTTTATATACGCCTTGCAGACTAATACGACGATTCCTCGTTTGCCAACGTAGGATTTGTGGGACGTTGTTACTAACTTTTTTAACCAAACTACGAAGCAAGCTAGGCACATACTTATATATCCATACCTACGTTGTAATTAATGACAAATAATATAAAAATCATCACGTATAAATGTGAATTAAAAAATGAACTGAAACTATTACTGATAGTTACCTAAAATGCATTAGCCATTCCAACAATATTGTACTTTCCCCTAAAATTCTTACCCAGCTCGGCCAACTTTGCAGTATCTTTCTTATGTTTGATATATATCTGTGTGATAGAATGACACAATTAGGCGAACATGTATTGGAAGACAATAGTTCCTCACAGATATTGATTAAACTATGGAAGATCCTATGTCATACCCAACACCCATAAATCAGCTTAAGCACGTCCCCCGACCAATCAAAAACCTCTCAACCATGTAGAAAAGCGACAACCATATGGCATCCAAATTAGGTATCATATCAAAATCAAGCTTATCGTAGACCATCTCAATGTCATCCAAAGTAATAGGTTTACGATCATTAAAATACTTGTACAACAATCGTAAGCTATCAGGAATAGTCAAAGCAGGGCAATCTCCAACTCGCAAGCCAATAATCAACCCTAAATCTATGCGTGAAAAACAGATTGACTGGCTCAAATATGAAACCACATATCGTTACTGTCCTCTACATTAAATTCGTGTAACATGTAATGGATTAGAATAAGATAGTGGTGTAAGCCTTCGATAGATAATGATTGTCCAAAATATGACTGTGTAAATAAATCAATTTGAGTCTCTATTAATTTAGATCAGATATGTTCTATCATACTAAATCGAAATAAACAAGTTCTCTCCACATGAAAGTACTCGAATGTTGAAATCTTCAATTGAGATTGTTCAGCCATTTGTACTTAAATAATTTACAAATTTAAAACATTAAATTATACTAAATATATTTATTTATTTACCTAAATATATTAATTTACAAATTTATATGTAAATAATTTCTGACTGACATATATTTATTTATACATACATATATATATACATATTTAAAATACACACACATACATTCATATATATATATATATACATATTTAAAATACACACACATATATATATATATATATACACACACACACATATTTTTAAATACATATATATACAAACGATTTATTTTAAATACATACATATACACTACACATATTTTTAAATACATACATATATATATACAGACACATACACATATTTTTAAAGACATATATATATATATATATATATATAAATATACATATGATTTATTTTAAATACATGCATATACACTACACATATTTTTACACATATTTTTAAATACATACATACACACACACACACAAATACATATATATATATATATATATTTGTGTGTATATATATATACGCAAATATATACAAAAATATATATATATATAAATATAAATTATACTATAAAATTACAATATATATGTATATATATATGTATATAAATATAAACTTAATACTAAAATTATCTATCTAAATAAATAAATACTAATAAATATTAATTTCTAATTTTTCTAAAATAAAATTAAAATTTTAATAATTAATTAACAATTAAATTAAATTATCTTTTTTAGTCGAAATTTTTCTCTGAAAAAGTTTTGTTTCAAGAATATATGCCGAAATTATAAAAAGGAAGTTAAAAAGAGAGCTTGAAAATAGAGAATAACTAGGATTGAAGTAAATGTTTGTTTATATCAGTAATTTTTTTTTAATTTATTGTTTATTTTAATTATTTTAAATTAAAATAATATTTAAAAAAAACTAAAAAAGTTTTTGGGTTGTACTGAGATCTACACCCGAATACAGCCAAATTGGGGCCTATCACTTTATTTATTTATTTATTTTAATTTATATTATATTTATACTAAAATAATTTAAATAAAAAATAAATTAGTCCACCTGAATACCTGTGCTTGGGTTTGTAACAGAAATACCGTATTGCATAATTGATAACGAGGGTAAAATTATTTAAATGTAGTGTATACATCGTAATTTATATTATACTTATACTAAAATAATTAATAACAAAAATAAAATTATTTAAATGACTTAAAATTGGAGGTGAGATAAAATTAAAATTAGATGTTAGTATTGGCAGATCGCTAAACAGAGATAAAAAAATATTATTTTCAAAATTTCGAGGAACTTTGTCGTCAATAAATTCTCCACAATTTCAGATTCAAAAATAAAACTTAGGACCATGGCTATCTCAGCGTCGATGTTAAACGGCGAGAGAGGCGTGGTCGTTTTGTTCGTGTGTCGCGTCCTCCTCTCTCTCCCGCTTTCTCTCCTCTGCCATGGCCTCAATCTCGCTCTCCTCTCTTTGTTCGCTCTGTTCCTCGATATACGCGTCGATAATTCCGCATGTCTCTCGTGTTTCAAGACCAGCTACGCTGTTTCTTCTCTAATTTTGAAAATTATATTTGTAAGTAAACTTTTCTTTTTTTTAATGGCATTTCTTGTAATTATCGGGCCAGTTTGAAACAAAATGGAATTGAAATAAGCGAAATGAAAGTGTTTAGCGGTTTAATTGATCTTCAGGCCGGGTGTTTCGTCGGGGATACTGCTACGGGCATTGACACTGCCAACTGTAATGATCTCCAAGCTGATACAGCTTACGAGAGCGTATTCACTGCATCAAATTGAGCTTCAAGGTACCAGTTTTGATTACCCATTTGACTCGATGGATATTATGGTTTAGTATCAATCAATCTGCACCTTGTTAAATATATCTTGGCTGCTGTTAATTCTAGGAGAAATATAACATTTTGATAGGTTATCTTGATGACTTTAGATAGATAGTTGCAAATCATCGTGATTCTAGTCTTACCTTGTTATTGGATTAGAGTTCAAGAATTTTGGGTTTTGACTGCTAATTGTTTTAAACTAGTGGGTTACTATGTTCTTTGCCCCCAGATTTTGAGTTTTAATATCGATATTGGAATTCATAAGGTTAATGGTTGATGCCAATGTATAATGGGATTTAAAAAATTCTCATTGGTTAAAGTTTTGTGCTTTGTGGGTTACCCTTTGTGAAATATGTGATTTTCCAAGTCATCTTTTTTAACCTATCTTATTAATATCTAATGCTGTTGCAGCATATTGTGTATAACCGTCTTGTGATTACCTATGTCAAGTACGGTAACTGAAAAAAATACAGTTAATCGCTTGGTCTTTCCTTTCATTTTTCTTTTAAATTTTAAATCAAGATTAAAAACCGTGCATAACTGTCTTTCAGCATTCCAGTCTAGGTCTAATCAACTGACTTCCTTCTAATATTTCTCACGTACCTTCTTCCATCATTTATGTTAAAATCTTGTCTCCTTGCAACTTTTCATCTTATAATAAACATAATTGATCATGATATTTGTCCTTTTGGTTGTTGATTATCTGTCATTTTGCACTGCATAGAGCTTGAACATATGACAATGCAATACTGGGCCACATCTGCCTGCTGTTTTGGTGTGCTTATTTTCCTCTGCATAGTTGTGTTGTGTACGCCCAATGCTATGCGTTCTCCTCGATCATGTAGTGTTTGGGGTGCGACATTGAGCTTTTTCTGTATAGCATCATATGCAGCAACTTGCTGTGTCTCGCTTGCCGCAATATCTCATACTGGTACGCATATACTTCTCTGTAACTACCTTTTCTTATAGGTGGTGGTGCATCTTATTTGTTGTGTGAGAAAGTGTATTTAGTGTTTTGTGGATTTTTACATCAACAATTTCTTTCACATAGATCTCGTAGGCTGTTTCCAAATTTAGAGTTTAGAAATATATGCCCGGCTGAGATTGTTATTTGCTTGTATTTTACAGGCTCTAACACTGTATTAAAGTTAATGTGGGAACTATGTCATGGATTGGTAGTGGTGAAGTTACTTCAGGATCTTCTTAATACATTTCCATCTTGTGCTTCCATTGGTACATCTCATACTTCTCTTTCTGAGAACTCTTTTGTTTTTTTCCTTATAAGATTGAGTGCAATTAAAAGGAGGAAAACGAACTACAACAAGAAAGTCTCCATTTTGAAATAGTAGCACATTTGAATACTGTCAGATTCCTTCACGATAGTGCTTGTTCTTACTGGACAAGATTTGTGCAACCCCTAACTAACACTAGCAAAATTTTTGGGAGTTTTACTGGTGTTGATTCTTACTCTTGTTTTTATTTGTTACATTTAAATATTGTATAAAGTTTTTCCTTTAACAAATACTGTATAATATAGGTGCTATTTATTTCAAATAATAGAGACATTACAAAGAAAGGAAACAAATGCCATTTTATATTGCCAGATTTTCTTAACTCCCTTTAGCTGATTAACGCAGTGTGGGCTCCACACACAATTATTTTTCATTTCCTTTTTATTGACTTATTTTTATAAACGAAGATGTTTCTCTTTCCTTGTTGATGATTTTTATTGGGTCTCTACATTAGGGGAAGTGCTCTTGGTGACTACTGGCCTTGTTCTCTATTTCGGTGACATGTTGGCATGTACGATTGCAAAGGTTGGTTTTTTCTTCACTGCATGGTTTATATTCTTCTTGAACAAGCTAGCTACATTGTCATTTTATTGGCAATAGCACTGTTTGAACAGGTTTCCGGAAGCTTGATTTCGGCAGACTTGGTTTCTATAAAATACAGAATTAGAAGAAGTGAGATTAGTATTATTATACAGGTATGGCTCTCTAAGTAATGAAGTTCACTGTTAATGATTTGGCTGGATTGTGAAAATTGCTTTCTTCCATGCTGGGAGTGTTGCTTGGCCTACTTCTTTTACCAACGTTCTTCAAGTTTGTACTACATTTATGGGAACTTTCTTTAAATAAAAGCCATTCTGAGGCAAGACCTGGCAATGAGATTGGGAGATCTGTATTATTTTTTGTGTTCCTTGCGTTTATCTTGGTCATGATTGTCCCATCCTGGATGCAGTTTGTTCAGTATTTTCATGTGCATCCATTGTTAAGGTATTGCTATCCCCAAAATTTACTACATCTTAGATATGACTGCTTTTTGTTGCTATTATATAAGTTGATGTGCAGTATAGGAATTTCACTAAGTAGTTTTAAATGGCTTTAAAATGAACGTTGTGGGCAATGGATACATCATATTAGTTGTTTGGTAGATACTGATGCAGGTTTTATGCACTTATGGTGTTTGATTATTTTGAGGGGGTTCAAAATAAAAAGGAATGACATTGAGGATCCAGAGCTGGAGAATGAGGCAATCTCCTGGAAAAGAAGGATGTTCTGGTAGTAGATGACAGAATGCCAAGATTTGAATACATGCATGTTCAAAGGTTCAGAAGTGACAGGATATTGAGAGTAACCCTAGTAATCTATTTGGAGTATAACACCAGCTCTTGATTTTTTGGTTGGATAATACATTTATAATCCATGTGGTCTTGAGTTCTTTCTGAAAATAGTTAGAAAAGGAAGAAGGTTCTTTCTATGAGAAGCATTTGCTATGGCACCTTTATTGAGCATATTTTAATGTGACAAACCCTACATTTGAGCTGTAAGACAAGATTCTAACAGTCATCTGATGTGGCTAGTTAGATGGGTTCATTTTAATAATAGGGAAGCCCAAGGATGAAGGATATTCCTTGATCTTGCTACGGATCAATGATCAGTTCAGTATGCCGTTTGATGTGTTTGTCCAAGTTTATGAAAGCCGCAACCTAGTGAGAAATGGAATGTGGGAATCTACCATGAGCAAATATTTAATTAAAGCTTGGTGTTATTTTTTGAAGTACTTTTACTCTAAGCCATTGTCAGCGCTAGGTCTTCATGTGCACATATAATACTAAAAAATGCAACTTTCATAAAATTCATATGAAGAAGTTACATAGTAGAATCCTCTGTTCTGCCACCTCTCATTGAAACGTATGTGGTTTCCAACAGTATGAAATGTTGATGGCAGTTACGGAACTAGTGATGAAGATTTGTTTTCTGATGCATAAGGGAAGGCATCTATTTGATGCTGTCACTTGCAGCCATTTTGAGGGAGAGGTTACAACTTACAAGAAGCATTAATATGGGCCTAGATTCTCATATATTATGTAGGAGTTTCTTTGTGCTGTCTACCTTTCTGTTTCCATTATTAAGTTTCCTATAAAAGGCATTGCCCTTTCTCATATATATCCATTCCTGTTGTTAAATTTCCCATAAAAGGCATTCTCCTTTCTCATAAATCATATTTTTATATACTGAGAAGCAGCTAATCTATTTGTGACAATTTATCATATTTATTTCTACCTTGTTTACCTCATTGCATAGACATGTTCATAGTGATATGATTTTGTGAGATCAATCAAGCCATACGGTATTGTTGAATTTTGTAAATGTATTTGGTCCTTGCTTTGTTTGCCTGCCTTGTTCTTAGCCTGTCACATTCTCTGCAATTTTTCATATAAGTGGTCATTTGCTTTTATATATCTTGTCCTGTGGTTTAGCAAGATCTTTTTCCATAAAATTTTCTAATGTTTATTTTCTTGGAACCATTTAACAGGGTACTCACATTTGTTTTCTCGGAACCATTTAAAAGACTGTCATTGTGTATCTACTGGGTGTCCCTGATATATGCATCTGTTTTGCGTTTTTACGATATCTCAAAGATTAGTAAAATTGAGAGGATTCTTCTTTGAAAATATTACCATCTGATGGCCGTTTTAATGTTTGTACCAGCTCTTATCTTCCAGGTGATTTGGGAATAAAGTAAGGAATATTTTTCATTTGGAGAAGTTCATGCTAGTTCTTCATATCATATTGACTGTATTTTCTTTTCCAGCCAAAATTTCTTGATCTAGCATTTGGGGCAGCTTTGGTGGTCTTCTTGGCATTAGAAATTATTCGAGTAAGTTCATCAAACATGCATATATTGTAGATATAGACAATTTTTCTGTTTTGGAATATCCTATGAAAAATATATAATGGCTAAATGTTTATTAGTGTAGCTGATGTCACTTCGCTCAACTTTTCTGTTTTCAGTTCAAAATGTAGATGTCTTAGTTTAGAATTTTATAATGCAGTATTAAGAAATTGCTTTTGAATATGGTGGTAATATTCTTGCAAACTCAAGCAAACATAGAACTAAGATGGTGAAAACTTGTAATATGAGGCTGTAATCTGAGAATTGTATTTGCATCCTTTCAAATATTACAACTGAGTAAAACCTTAAGCCTATTAGCTTGGTTTACTACAGTAGGCTCTTATAACTTACAAGCTGGGTTTCACTTCTGTGATGAGCTTGAAAACTGTTAAATTGGTTTCGTAGTTTCTATGTTCCTTTTGTGGTTGATCTTGCATAACCATCTTCTTTGTTGCAAGGTATGGAGAATTTGGCCTTGGGGACAACTCATTCATCAATTTATGAATGCTTTCACAGACCATCGTGATTCTGATCTCCTAACTGTCAGGTATGAGGTGCTATTTTGCTTGCTGAGAACCACATTACACGGCTGATGCAAACAAGTTTTAGTGCCTCCTTTATGATTTTATTTTCCCTTTTCAGCCACTTTTCACTGTTGTTGGGATGTGCATTTCCAATTTGGATGTCATCCGGGTTCAATGATCGACCCCTTGCCCCATTTGCTGGGATTTTGAGCCTTGGAATTGGAGATACGATGGTTAGTGTGCTTAATATTGACATCATTCTCTCTTTATGATGATATTTGCTATTCAATCATGACTGCATCTCAAGATTTGGTACTTGGATATTTTCAAGGATGAAATTGCTATTGACCTGGTGAGATCAATGTAATCTGTTTTTGATGTGGATGCGGAACCAGAATAATTATGTTTTGTAGGAAATACAACTTGTTATGGCAGTGAACAGTAATTTCTAATGATAAGCAGAAATATTCACAAGTCAATTGTAATTTAAATATAAATGTGGTGGATTTGTAGGAAGAAAATATGCACTTTCAGAAGTTACTGATTTCCTTCAATTGTAACTTCAACACATCATTCTCTTTTGTTGCTCATTGGTAGTTTTATTTTTTAAAGTACTTGTATGGTTTTACTTTATGTTCAGGCATCAATGGTTGGTTACAAGTATGGTGTCCTTAGGTGGAGCAAAAATGGCAGTAAGTTATCTTTTTTTTTTTTTTTTTTTCCTGGGCATTTGTGTGCCTGTGCTTGTGCACATTTGCCTATTAGGGCTTTTCCTGTTGACTTGCTAATATGTGTGAAACTTTTCTTCTTACTAGAGAAAACTGTTGAAGGTACTGCTACTGGCATAACTTCGGTCCTGGTGGCTTGCTCAATTTTGCTTCCTCTTCTAGCATCTACAGAATATATTTTTATGGAGGTCTCCCTTCGTTCTCTCTCAATCTATTTGGGATACAATACAAACATACACAGGAAAGTGCATTAGTGTTTCTGTAACTTAAGAAAATCAAAATGTTGTATTTGGGAAAATCTGTTTTGGTATCTTTTCCTTTCGTTCCTTTAGTCAACGTGCAATTGCTGATGTCTTTAACTCAAATTTTGCAGCACTGGTTCTCTCTGATTCTAGCGTGACTGTGAGTGGTTTGTTGGAGGCCTACACAGCACAACTTGATAATGCCTTCATACCACTTATATTCTACTGCCTTCTCTGTTTGTAAATGCAGCTACAGCATTCCAAAAATTAATACACAACATTCGGTAATAATAACCACCTTAGATTTCTGTGATCTACAGTCAGTGCTCGCCCGAGAACCTTTTTGTAGATATTACCAATATTATAGCAGAGATAACACACGGCCTGATGTCGGAGATTGTTTTTGGACAGGGTTTAGGATTTACAATTATTTATTTCGTAACACAGTAAGTGGGTATTTCAGCCAGTACATATGCAAAGGAGCAGCCCCCCATGGCATTTACAAGTTCAGAATTGTTTTTTATTTTTTATTTTTTTCTCATCCCCTCCATTACAATCCAGGGGTTGCTGAAGAAGAGTCAAAAGTCAGTGGTAATAGAGAAGAGTTGGAATTCTATTGACATACGTTATTGTATTAATGAAACAAGTTAATCATTAGAATCTTTTATAACTGACATAATAACAGTTTTTTGACTGCAAAATATTCTTTCCAATGTTCTCTCACCCTTGTCATTAAGTTGGCTTACAATTTACAAGTTATTTTCTTTGCTAGATTCTCAGTAATCTGAATTTTGCCCGCTGACACTGTGAAATGGTGAGTTTAAGGTGCAGTGCGTGGTTAATATATGAGAGAAAAGAGCAAACGGTTGAGCGTATATGGGACGTTGCAAATACTTACGATGTGTGGTTGAGTGTAAATAATTTAGAAAGACAAATTAGATTGAAGCTAATTGCATTTGATGTACTGAAAAGTTGAAAAAAATATTTTTGGTAAGCGTACTCCGAAAGAAGTAATCGTGTTGGGTTTGAGTATTCACCTTTCTGAACCTATCTAACAATCGAAGGGTACAAGAAGATTAGTACATTTCTAGCGCTTGGCTTTGTCTTTACTTTAATTGAATATAAACCGACTTAAGCAGCATTGCTCATTGGCTAAACTGTATGGAAATTAAAAATAAGAAAAATGAAGAGTTAGATAGTAAGCAAATCAAGGCATGGCAAAATCGACCTACATACCGACTGTGCCAGTAATTTGAAGGCAGATATGGCTAGCTTAAAGGACATTTCATGGTAAGTTGATGACTATTAACTAGAAAGTTCCCACTCACATGCTTTGGTGCACATTAAATCCAAAGTCAGTCCGACCATGTCCTTCTCTCTTTTTTTCTTTCATGCCACGCCATTGTAAATATCGACCGTCCAGTCCTATCCCTGCTCCTCTTAACCCCTATGTATAAACCAAGCTAGCATATGATAAAAACAACCACCAAGTACTACAAAAGAGTCTTCTGTTGGGTAGAAATAGAATTTCTTCCCTGATGAATATGAAGAAATCAGAGACTCAACCATTGTGCCTGAAGATGTTAAAGAAGGACATGTTGCTCTGTTAGCTGTGGACGGAGGTGAACCAAAGAGATTCATCGTCCCATTGAATTATCTGACGCGTCCTACATTTATGAGGCTTCTGGAGCAAGCGGCTGAAGAATATGGGTTTGATATTGAAGATGCACTCACAATTCCATGCGGGCCAAGTGAGCTCGAGAGAATATTGGCTGAAGAACAATGGCATGACCATGATGAATCCAGTGTCAGTGTTAAATAGAGTGCTTGCAATTCCACGGTGCAAATCTGTTAAAACATGATGCTAGCTGTTTCAGTAGCTTACGAATTGATGATCTTTTCCTTCTTTTTCTGTTTCAACTCTTTTTTGTTTCCCCATGTTTGGCGCTTTGATGAAGTCCAAGAAACATGGGAATTAGGTCACGCACGAGTTCCGTGTAAACAATCACGTCTTAATTGCTTTTTTGTGGACCATGAAGATGCATGTCTTTGCTTAACGGACATGCAATGTATTAATTTGCACGAGTGTACTATGATTGGCTTGGTTGGTGATCCAGGTCAATATTAAAATAGCTGAAATAGCTAAAGAGTGGTTCTTTGCCCAAATTGCAAAATGAATACCGAATTTTCCTCCAAATAATGAATCATTTTAGGGGTTGGAAAGCTTTAAAAATATCAATTTCACATGGTTAAATGCCCTTCGAATTTTAAATTAACAGATATATATCTCAAGTCAAATCATGATAAGTAAATAAAAGGGCAAACTAAGAGAAAAGAAAACAGCTCCACATGTTGATCTATTCTAGACAAGGATACAAAAAAATTTATAACTTGAGACATGACTAGACATGTGAACAATGGTAGTACAGATACACATGGTCGTGGCTTCCATATTAGGGTTATGGCCGTAGGCGTGAGCCTGGCCCATGCTCCTCCTCACATATACGTCAAATGAATGTTGCCATGAGAATGCGAGGACCATTTCTAACATTTCCTATACCACAGTACGTAGTAGTACCTTGTACTCATACTCATCTTCCACGTTGTCTAGGGCTCACGTGGCATGCATCAACATATATAATTTTTAAGTTTGTGCATTCTGAAATCAATATGGCAATTTCACCTTAGTCACCAAAAAAAGACAGGAAGGAATCAACTAACTTTCAAACATAATCAATTAACAATTACGTGGATAATTTTTTTAAAATTAAATTGGGTCATAAATTTATATATAATTTAATAGTTAAAATTTGTTTTTTTTAAAGTTATTAGTAAAATTTATAACAAGTAGTACTAATTATACAAATTTATTTTTACGGGAGAAAAAAATTCAAAAGAGTAAAAGAAAATAAATTATTTAGAATATGTGGTAAAAATATAATTTTGCTATATTCATTTGTATGGAAATAGTTTATATAAAATTTTGTATATCTAATATTAGAATGAGTTTATATGAGAAGATTTTGTATAAAAAATTGTATCTCTAACATTAAGACTAAACAATTTTTTTTTTTTTTTTGTTTCTTCAAGCATGGGATAATCACTAATTACATCCCTATGTTTCTGTCCTATATTTATGGATAATAAAAGAATTTCTTACCTAAGCGCATACAAGACTTGAGATTTGTGATTAATCAATAAGCATAAATCTCTGCTATTTGCAGAGCCTTCGAAAATATTTTAGAAAATTCCTCGAATTGGATTTTATAACAAGAACATATTCAATGGTATATTATTGATCTTATGAAGAACAACAAATTAACTAATTAACCCCAGGTATTGTAGTAAATATTGCCTTCTTATGTTAGGGTTTACAAAAACCCTCACTGCTGTCACTGGTGATACCCTACTCCCGTATCTCATCTTTCGAGGTTATTTTGTCCCATTTGGCTTCTATTTATTCATTTATGAATTCTTCCCTATCTTCATGCTTTGATCTCTCTTGTGGTAGCCATGTTAGTTTGCTGCCTAACATCATCCGCTATATGTGGTTCCATCACTTAAATGAACAATCTTCTTGCCGACAAAGTGGCGAAAAAAAAATCTGATTACTGCTAGAACACACCCGCCAATTAAAAGCTTTCGACATCAGATGTTTTGATCATGAACTTTTTGCACTTTTTTCTTTTCCATTGACGATTGATCAGATATATATAACATTGACATCACAGTATTTTTCTTTGTATCGTTATCTGACTCTTATGTAAATTTCTTTAAAGATGAGCATTTCCTTGTACATATCAGCTATCATTGCCATTATTCTAGGTCTTTTAGACACAACATTGGCATTTTTTCCCAAGATTTTTTCAGGTTAATTAGCTTGAATGGCAGGTTCCAACTTTTATTACCCCATCAAAAATCTATTCACTAAACAAGAAAATAGGGAAAATCACCTGTTATTTACTATAACGTTTATATCAATAAATGTGGCAATTGAATATTAATACTTCTTATATTACTTCTATATTGATTTCTCAGGATACCATGTTCATCCTTATAAGCTTCTTTTATTACTTATATATTCATTTCTCAGTTATTATAATGATAAAATAAATTTATAAGAATAATATCAATCATTTAACATTTTACCGCCAAACCAAACTACATGGTGTCCAAAATTATTTATTTGCATGAGAATAGATAAATAAGAGATCTGAAACATCGGTCATGAACATTTATAGATTGCCTCGTGAAGACATATCTATATTTATCTAAGTACATGTATGTTTTACATAAAGACGATATTGATCAAGTGCATATACTGTTAGCATCTTTGTTTGTTATATATAGCTCTAGGCCATATAGAAAATGTCCTTATAACTATTTGAAAAGTCATTTTACTAGGACTTCTGCTAAAAGAATTGCTAGACATTATACATGACATATTAAAGCATCTAGGGTTTCAATTTTATCAACAATTGGTCAATACAACAACCACAAATGAAATCGCGTATATATTCAATAAAACATAACTAAAAATACAAAGTTACACCTTTTCTTACTTCAGTATCTCTCAACAGGCAAATGACCTATCAAACCCTAGATTTCGCTTTTAAAAAAGTGATGATTCAAGAAAAAGAAAATTCTACTTAAGTTAGTATGCTTTAAAATGATTTTTGTGGTTAATTTGTAAGATTTTAATACTAACAAATTTAAAATGCAAGTTTTCTCAAAGTGAAAATTCCTTGTGGAGATGATGGGTGTGGTCCAGCATTTAGCATTTTTTAAATGAGGGAGCTATTTTATTTTATGTTTTTAATTTAGCTTGAAGATGAAAAGACTCTATTTTATCCCTACACTATGACACATTTTCAACCAGCGTTAAATATTTGATACCTAATTGATGCGCTCTAAGAGTTATAATAGTCAAATACTTGAAAATTTCGTTTTAACAAGTAATTCTCAATTTTATTTAATTTATCTTATTAATTAAAATCACACAGTATAAAGCAAGTAAATAAAGAAGAGAAGTAATTTTTAATGTGGTTCGAATTTTTCAATCCTACTTCCCTAAGGTCACACTTAAAGAAAATAATCAATTAAGAAATTAAATAATTATGAACACTAATGAATTTAAACAAAATAATGACTCGCTCTTATTATTGTTGTCACTGTGTTGAATCTTTTTTTATGACATTGTTTAGCGAGATCCCCTCGCTTTGTCATGTCAAAATCTCTTTGACAAATTCAGCAAGATTTGTAAGATCTCTTTATTTGATGCTATTCAACTTCCTTCAACTAACATAAATGATTCTCTCGAAAAATGTCTTATTCGTCTCCCAAACAACAATGTAAATCCTAAAAAATGATAATTTGATTTATTCTTGTTGTGGAAATATAGTAAAGTTTCTTTTAAGAATATTAATGCATATCTTATGTGGAAAGCAAGATGTTGAGGCTTGAAATTGGGTCATGAAAGATATATTTGCTTTCTTGAATATTTTTTTATTATGATCATTTATGATTTAAGAAAGATTAGGAAAATATTTAGGACAGTTATTCCAATTTTACGTGATTGTATTAAGTATAAATTTGGAGATCTTTATGAAATGAGTTATCCTAGTTATAATATTAAATTGTATTAAGTGACTTTTGATTATGGAGCTATTTTGGATTTTGTTTTTAAGAGATTTATAAGGATTGATTTTAAGTATTAGAATTCGTTGCTTAAGAAGGAAGCATAAGTTATAACCATATGAGGTTTATGTGAGATGTTATTTTATATTCTTTAAGAGAAGATTTTTGAGGAGTTTGGTGTGTAAACCCTATGTTTGAAAGGTTAAAAGCCATTGAATGATTTTCATTTCTCATATGCATGGCTCATAGTTAGTTGACACGTTATCGATGTTTAGTTGAACTTATGTTAGATTCATGGTATGAGTGTATTGAAAATTTTGGGTTTAGCATAAATTAAGTTTCTGTATGTTACCATACGCTTACGCATATGACGATTTCGCTGACTGGTTAGTGAGCAGGGTCAAGGAGCAGCGCCCTTACGGGAGATTGAGAGCTGAGCTCCCGAAAAGTAAACAGAATTAGTTTTAAGGAATAAATAAGAAATGTCAAAGAATTAATTTTTTGTGAGAAAGCTGTGTTTGTGCATATAGTATCGATACATGAGACTAAAGAGATCAATACATGTACCAAAGTATCGATACATTAATGATGCAGGTTAATACTTGATGAAATGATTGATACCTTTATAAAATGTATCGATACTTTGCAAGTCAGAAACTTAAGAAGAAATTATAAGTCCACTAGATTCATACATATGAAAAGAGTATCGATACAATGCGAGATAGAGAATTCAAAAATAATTACATGCTAAACCAGATCGATACCATCATCAAAGATATCGATACATTATAAGTTAGAGAGTTCGAAAATATTTATAAGATGAACCAAATCGATATCGAAGGTATCGATTACATCTCAAATGGATCGATACATAATTACAAATTGATACTCGAGATCGAAGAAATTTTCAGAATCGAATTTTAATGAATGTATCGATACCCAAGCCAAAGTGTATTGATACATTAGGTAAATATGGGTAAAAAATTAGTCGTACCATTTGAAAAATTCTAAAACTTAATAAGGGTAATTTGGTCTTTTAGCTCATGTCTATAAATACTTAGGAGGGGGACTCAACTCCCTATTGTTCTTCATTTGTTTACTCTCACTCTCTTTAGAAAAATGTTACTCTCTCTCTCTCTTTTATTATCTTTTAGATTTCTTAAAATCTTTCGCTTTTTCTTTCAAAATTTTGTTGCCAAGTGATTACCCATCATTTCCTCCTCAAATTGATACTATTTTGGACTGCAAACAGCAAGAGGGAGTGAGGAAGGAAGTTAGAGTTTCGAAGAGAATTTGGGAATTCCTATTAATCGGCAATTAAAGGTTCCTACGAACTTCTACAAGTTATCGATAAGTTTATTAATCTGTAATAAACTTAATTTTGAGATTTTGAATATGTTAGAAACTAAGGGTTTACTGTTTATTTGGGGATTTCATTGATTTTTGCTTAGGAAATGTTAAATGATGTTAATTGAAGTATTATAATGGAAATATATGTGTTAATTTGAGTTTATTGGGGTAATTTGATGGATAAATATGCGATTTGAATATGGATTTTAGTATTTGATATAATATTAGAAATTTGGCTTGAAAATATAAGTTAGAATAAGTTGGTCATGAGATTTCATTGTTGAAAATCGAATAAATGGCTTCCGATAATTAAGTCTTGTGATATGTATCAAACTAAGGGGATTTTAGCCACGTTTTTTTATGAGCATTGCACTTAGTGTATTTAAGTTTAATCATTTGATTCATGAAGTTTATTATTATATGCAAGTGTGGTATTAAGTTTCGAGAATCCGGGAGAAGGACCTAGAAGGCGCGAGTACTGTTAGTAGGAGTGGTTACTCTCCCTTTATTGTAAGTAAATTTATTACATACATGAATATGTAGATATGTGTGTTATATATATATATATGCTTGTGTGCTAAACAAGCTATTTTCTAATTAAAGTGAAATTTGAAATGAAACTGCTTACATGTGTTTAGACTAATATTATAATATTTTGTTTAATTGGTCTGTTGTTAATAAATTATTTGATATAAATGCTCAAATGACCTTTGAGGCACTATTGATTTATATGATTTATAATCATTGTTTGAAAATGATTTGATTTATGCATGTATATTGGTGATGAGACAGGTAAGGCCGGATATTATTATATTACCAATGGGCCTGTTTATTTACTATGCCTACAAGGAGGTAGTTTATAGATGAACCTATTGAGAGACCGCATGTAAACCCTAAGAAATGAAAATCTAAATTATTCTCAATGTGGAATGGTTGTTAGCTTAATTATTTTATGCAAAAATATAGTTTTAACATTTTCATAATGCATTTAAAGATGAATTATTGAAACATAGAATATATACTTATTTGTATTGTTCGACAACTGAAAAAGAGACCAAACTGCAAAATTTTTAGAGACAAAATCGCAAGATTTTTAAACAGTAAAAACTAAGTTATTGTAGCGTACTGTAGCAATCAGTTAACCGGATGGAGGAACCGGTTAACCGTCAATATATGTATTGGGCAGTATTGAGTGGTATTGTAGTAATCGGTAGATTGGTTGGAGGAAACGATTGACCGGTTTGTTGCAAATTTAGGCATTTTTAGAAATTTTTTAAAAATTTTAAGGGTATTCTGGTCCTTTTACCCTCTTCCTATATAAATAAACATTGAACGTCGTTTAGAATGAGTATGTCTGTTTAAACGAAAATGAAAGTTTAGAAATTTCAATGATTTTGCATATGAAATGTTAAATGGTATTAAGTGGTGTAAATTAAAGTACTGTGATGAAAATGTAAGTGAATTTGGAATATTTACGACCATGAGACTCCGTTGTTGGGAATAGGATAAATGGTCTCGTCAGTTAAGTCTCGTAATATAATGTGTGTCAAACTAAAGAATTGTAGACATGTTATTCACGAACATCGCATTTAGTGCATGTTATAATTATTTGGAACGTTGAAATTCATGAGACAACGCATGTGTGGTATTAGGCACTGTGAACTTGAGAGTGGAGCCTAGTGGGCAGGAGAATTAATTGTAGGAATTGTGACCCTCCCTTAGCAATGAGTGGATTTTACTTGTTTTCAAAATATTAAAATTGTTTTATGAAACTTATCGTTTTATGAAGTAAGAAATAATTTTATTATTGTTGTTTTACAATATGCATGAATAACTTGTGGATTGAATAAATACGTGATTGGTCATGAGGCCAAGTTTGATATTGAAAATAAATGCCTTATAATGTTGTTGAAAATGAAATGCTTATGAATGATTTCGACTTTGATTATATATGTGGATTATATTGGTGATATGGCCGGGAGGGCTAGGATTATTAATACTATAGTTACAGAGAAGTAGCATAGGAACGGATCTATTAAGAGGCCGCCTAGATGAGTGCGCCGTAGGTGGGGCAGTTATATAGGTAGATGTTATGGGTTGCCTACTTGCGAGATTGTCGAGGATAGTCATGAGTATCACTATATGATTACTCAAGGCCAATATTAGTGGTGAACTAATTTTGAAAATTAACATGCATTCTTTATATTAAAAGAATTATTTTTATTAAATAAGTATTGTTTTCTATGCATAAAACACATTGATGGTTTCAGGGTCATCATTAGTGAGACAGACGGTTATTTTTATAAATACATGTTTTATTGAAAATAAATAATTTTATAAAACATGTGAAATAGTTTTCTA
Source organism: Cedrela odorata (assembly GCA_035584115.1). Classification (NCBI taxonomy): domain Eukaryota; kingdom Viridiplantae; phylum Streptophyta; class Magnoliopsida; order Sapindales; family Meliaceae; genus Cedrela; species Cedrela odorata. The sequence goes on along the minus strand of JAXCLQ010000005.1, from coordinate 7,723,103 downwards.
TTTGATAAAACTTATTACATATAATTTTATGTATGAAAGATTTATTGATGGTTGTGGAGTTACCTCAACCAAGATAGCAGTCGAAAAAGGATGGTTAGCCGGTTTAGTTGTTTAAAACTATATGCAAACAAGTATATGTTGTAAAGTAAATCTTAATATCTGGATTTTGAAAAATACGTGTGCATATATATATATATATGTATTTATTTACTCACTGAGTATATTTGTATATTCACCCCTCACCCATTTCAGTTTTCAAGTTAGGCACATTAGCACTAACTGAGTGCTAGCCGTAGAGAAGCTTTTAGCACTCTAGGTAGGTTTTTCTTAACTCACTCATGTATTTGGTTCTACTAGATAGAGTCATTTGAATTTTGTAATAAATTTGTAACTAAACGTTTCACGTAATTACTTATATATGTTCAAACCCGACTGGGAATGGTTTCCATGATGATGATATTTTATTTATTTGATATGTGTTTTGGATGAATTGATCTTAGATAATCAATTCTTTAATAATGATCTCATAGATGAAAGTTATCGATTTGTAAACTGTTTTCAAGTTTTTATGATTGACAGGAAATAAAAAAACCATATAGGCTCTTTTGATACATTTTGAATAAATAGGACGTATTATGAGGGTTTGTGGCGGTTGTCTCAAATGGAATCTAGATTTGGGATGTGACTAACAATATCAAAGATGTCTTAACAACACTTAAGAGAATTAATCCATAAATTTATCAAACTATATATTACAATCTCATAATTTTTACTAAATTATTTTCACATTAAAGGCACAAAAGAAAACATAATAACTTGGAAAAATAAAACAAGGAGAACAAAAGTTATGTACGAAAGTTCTCTCTATGGCGTCTCCTAGGCTTGCGATAACTCTGAAAATATTACATATTTATATTGAAACTCTAAATCTTGTTTAATAATAATTTTTATTTTCTAAACCTAAATTTTGTTAAATAGGAAGGACTCTTTTCTAAATAAAAGACTTATTTTCAAATAATAATTATTTTATTTGAGTTGTAAAATTTGTTATATAAATTTCGTAATTATACTTGAAATCTTATATTACTTAATATTACTAGTAAACCTAAAATCCTTTTATGTGAAGACTTGAAATATGAATGAATAGTAAAAATGTTAAATTTGTTGGAACAGAAATATTTAACAAAAATATATTTTTAGAAAATACCAAATCTTTAAACATGTGATAACTGTTTGATATTAAGCCAAAAAGTAAGGTAGTTAGGTAGTCGACAGATAGTTACTTTTTTTTTTCAATTGCTAAATGTCTAAAGTATATGTGATTTAATTAACCAAAAGAGAGATAAAATTTAATACCTCTCGGCCAGTATTCTTTCATGCTCGCACGACCGGCAAGGGATTGTCAATGCACCCTCTTGATCAAATCCGTATTCTTCTGCTGCTTGCTCCAAGAACATTAAAAACCTAGATGAGTCAAATAACTCAATGGAACGAAAAATCTCTTTGGTTGCTCACCATCCATAGCTATCACAACAAAATGTTCTTCCTTAACATCTTCGGGTACATACTTTGAGTCACTAACTTCTTCATAATCGTCACAGTAGGAACTTGATTTCCTACCCAATAAAAGACTCTTCTGTATCTTATCTACAACAATCTTGAGCTTTACAATGCTACTCTTCTTCTTGTTGCTAGTTCTGAGCTTAATCATGATCAGTAGTTCACTATGCTAGAGCAATTTTTCCTTAGTGATGGGAAATTTTTGGTGGTATACATATTATATATATGCCTCATAATTGAAATTAATTAACAATTTTATAAATAATATTTAATCTGAAACTAAATAAATAAATAAGAACAAACAACATAGGACAAAAAGTTAAAAAGTAGTGCAATTGAACAGTAAATTGAGAGTGTTCATAGATTTTTTATATCTTCAATTGAACTAAAAACAAATAAAGAAAATATGAGAAACATGCACGCCTTTCGACTTTGAAGGGCGTGTCAGTACATAAATTTAAGTTACGTATTCAAAATCACGTGTTATATATATCATCCATGTGTAGTGTATAGATATAACCACAAGGCGAGGTTGCTAAATAAATTAATGGAGCCGATCTCCCAGAGTCAGTATGAGTGGTCTCTGGAGTGTATGAAAAACCCTAGTAAAAAGTATCCAACTCCAACCTTAACGCAAATCATTAAGTTGATGTAACCTTGGTTCCCGCATTGGCACAGTTCGTGTCTGCACAATCCATCAAAAATTTTCCTCGTTAACTATACAATACTACCCGTAAATACCCCTTGTCAGTACTCTGCTTAAGTTTTAAGCAGGAATATAATCCATTTTAAAAAATAAAAAATTATAGAGAAACGTATTTCTTTTCTTAATGAAAAGAGAAGAAGATTTTATTGAAATAATAATAATAATAAGTTTTTTATTTTTATTTTTAAAAATATTTATTTTCTTATTTAAAAAATTGAGACAAGAACAAATTTTAATCGTCTTTGAATTTATTTTTTTCATTTAAATTTAAATTTAAAATTTTATTTTCTATAATTATTTAATTACCCTGCACGTGAGTCGACCCGACCCAACCTGACCTTGACTTGGTGTGCGTGAATTGGCCAGTCAAGAACACCATCCGTGCCTCAATTAACTCGGCCTGAACCACAAATTCGTGGACCAACACAACCCACTCGGCACCTTTATGTTCAACCGTTCAAACATTATTCATTTAGTTAACTTGCTCCCATTCACAATCATGAAAAAAAACACATGAAGTATCATCCAATTCAGCTGCAAAACCTGTTTCCCTGCCTTCACTCTCCTCTGAATGAGATTGACGGTGAGTTATTTATACAAATCACAAAGACTGTATACCGTTGCTAACGAAAAATACTTCAAAATTATTAAGCACAGACAAAAATTAAAAGTCGAAATTCTTTTTTTTTCTTTTAGAGTAGAAGTAGAGGTGGACTAATTTAGTTAAATATTTTGAGCCCGTATAAATAATTATACGGATGCAATATGGCATAAGTTAATTTTACTTGATTGATTCTTCTTTCGGTTTTCCTACATAATTTAAAATAAATTGCTTCCTTCAACTTTGATAACCCAAGTATCCATCCATCCATCCATCCTTGCCTTTCCAAACGCAGGATAAGAAAATATTTGAAGAATATTAGATAAATCATATATATATATTTTACTTTTGTATGTAAAATAAATATGAAAATAAAAATACATTTGATTACAAAATAAAATTATTTTGATTTTATTAATTAGATTTAATAGAAAATGACAATTTTAAGAGGTTAACACTCTTCTACAATGAGACATAAAAATATGTTATTTTATTGTTTTTCACGTAAATGAGTTATATAAATTATATATATATATAATATTTATCACATTAATTAATATAAACGAATAAAAACCAGTAAATTTATGCATCTATCTTAGATTTCTGCACCCAACTTAACAAGCTCAAATATGAATTCACAAGAAACAGCCCTCACTTGAATAATCCAAGTAAAACAATTCGTTTTATCCATGTCTCTGTTAAAGGAAAAATCAATGTTCATTCTGACAAGCTAGCTAGGCGGCCAATAAAGAAATACGATCATATTACCGTACCATAAATTCAATATAATAACAATAACAAGCTCTCCAAGTACAACATATATAGCCAAACCCTGAAAATGAACAGAGGAAATGAAAGGAGGTTTCACATTAGCATCGCGTCGAACCCTCTACATATAAATTGCTGTAAATCTCTATTCTTGGTCAGTAACCACCAAGTAATGATGTAAAAGGGCAAATGTAAAACAAGAACAAAAATATTTCCTAATGAATGAGCAGAAAAATGAGGGAACGAATCGGTGGCATATAATAAATAAGCCACCGTTCCTCCTGCTCCGTGGCTTCCGTAATAATCCACCTGGTAATACCATCATCCAGAGCTCAGCCCACAGTCAGCAAACAACTGCTAGCTAATAAGCCAAGATGTAATAAATATTTAATACCACTAATAGTGTCTTCAAATGCATCCTATAATGATCTGCTGTCAGCCTTTCAATCAGACAGCCCAGCCTTGGCCTTGAGGTGCTCCTTGAAGTCCATAATGTCACCCTCCCACCTAGTAACCGCTTGATTTTCACACACCCATATTTCCTGGGCCACCTGGTTTATTAATCTGAAATCATGGCTAACAAGAACCAAGCCCCCATCCCACTCATTCAATGCCTCAGCCAGGGAATCGATTGTCTCGATATCCAGATGATTAGTTGGCTCATCCAAAAGAAGCATGTGGGGCTGCCTATATGCTAACCATGCAAATATCACCCTGCTCCTTTGCCCATCTGACAAATTCTTCATTGGCATCACCTGGGCTTTACCTGTCAACCCAAATTTCCCTATTGCTGCCCTCATTTTCTCCTCCTCGTTGCCTGGGTACTCTTTTATCATATATTGGAGGGCAGACATTTCCATGTCAAGTTTCTCAGTCAAGTGCTGATGGAACTGTGCAATTCTAAGGTGATTATGACGCCGGACCATGCCATCAAGAGGAACCAAATCCCCTGTCATCAGCTTCAGCAGCGTACTCTTCCCAGCACCATTGGGTCCCACCAAAGCCACCCTTGAGTCCAAGTCTACCCCAAAATCAAGGTTCTTGTAGATAAGATTATCAGGTGTGTAGCCAAATGCAACTTCCACAAACTGCAGCACTGGTGGGGGTAACTTGCCCACATCAACAAAACGAAAGACAAGAACCTTGTCTCTCAACACCTTCTCTGTAAGCCCACCTCGCTCCATCTTTGCCAGTGTTTTCTCCTTGCTTTGGGCCTGGCGAGCTAGTTTTGCTGACCCATGACCAAATCGAGCAATATAATCCTTCATCGAAGCAATCTGCTCCTGCTCCCACTTGTACTGTTTCATCTGGTTCTCTTCCAGTTCAGAGCGGGTCTGAACATACTGATCATAATTACCAGTATAGATCTTCAGTTTCTTGCTTTGCATGTGAATGATGTTTGTGCAAACACCATTCAAAAAATCCTGGGAGTGTGAAATCACAACCAAGATGCGGTCAAATTTCTTCAAGGTTTCTTCCAGCCAGACACAAGCTTCTAAATCTGTTACGGATAAAAGATTCATTGTCATTCAGATTTCCAAATATATGGCTATTCAAAGATAATATAACTTAATTATATCACAGCACTGAGGTATCAATTGTATTATCTCAAACAATGCAACATCAATCAGACACAAACAGAAACTCAAATTACCAAATACGCAAACAAAGAATAAGAATTTGCATTAAAAGAATCTACTTCACTGCATTTTCCAACATTAAGTTTGTCAAGAATCAGTATCACCAAGAGCAGGGTTGTTACCAAAATGACTTACCTAGATGATTGGTTGGCTCATCAAGCAACAGAATGGTTGGGTTCATAAACAAGGCTCGTGCCAATGCAATCCTCATTCTCCAGCCACCAGAGAAATCACGTGTTTTCTTTGCTTGCATTTTCTTGTTGAAACCAAGACCATACAAAATCTCAGCAGCGCGTTTCTCCGCTGTTGATGCATCCATGGCTTCCAAACGCTCATAAATACGTTCAAGTGGTTCACCACCTCCATCATCCTAATGCAAATTTAAAAATAAAAAATTCAGAATATTTGGTATTGAAGTACAATAACATAACAAGAATATCAGGGAGACAGACCTGTGATGCCAAGGCTTCAGCTTCTTTCTCCAATTGCAGCCTTTCCTCATCACAACATATAACAGCATCCAATGCAGACATGTCAGAAGCTTCAATCTCCCTGGAAAGGTGATAGATATCCATGTGCTCTGGAATTGGAAGCTCTCGGCATCCAATTGCTGTCAGAAGTGTAGATTTCCCACAACCATTTAAACCAAGCAAGCCATAACGTCTGCAAGCAAAAGTAACTCATAAATATATAGATAGATAGATAGATAGATAGACAATGATACTTGAGAGTGAAGTTCAAAAGATTAACCGGTTTCTCTATGCACAAGTACAACGATACTCGAGTGAAGTTGGAAAGATTAACTAACCTTCCATAATTAAGCTCCAGTTCAGAATCAACTATGAGATCATGTCCATGAAAAGTAACTGATAAGGACTCTATCTGCAGCAGGAGAGAAGCCAGTTCATTACCAATACTTTTACATCTTAAATCAGTCAAAACCTCATACACGTACAGTATGCAATTTTCATAAAGATTTTTCAAGCACAGAATCACCAAGGAGTGACTAAAATGATTTACCCAATTTTAATCATACAGAAGACTAATCACACCAAAAGTAACAGTTCAAACTCTCTCTCTCTCCCCCTTATTTTTTTCTTTATTAATTTGTTCCCTTTTATTTATTTTTCTTTCTTTTAGATCAAGCAAAAGTATCAGTGTTGGAACCATTTGTTGTAAAATTCTAGCTTTCTGTTTGCAAATATACACTTTTGCTAGTGTGTGTTATATTATGCCAATAAAACCATGCCTTCAGAGATGACATATTTCATCTACTTGACTAGGAAACAAAATTCCAAACAGGTAATCAAAACCTTTCCAAATGCTCCAAAACATATCCATCTTCAAAACCCATTTCTTTCATAATCAAGTAAAAATTTAAAATAATAGAGTTGCATATTCACAAAGGTAACCAACAAATCTTCACAAAACAAAACAAATAATACATCAAAACAGAAACAGAAAACACCTTCTAGCAGTATCCAAATAAATACACCTATACACATGCGTAATGAACAACAAATCAAAAGATAAAAAGTCATATTAAAAAATGTACAAAATTAAATCAAATTATATCATTCTCACGAAGAGAATTGATCGAAACTTACGCGAATGTCTCTAGAGAGAGGATGCGAGCAAAGCACTCCCGTACAAGTTCGATCCGAAATTTGCATAGCTGAAATTCCATCAGCGGCTTTATCAACACCATTATGAACCTCCGCCGCCGCAGCCTTGGAAGAGGCGGCCGCCGCCGCTGCCTTGCCACCTCTCTTGGCAGCCGCAGCTGCCTTCTTCTGTGCGGCCTTCTTCTTGCTCGCGTCCGACACCATCTGTAATCAGCACAAATAAAAAAATCAAAATCAAACAAAAAGAAACCCTAAAAATCAAATAAGCAAAAATGATTAAAAAAAGAAACGTGTTACGTTACAATAAAATTGGAAAATAGAATGATACCGACCTTTGTTGAGAGGTGAGATCTGAGATCTAGGGTTTCGAGGTAGAGATTGTTAGTGGTACTTGCAAGTAGAGGAGAGGAGAGGAGAGGACTGGAGAGAACTAAAAAACTGCAGGACCCGATGACGAGGGTTTCGCTTGCTAAGGGTTCGGTTGGGGGAGGGGAGGCGTTTGAGAATTTATAGGGAGGAGGTATTGTGGAAGTGACACGTGTCTGATAGGTTATAGGAACACCTGTGGTGTGTAGTTACGTATTGGAATGTGATTGTGAATGTTTGGTATGCAAGGACAGACAAATGTTATAAATTGAGGTCGGTCTCAGCTTAATTTTCTAATAGGTTGTTGGGTTGGGCTTTCTTAGTTCTTATGGTCTTAAAATCTTACTTGAAATAAAATCTAGATGAATGGTTAATTTAGGACTTAATTATAAGATTGATAAATTGTATAATTACATATCATATAATTATAAAATTTTATAATTATACAGTCATGTTTAACTATAATTATATAATTATACAGTGTAATATTTGGTAATACATTGTGTAATTACACAATTTAATTATAAAATTAATTATTATAAATAAAAAATATTATGAAATAAATTTTAATTACTAATAAATTAAAAAATATATATTATAGAATCAAAAAATATAATATAATTTTTAAATACATTATATAAATTGTATATGTTTAAAATATATATTATATACAATAAATACATAATATATGTTCAAAATATTTACACAAAATATGTAATAATATATTCCCAAGTTCATTAATCATAAAATAAATTAAGAAAGAGTTACCAAATAGTATTATCATTAGATAGTCCATTCTCCAAAAGCCTTGTTCTTGGAAAATCTAAGTCTTCCTAGGTTGTGGATTCATTTCAGCAAAAAATTCAGCCTTTCTCTCTTTCTCCAAAAGTTGAATAATTCATATAGTCCATTGGCTATCCAGTCCTAACTCCATTATTAAAGGCATTAACTTCTTTGCATAAGTGCTTTTACGTTTCTCTTGTCTCTTTATGTGATGCTTAAATACTGTTGTCATTTATCAACAGATTTAGCTAAGTTGCTTCTAATAAAAGTCTTAAATCTCTTTGGATAAGATGTCACAATTTGTTGCTCAGCTACACGTCCTCTCCCCATTCTCTTATCTTGTTTAGTTGCCTGAATTGGTTCACTAGACACATTGCTAAAAAATCGATTAGTACTTCCACATTCAGTAAACTGTATGTCTTCTAAGCTTTGATTAGTATTTTGTCTATTACCAACTCCATCATCATCAAATGGTTCATGATAATCATCAGCGTCATTCACTTCACAACCATTCCTACCATCAGCAACAATATCTCCAAAAATTTAATGCCAAAGTATCGTAATCTGGCAACTTGATTTTAAGATTCCTATAGGAACAATTATTTGGGTGGGCCTACACATAACCAATAATTGGTAATTGCCAAAATATAAAACTTACATTAAACTCTATTCACATAAGACAATTTGTGAAAAAAAAAAAAATGACTCACTGCCAAATATTGCTCTCAAACATCATCTTCAACATCAACCCTTCTAGTTTCTTCATTCCACCTAAATTCACTATTTTGCATCGTTCTCGTCATAGTGGAATATGTCTTTCTTATAGTCCTCATCCTATTTTTTATTTTGGTTCTATCAAGTTTAATTTCATATATTTTTGTCATTTATTTTTCAATAGCATCCCACCTCTTGTTGGTTAAGCTCCCTTGTTGTGTCCTTCTTAGTATTACTTGTTCAGCAACAAAATGCATGAAATGTTCATCTTCACCTTTTTTCCATTTAGTGTATGGTTTTCCAGCTTAAAGGTTTGATTATTTGTCATTCCTATATAATGACATAATGTTCCTAATTAAGGATAAATCGACAAGTATGATCAATATTTAGACAATATACTTATAAGAAATTGATATGTATATATTTTTAAAGAATAACAGTTTTTTTTTAAAATAATTAACAAATAGAAAAGCTACCCACGAAGATAATATAAGCAGTTTTAAACAAGTGAAAATCTACTCACAAAGACAGTTTTAAACAATATATGCAGAAAAGAAGTGTGCATACGAGGGATTAACAAACGAACAGAAAAAAAATACATACAAGGCGTTAACAAAATATATATATATATATATATATGCATATAAGACAGAGGTGTTAACAAAGAAACAAATATATATATATATATATATAACAAAGAAATATATGCATATACATGACATAGTCATTAACAAAGAAAAGAAAGAAAAGATTTGTCATATGCATATATATGACAGAGGCGTTAATAAAGAAAAATACATATATATATATATATATATACATACATATACATATATAACATAGAGAATTTAACAAAGAAACAAAAAAAAAAAAGATATATGCATATATAGCACAATGGTGTTAACAATATACAGTATAAAGACGTTAACAAAAAAAAAAGAAAAGAAAATTTGCATAAGTATACCTGAATCGTTGTTGATGTGAAGCAACTTTGGAGGGTAAGTGAAAGATGGGGCAACAAGAGGAAAAAATAAAATAATATAGAAGGGTTTTAAGGAGAATTGGAAATGTAAGAAAATATATTTTTTGTAATTATAAAAATTTTAAAAAATAAAGCTGTGTAATTATACCAATTCTCACCCCCTATAAAAATTAGACTGTGTAATTGAGGGGGTACAACTACACCAATTACACTGTTAACTATGTAATTACATAGTGGCGAAACAAACATGCCATATATATATTTATTTATTTTAAGTAGTTAGTCATTTTATAATTTTGGTTAGTTATTTCACAAATATAGAAAGACACAATGACGAAACAAACATGCCTTTATAAAAAACTATAATGAGTGGGTTATCTTTTAAACTATATTTTTAAGGAGTATCTTCACGCTACCAATATTGAAGTCTGGCTTTTGATCTTAGTTTAGCCATTATAGTCACAACAAGTTATTCAACCACTACTATAAAAAACCAAGCCAGTTAGGGACAACCACAAGCATAGGCTCTCAATCCTTGAATGCGAATCCTAATAGCTTCTCCAACAACAACAAAAAAACAAGTTGGCCCTTTGAATTATCTATTTGTAGCTGAAGGAGTTTCTTAATTTTGTGCTATCAAAACTTGTACGAATAAGGAGAAGATGAGCAGGTTAGTCCTTTAAATGAGGTTCAAAGCACATGGAAAATATGTTTGCCTCCTTCCGAGATCGGACTAATCCGTAATTCTATTATGAGAATGACCCAAAAAATGGTGAACTACCAACTCTCTCCATTCAATACATTCCCTATCTTAAATTCATCAACAAAATAAGTTTTCAAATATATATACCATACATATATTAGTTGTTAATTACCTCATGCCATTGACTATGTTTTCTATTTGGGAAACGGCCTGGGGTATAAATGAAGCTTAATAGGCCTTACACTCACTAAACACGACATAGGACCTTAGCCAAAATCTCATTGAAGACAAATAGAATTCGAGGCATATCTGAGCTTGTGAGATCCTGACCATAACGTGACAAAGATCTCAAGGGTGACGAGGTCTAAGACCTCCTAAGTTCAATAAAAAGTTTAAGGTATAAACATAGAATTTCGAAACCTCCTTCACCAATAAGAATCTCGGGTGTAATATGACAAAAATCCTTGGTGGACCAACAAAGCTTAAGGTCATTCCTGTTAAAGAAAAAAGAGTCTTAGGTAAAGTGTGAAATTTTAGAGATCTCTAAATAATTACTTATCGCCATAAAATTTAAGTTCTTTTCAAACTTTTTCATAATAAGGATTTGTGGCCAAGTGGATGTATTATGCAAATGGAGCTCAAAATCCTATAATTTTTGGAATACCGATACTTATAAAGTTAAGTTTTCATGATCTTAGTAATGTTAATAAGTTGAGAATTCTGATTATCAGATTCTTTAGAATTTTAGTAAGTTTGAGAGACCTAATGATGAAAGGAGAGAACAACTTATAAAGAGTAACCAAGGGTAACCAGGTACGCAGGTTAAAACACACAACATAATATTGAATAAATTTTCGTTGCCATTGTCTTCTCTCTAAAACACAAAAAAGCAAAACACTGACTTAAGCATTGGAGGGTTTTCGCAGAACCACCAACTTTTACTCTTAAGAGTTTTATGTGATTTCAGGTGAAACAATAATCAAATAAACAAAAAACACTGATTTCGGTGCACAGAGTTCCCAAGAGAATTTTGCTATATCAGTACTTATCATCATTTGTGGGGAACGAATAAAAAGCTAAAAATAACAGTAATTATGAGGAAAGCCATGGCAACAACACAAACTTACACAACCAAGAAACCTATGACGGTAAGAGAAAATCGAGAAGGAAATTCTCTAGAGGCAACAACAGCATCTAACCCGGATAACAACAATTAACAACCACTCATTGGTGACATAAATCGTGATTTAAAAGCCTCATTCACCTACCAACATCACTCCAACAGAGGAGATGGAGAAACTGTCGATTAGATTTAAAGGTTGGCCGATAGTGAAAGAAAACATGCAAAAAAAGACCAACAAATCCAGATGTTAGCGGAAGTGGTTGTGGAGATGAAGAAGATGCTTCAAGGTAGTTCTTTTGGATTGAGGGTGTCAACATCATCAAAGGCAGTGGAAAGCAGCACTTCTAACATATTACCTACCAAAGATAGTGAAGTGAGTCCTGGCAAAATACCTTCAGAAGGAGGTATACCATCGCAGAAAAATAAAAGAAAAAAGTCTTCAACTACCATATAAAAAGACCTCTAATACCCAAAAACGATAATATTAATTTTAGGGTTATTAATGAACCTTGTCTCGAATCCCAATACTTACTGGATAACCCGACGATAACTCACAAACGAAGACCAGAATGCAGTTTGAGTTTGAAAGATATAAGGACGTTCCTTAATCGAAAATGTTAGAGAGAGAGAGAGCTCTAAATAAAGTGAGAATTGGGAAAGAGAATACATGAAACATGATGAAAAAAACTAGTAACCTTGAGGCCTACGCCAAGAGATTGGTTGAATAGTTAGAAATGAGACTAGATGAGGAATGCTGAGCCAATATCTTGTTCAAGATTGTATTATAAATCTCCCTTTTCCCTAAGAATCCTAGACCTTGTCCTTCTTATAAAGTTCAAGATGCCACAAATAGTTCCCTTTACGGGGAAGACTAATCCAACTTTACACATGGATTTTTTTAGGGAGATGATGTTGATACAATGACTAAATAAATCCCAAATATGTCGGTTGTTCCCATTAATATTAAAAGGACAAGCAAAGAAGTGGTTTATAAGCTTAACCCCCAATAATATCTATAGCTTGGATCAACTATACGGGGTGTTCATCAATGAGTTCAGAAGAGCAATTGCTAGTTTCAAAACCCTGAGCTCATTGTCGTTGATGAAACAAGGAGAAAGAGAAAGCCTTAGGAACTATGTCAAGAGGTATCATGACAAAGTAATGGAGTTGGGAGTTTATTATCATTCCTTAGCATGGTAAGGTCTCAAAAAAGGTTTACTAGTAGACTAGGGATGGTACGCAGTATGAAATTCATCCATCACTAGTTATGAAGTAGCTTAAAGAAAGTTATTGGATGAGATCAAAATTGAGGACCACGTTATCCTCAAGTTGAAAGAGGAGAAGACAATAGGGCTGTTCTTGCATGACAAGATGCTGCCTTTAAAGTTAGAAAATAGGAGAAGACGAGATGACAAAATTTTTTTTTGAGATTTCAATAGAAAGAGAAGTCAAGTGCCGGAGTAAGTCAGGATAGGGAATAGGAGGGATGACATCCCTACATGAGGATAGCACTCTCCAAGAAAAGATGATATAAGAAGAGTGGTTTAAGTCCAAGAAGCAAAGATTTTCACGTCGTTAAAGCAAAACCGAGTGGAAACACAAAAAACAAATTTTGTGAGTTTCACTAAAGTGCTGAGCTTCTAACAGATGAGTACTTCGACCTCAAGGACCAGATCAAAGTCCTTATCAGAAATAATTATCTAGCAAATTATGTGGTAGATAATGAGGAAAGGCTCAGAACCCCAGATCGAAGGGTCAGATGAAAAAAGATGTTTGAGCATGAAGCGATAGTAATCTTAAGAGGGTCTACGTTAGTAAGAAACTCAATCAGGGTAAGAAAGAACTATTTCAAAATATTCTTTGCCTAATTCAGTTTCGGATGCTCATGTTATAAACGTAAGGGTTGCGAAAAAGTAAAAAATAGCTTCAGTCCCTATTATGTTCACAGATGAAGATGAGGTCGGAGTATACTACCCCATGATGATGTTTTAGAAGTAACCCTAACAGTTGGAACAACTTAGATAAACCAAATATTGGTTGATATGGGAAGTTCTAATGATATTATTTTCAAGGAACTCTGGATTCCTTGGTTATTGAAGATTTAAGGTTAAGGCTAGTAGACACGGCTTTGGCGAATCATGTAGTTACCCGTTAGATATAGTACAACTGCCGATTACAATGGGAGATAAGCCCTATCAGAAAACCACAATGGTCGAGTTTTAGGTGGTAGATCTCAGGATGCCTTACACAGTGATTCTTGGGAGACCCTTCCTCAGGTCTACAAGAGTGGTAAAGAGCATCTATTACTTGAAACTAAAGTTTAGGGCAAGTAAAGGTATTGACATAATTAAATAAAGTAAAAAATAAGCCTAATCACGCTTTGCCACCTCGTCAAAGAGTTTTTATTGTATATCAAAATATTTTTTAGAAGAAAGTCTGGAGACTAGAGATGTGAATGTAAAATAAGGACGAATAATGGAGAGCTTGGGTAAGGAAGCAGGTCAGGGTAACATGTCATCAATAGTAAAGCCGGTAGAATAATTGGAATTTGTAGTCTTGAACAACAAAACTCTGTAAAAAATTGTCAAAATTGGGTCACATCTTCCAAAAAAGCAAAAAATAATGTTTAAGGACATTCTAAGACAACATACGGACGTATTTGCATAGATGCATGAATAAATGTCAGGGATTGATCCCTGAATAATTTCTCATTAGCTCGCAATTAATCTCAAGTTCAAACTTATAAAACAGAAGAGGCGAGCGTTTAATGCAAAAAGAAGGGAAGTAGTTTGTGTTGAAGTGGAAAAATTAATAAAAGCTAAATTCATTAAAGAGATGCATTACCTAAAGTGGGTATCAAACGTGGTTATAGTAAAGAAGTCCAATGAAAAGTGGAGAATATGCATGGACTTCACAGATCTGAACAAAACCTATCCGAAAGACAGCTTTTTACTTCCCAGAATAGACCTACTAGTGAAATTCATGGACGCATTCTCGAGGTACAATCAGATCAGACTGCATAAACCATATAAGGAGAAAATTGCATTCGTAACTAACCAAGGGTTATATTGTAATAAAGTAGTGCCATTTGGACTGAACAATGCGTGGGCTACTTTTCAGAGATTGGTTAATTGGGTTTTCAAACACTTGATCGGGTCAACCATAGAAGTTTACGTTAACAATATGATTACCAAGTCATTGAGGGCCCGTGACCATTCAAATATCTAGAAGAGACCTTCTTTTACCTAAGAAAATACAACATGAGGTTGAATCCCGAGAATTGTGAGTTTGGAGTTTAGGCAAGTAAATTCCTAGGGTATATGGTCAATGAGTGTGGTATTGAGACCAATCCGCATAAGATAAAGGTAATATTGTAGCTTAAGTCCCTCATTATACTCAAGGAACTACAAAGCCTGATAGGGAGACTAGCTACACTAATAAGGTTTTTATCCAAAGCAATAGATAGGTGTTTCCTATTCTTCCAGATCATGAAGAAGGGAAAGAAGGTTGAGTGGACAGAAGAATGCAAGAACTTAAGCAATATCTTGCATCACTATCACGCTTAACAAGTCTCAGAGTCGAAGATGTGCTATACCTTTTCTTGGTGATAAGTAATCATTCTATAAGCTCGGTTCTGGTAAAAAAAGATTTGGAAGAAGTTCTTCGACCTATTTACCTGAAAAGCTGGCGCTAGCATTGGTGGTAGCTAGGGGTGTCAATTCGGATAAACAAATCGTATTTGTGTCAACACGAATACGATTTGTTTATTATTTGAATCAATACGAATACTATTCGTTTATTATTCGTATCAAAAACTTAAATCCGAATATAATTCGTTTATTTAGACAGAATTCGTTACGATACGATTTTCATTTAGATAAACTATTTATTTAGATTCGTTTATTCATTTAGACACGATTGTTCGTTTAAATTTATTTATTAATTTAGATCCGTTTATTTGTTTAGACACATTTATTCATTTATTCATTTAAACTCGATTAAGATTCGTTTAGTCACGATTAAAATTCGTTTAGACACGATTAAATTATAACAAAAATAATTTAAAAAATAAACTAAAATATTAATAATTTAGTGTTATAAGCATACAAATTAAATCTATCTACCATAGCTTCTTCTAAGCAAATAGAAAAAAATTAAAATTTTATCAATATCATCATTGTCCATAAATAATTAATAAGTAAGAGGATGTGGAAAGAAAATAGAAAAATTCTTAGGGAAGAAAATGCCAACAGGAACGTATCTCAATAATGGTTCAATTTATGAAAAATCACTAGGCATTGTACTACTTTCTAAAAATTGAGTACTAGTGATATTGAAGTTTATATATCTTCATTAAACTCATCCAATTTGGCATTGAAACTTTCTGTAACAAAAACAAAAATAACTATTTTAACTTTTAAGCTACCAAAAAATTTAAATTAATTATATAAAAAATTAAAATATCATTCTCAAAATTAAACAAAGTCACTTGCTTAGAAGCTATGAATAACACTTGAGATTTATTTAAAGCTTAAAAAAATAGAAGTGAGTGAGTTGACAGCTAGTAATATAATTATAAAAATGAAATTAAACATATGATTCTCAAAGGGCAAAGCAAAATGAAAAAGTGAAACTCCTATATTTTTCTGTGAAACTCTTATATTTTTCTTTCTAATTTTCATATTTCCTGCTTTCTTGTCAACATATCATAAAAGAGAAAAGCCTCATTAATCCTAGATAAGATCCTATACATAAGGCCTACTAAAACTTAATCAACCACCTAGCAAGTATTTAACTCAACATTTAATATCAGTGTCCAACAAAGGGAAAATGAATAAAGGCAAAAGGACGAGAGTTTTTGGTTAGAAAATGACAATACATCACATGTAAAGTATAATAAAAGCATTATCAGACATAAACAATCAAGATCAGAAAGTAATCAGTGTTCAAAGGAAGTATTTGCAAAAGAATATTAAAAAAACCATTAACCATGTTGTTTTATTTAAATATTGTTTTATTTTTACTTCTTAAAACACTTACCTTATGCCTTCAATAGCCTTCCCCAAGAATGTCAAAGAGAGTTGCCGAGCAAGTCATTGGCTTAGGTCATACACATGTAAAGAAACCTTGTGACTCTCCTGTAGCAAATTTTAATTTTTAATGTTAAGACACAATAGATATATAGAGATTACTTAGTCACAAAGGAAAAAACCCCAAAGATATAGGGTAAAATTTAAATACCTAGGCCATTTTTGCAGTCGAAAATGAAAACACTGCACATTATAAGAATACTAAGCGATCCTTATCTTAACTAGAATGAATGAATTATTTTATCAAATGCTTCAATTGAGGAAGTAATAATAAACCTAGTTGAAAGTTGTAATAATAAGCCTAGTTGAAAGTTTAGAGAAACAGAGAACAAACCAACAAAGTTCATTTTTTTCCAATTAACATCCTGCCTAAATAAACATTTCTTCAAACACCTTATGAATTCTTCAATATCACATAAACTATTTTGTGACCCTTTGTTCTGGACATTAAAAAATGGAGTTGCAAACAATTGA
The DNA here is from genome assembly GCA_035584115.1 of Cedrela odorata. Classification (NCBI taxonomy): domain Eukaryota; kingdom Viridiplantae; phylum Streptophyta; class Magnoliopsida; order Sapindales; family Meliaceae; genus Cedrela; species Cedrela odorata. The sequence continues at coordinate 7,705,968 of JAXCLQ010000005.1, read as the reverse complement.
ATGATTCAAGCCCAACCCATCTCTTCTTACTAAATCTTTCAATTTAGAGATCTTATAATAGAAGAAACAAATTATATATATTTTAAATACCCAAAAGTTATAAAAAAAAATAATAAGAGAGAGAGACAGAGAAATCGAAATAGAAGAATTAAAGAAGTAAGCAAGCCAACATAAAGTAAGTACTTGGAAGGAGAGACACCATAAATCTGACTTTTGATGGCCATTAAAAGAGGCTTACTAGGGTTATAACCATTGTTAACTTTCAATTCATCTTCAATAACATCTCTTAACCATATGGTTCAATAAACGAATATACAATACTAATCAAAATATTATTTCAAAAACAAAAAATATTGCCAAAAAACAGCAAATCTATGATAATTCAAATGGAATCAATAATAAAAAAGTAATAATAACCCAACACAAAAGAAAACAAATATGAAACTAATTCAAATCTAAGCGACAGAAAGCAAAGAAGGATAACGATTAGAGATAAAGAGGCAAGGCGGAAAGAGAAGCCTTATATTTGGGATTGTTCTTTAATTTATATATCAGACAAAGACCAAAACTACATAGTTTTTGTCTCATTTAAAATGACGTCGTTTTGATCGTGTCTTAAATAAATAAATGAATGAAGTGGATCAGACATAAATAAGACACGAATACGATACGATTATTATTCATATCAATTTTATCAAATCCGAATTCATTTAATTACATCGAATTCGTATAAAATAATCGTATCATGTCTTAAATTGACACATCTAGTAGTAGCAGTGAAGAAGTTACAACCTTATGTCTAAGCTCATCAGGTGGTAGTTTTGAGAAACTAACCCTTGAGATAAATTGTCCATCGACCTGATCTATTTGGCTGACTAGTGAAGTGGTCATTGAGCTCAGGGAATACAACATCTGTTACCTGTCAAGAAAAGCTATAAAAGGGCAAGTCTTAGCAAACTTTGTAGTAGAAAGATCAGTATTTGAACATCTCCTTGTCCATTAGATTTTGAAAGGTTCATCAGACCAAGTTCAATGGAATTTGTTTGAACTAGATGTGATTGGCCCCGTTTGGAATCTCTTTATTGATAAAGTTTTGAATGCGCGAGGAGGGGAGCAAAAATTATTCTAGTCAGTCCAAATGGAACTAAGGTAATGTATTCATTAAGGTTCGATTTCAAGGTAACCAATAACAAAGTAGATTATGAGGCGTTGATCGCAGGATTTAATTTGGCTTGAATGTTAGGGATCATAGGTTTGAATATTAATTGTGATTCCCAATTAATCGCAAGTCAAATCAATAAACAATTCCAGGCTCATAAAGGTAACATACAAGCTTATTTAGAAAAAGTGAAGCAAGTCTTAAGTACCATAAAGATAGTTACGTTGAAGCAAATTCCTGAATCAGAGAACTCAATAGTCAACATTATAGCCAAATTAGCCTCTACATTTAAGGGAAGAACCCCAACCTCAGTTTTTATTGAAGTCTTGCAATAAAATAACACTAGAGAGTAAAGTGACTAATTTGTTGTAGCCAAACTCGATTCTTGCCATTCTTGGATAGAAGAGATAAAATCTTACATCCAATAAGGAAAACTCTTGGAAGACATGGATGAGGCAAGTAAAATTAAAAACTAGTCTGTAAGTTACACTATCAATGATAGAAATTTATAAAAACGGAGGTTCAGTACTCTTTATTTAAAGTGTTTAAGACTTCAGAAAGCTGCACGGGTTTTGGAAGAGATCCATCAAGGAACGTGCAACGGCCATGAAGAAGCGCATTCTATGGCACATAAAGTTTTAAGGCATGGGTATTACTAGCATACTCTCTTACAAGATGTAACTTAAGTTGTGAAAACTTGTCTCGAGTACCAAGTACATGGCTACATACTAAGACAACCCCCTAAGAAGTTGGTTTCTTTGTCGAGCCCTTGGCCATTCACTTAATGGGGATTGAATCTCATTGGCTCCATGCCTTTCAGTTGGGCCAATACAAAGTATGCAGTAGTGCCCGTTGATTACTTCACCAAATGGGTAGAAGCCGAACCACTAGTTAGCATCACCAAGAAAAAGATCACAGCCTTCGTCAAGCAAAACATTATCTATTGGTTTGGGATACCTCAAGTGCTGATTGTAGATAACAGAAAGCAATTTGACAATTCAATTTTAGGGATTTTTGCTTAGACTTTTCAATTAATCTTAGATTTGTGATGCCTGTTCATCCAAAAGCTAATAAACAGGTGAAAGTTGCGGATAAAGTGAACAAGAAAGCACTCAAAAAGAAACTTAGAGAGCACAAGGGTGTTTTAATCGATAAGCTTCCATAAGTCATTTGGGTCTATAAAACAACTCTAAAAGTGGTCATCGGAGAAGCTCTTTACTTCCTAGCTTTTGGATGTGAAGCAGTAATTATAATTGAGGTCGACTTATTGACTTTCTAAGTCATTAACTACAATGAGGTAGATAAAGAGCAAAGCATATGCTTGGAGTTGGATCTGCTTGAAGAAGAGAGATCAGGTGGTAGTAAAGACAACGGCCTATTAGCAAAAGGCAGACAACTATTACAACAATAATGTTCAACATCGTACTTTCCAAATCGGAGACTTGGTCTTGAGATAGGTCATCTTGATGAGAAGTTATTCTCTGGGCTAATTGGGAAGAACCTTATAAAGTCACTCAAATTTTGAGATATAAAGTATATAAGTTAGAGTCTCTTGATGGGAGTAAGTTAGAAAGTCATGGAATGTAGAATGGTTGAATTTGTACTACCTTTAAGGATCACCTAGAGCTTGTAAAGGTTTTATCCTGAAAGTAAAGCAATGATCTCATTTATAATTTTTTAACGTCAGTAAGATTCCTGATAATAAGGATACACTAATGAGTAAGTAATACTTAAGTTAAAAGACAAAAGAATCTCATTCGTCTGGGGTAATATCATCCATAGTTCGAATAAGTCTTAAGCTTGACCTCAGGACATAAAAGAACGGAATGGTTCCCAATGTCTACATCTCATTCGTTTACGGTAATATCATCCATAGTTTGAATAAGCCCTAAGCTTGGCTTCAAGTCGTAAAAGAATGGATGGGTCCTAGATGATCATGTTCTACTTCAACCTTGAGGTAATATCATCCATACAACCGAAATAAGTCTAGAGCTTGACCTCAGGATGTAAAAGATAGTTCTTAGGTGATTACATTATACTTTTATCTCGGGTAATATTATCCGTAGCCTGAATAAGTTTTGGGATTTATCTCAGGACGTACAAGAGTTAAATGGTTCCAAGATGACTACATTGTTTAACTTCAAAATAGTGTAATAATATCTAATACCCATATAAGCTTTGAGCTTAAGACGTGTCAGGGTCAATATAATTTCTATTTGAAGACGTTTTCCTCTAAAAAAAAAATTAGAAGACTGACTTGTGACAGCTCAAGTCATACATTCATAGCTCTGTTCAATTCATGTTAGATTCTTCAAAACATTAATTGGCATTGGTTAAGTTTTATAAACTATGCAAGGATGCTAGGCATAGAAGACAAATGATAAGTAAAAATGCAAATAATGTCTACAAAAACACAAAAGCTGCAATTCATAAGTGGAGTTCATTACATTTTTCTTAAAAAAAAAAAAAAAAGAGAACAAACAAATATTCATTCATTTTTGTTAGCCTGGTTGTCTGGTGCATTAGAAGTAGCAACTAGAGGATGAAAGACTTCATCTTCAAATAAGATAATGTTTGAGGAGTCTTTACTAGAGGATGAAAGCTCATGTCCCAAGGCTTTACACAACCATTTCAAGTCAAGGTCTTGGTATCGGCATTAAAATGTCTCACAGGTCAAGTTAATTCCTTCATTGACTTGATCCACAATCGTGGTCTCAACCACCCTTTCAGCCTTTTCTAATTTCATAGCCTGGATCATGGACTTCTTTCTTTCGGCTACCAAGCTCTGCTCAAGTACCTGACATTTCTTCTCAAAACCTAGACGAAGCTCTTAGCACTCAGCCCCTAACACTCAGCCCTAGACTCATTCATATTAAACTCGTGAGTGTTTATTCTTTTGCTTAATTCTGTCTAAGAAGACTTAGCGGTGGTAGGTCACCTCGAATCTAAACTTCTCTAAATGAAGGAAAAGAAACATCTTTGAAAGCAGAAGTCCTAGCAAGCCCTTAGAGGCAAAAGTCCCAGCTTTGGCCTTTGGGACCTTAGGAGCCTTTTCAGCTTTCTTCCCTTGAGCCAATTTCTTCAGGGTGTTTAGAGGGTTCTGTGTTGGTTTCTTTAGGGCCATCTCTCCTGTTACAAAAAGAATTCATACAAGGGTTAATTATCGTACTCTAAGACAAAAGACTAGGAAAGAAAACCGCTTATCAGCTCAAACCTTTTTCGAGGCCAAATAACCTTTAGAAATACAAAAGTTTACAAGACCTGAAGAGATCAAGCTAGCATCAACAAGAAGGGATCTCTGGCTGGACATTGAGGGCCTAACCATCTTAACCCTTCCTAAGTTCAGAGCTAGAAGCTCTAGTTGATAACTTTAAGTGATTATGTTCCCAAAAAATCTAATCACCTGGACATTATTGTTGGAACTCCATTCACCACCGATAAAAAATCACTTATTCTTCGAATCCTTATTACATGATGGATTATTTGTAATAGGATTACATTTTTTAGGTCAAATTTGGAGATCATACTATCCAATATTTTTTGTTGGGTTCATTTTCAACAAATACATATATTTAATTTCCTTAATTATGGGATCAGAATATGAGATCTTACTCTAAAGAACATACCGACCTAACAAAATTCTCAAACTATTGAGGTTTAGTTGATAAGAGGTAATCCTAAAATACTCAAAAATCTTAGTAAAATAGTTTTAAAAAGGGAGTCTGACATTGAGGTGAAACAATTTTTCAATAAAGGAAATTTAACCTTCAAGAGGACAATTAGAAAGTTCGTTCACCTCAAGGACCCTAAGATAAATGTCCTTTGGGATATTGTAACAACGGGTATAAGTCTTTAGGTCTGATTCCATGGTTGCAAAAGGGTACCGTCTGCTTTAAAAGCTATCATTTGTTCCATTGTTTCTTCAGAAACTGGGGAAGAATCAAGGACGATGGCCAGCTCCTCTTCAAAGTTGTTTCCCTCAAGAGTAGTCTCGTTATAACTTGAAACATAATCCATTTTTGTTTACAAGATTGAGAAAAATAAATTATCAAGGGCTGCTCAGGACTATCAACAATTCAAGAAAATTCAGCGATGGTATGAAATCCTAGAAAACTATGCAATGCGCATCTTAACAATAAAAAATCCCAAGTCAATAAAAGGAATCTGAGGAATGCGAAAACTTACCAGTTTTTGCCAAAATAAAAAGGTAGTTTGAACAAAGAACAGTACGTTGGGACTTGTAGAAAAATCGAATTCCTGGCAAGATTATCTACAACAAGAAGAGGATTGTAGTCCAGAATAAAAACAGTCTTGGCAAGATTAAAAGAGGGTTATAGTTCAGAATGAAGACGGTCTTGGCAAGATTAGAAGAGGGGTTACAATTTAGAATGAAAACGATCTTGGCAAGCCTATCCATAACAAGAACAGGATTGCAGTCCAGAACAAAGGCAAAACTAAGTCAAATGCAGAATCCAAAATCCTTTTTCATCCTAGATTAACTATCACCATTCTCAATGGAATTAATAACCAAATAGATTAAACTTGGTGCCTGATTTCTCTACTTTGGTAATGCTTTTACTGCAATTGTTAATCTAGAAAGAGCTTAAACACAAAGAAAATGCAAATAAAGACACTAGAAGGTAGAAAATGGGTATTTAGGCAAACGAGAAATCTCAACCGTTAAAAGGAAGATCAAAGCCACATCGAAAGGAAGATCAAAGAGATAATCATCGGAATACGAAAAGAAGGCGGCAATGATGAGGACAGAAGAAATCTTTTAGGACCCAAAACAACTTTGTCTTGTGGGCCACTTGAAGGTAGACACGTAGATGAAGTCTTACGGAATTCAAATTAAGCATTTAAAGTTTGTGTGTATATGGGTTCTTTCAAGTTAAGACCTTTAGTTTTTGTCAATAATTAATTTTTCACTGAAAATTAGGGGGCTTGATGTTTGGGAAAGAGCCTGGGGTATAGATGAAGTCCAATGAGCTTTAAACCCACTAAATACTATTAGTGTATATTCTAGAACACATTCTTGTTGTCGGGTTCAATGTTATAGATCTTGTATTATTTTATATTGTCAATGAAAGAAGAGTTCTTTATTCACATATATAAACTGTTTTTTTTTATTGAATTATACTATATAATAAAGTATGTGTGAGAAATGTCTAAATAATTTATTTAATAATTAAATAAAATTGTCAAAGTTGTTCCCTACGGATGTTTTATTGATTAGACAGTCATATCACATAGTAGGTATACTAGATACCATCGGTGAATATTATGAGATGATATTAGTATGGGTAACAATGAGAGTTATGTCATAAAAGCATTAGTATGGAGAAATAGTTACATAATTATTTCTTGAACATAACTAAACTCACGTGGTATGCATGTAGTCAATGATATATCGTGAGAATGTACTAGTGTACAAAGTGATCTTTTGATCTGAGACATTAGAGTTAAGGCTCATATGGATGGGTGTAATTCATATTATATATACGTACGAGACTAGTCTGTCTTGTATAAAAGTCAGTTTGGTTATGTGTTGTTCATATTAGCATTCGGATGATGGTCAAGATGGGATCCATTGACTCGATAATTAAAGCGAGAGTTTTTGCTAATTTTTGTTGAGTCGATTTCCTAGACAAATGTCAATAAATATCTAAAATTAAAAGTTTTTTGCTAGAGCAAACTTTACAAAAACCCACACGAAGAGTTCATGTTTAAGGATGCACATTTAGGGAAATGGGGTGGGAAAAGGTTCACCCATCCCCATAGCCATTTCCCTTAACCTCCCCCATCTCCACCCCTATCCCTATTTACCCCTAAATGGGGATAGGGAATTTTGGGGAGAAGTATCCCTATCCCCAACCCCAGTTCCCCATTTTCCCCATTTCCCTAACCCCAATTCCCTATTTTCTTTTCCCCATTTCCCCCGTTTCCTTTTTCTCGTTACCCTCATTTCTTTGTATAGAAAAAGTTATAAATAAAAAAAATATTTTATCACAAATACAAGATAAAATCTATTGGTGCATTACAAATACAAAAAAATAAAAGTTTTATAACAGTCAAATATCACATACGAAGTAATATGCATCCCCATTTGATAGTTATATATTTTTAATTGATTTAATTATCTAAAATAGAGTGTTTGGTCTAGTGTTATAACACTTGTTGTAATTATGAGAGGTCATGAGTTCAATTCTTATAACACTTTAATTTTTAAAAAAAAAATTTCTTGAAAACTTGAATTTGGGAAAATGGGGAAATAAGAATGAGGGAAATGGGGATAGAGGGTGGGGAAATAGGAAAATGGGGATGGGGGGAGGAAAATGGGGATGGGGTGAGCTCCCCCCATCCCCATCTCCATCCCCATTTAGGGATAAAAATCATTCTCATTTTTCCCCTGTTTCCTTATTTAGGGATAAAAATTTTTCCCAAATGAGGACGGGGAAATGAGATCCCGAGGTTAAATGTGCAACCTTATTCGTGTTGGAAAGTTCAAAATATATTGATCGACATTTCATGAAAAATTGATACTAGGGTTTTGACATCCACGATCCATTTCTCAATTAAAATTGAATAACGGAAAGATTTTATCCACACAATATGTACAATCAGATTAATGTTTGATTATGATTTAAGGGTTGTGACACATTATTAGATGTTACTCATAGTCGTTGAGTTTGTTGAATAGTTCAAATCCGAAGAGTTCGAATACAAATCACGGCTAACCCATAGTGATTTTTCATGGTTACACTAATATTCTTGTGCATTAGAAAGTTATAGAAGAGTGTTAAATGTTTTCCAGATAAGGGTTAACACCTTCAAGGTAATATAGGGTTGATATATATATATATATATATATATTAAGAATTCTTTAAGTTGTTAAAGAATTAATCATTTTATATTTTTATGTAATTTAATGTAAATTACATGTTTAATGGATAATTTTGATTATCCAATGACCAAAATGTTATGAGATTTTATTCATCATAACCTTACATTAATTATGAATTAGTACTTCACTAATACAAATATTATCCTTAATGGATAAGGAAGGACAATATATAATTAATGAATTTGCAAAGAGTCTGGCAAAATAAATAAGTATTTGTTTAAGAAGTCCTAAGTATAAAAGGGAGCATTTAATGCAATTCGAAAGGATTGAAACAATTTCTCTCACGTCCAAGAGTTGGAAATTAAAGAGAAAAATTCTCCCATTTGGCTAAGCTTCCTTGCATGCATTTAGGGGTGTAGATTGAAGAGAGCTTATAATTTTAAGCTTATTCTTCATCAAGAAATTAAGTCAAGAAAATGTATGTTTGATACTTTAGCTTGATTTCAACATATATTTGATATATGTTGTTAATTTGTTGATGTGATGCGTGAAAAATTTAAGAGTTTTAATGCATTTAGGCCATAGATCAACCCTTACAAATACAAGACACGGCCTTAGCCAAGGTCTCACTGAAGACAAATAAAATCTGAGGCCTATCCGAGCCTGTGAGATCCTGATCATGACATGACAAAAGTTTCAAACACAACAAGGTCTAAGACTTCCTAAGTTCAACAAAAGGTTTCCGGCCTAGACGTAGAATTTTTATACCTCTTTAACCAATAAGGGTCTCGAATGTAATATGACAAAGATTTAGGGTAGACCAACAAAGTCTAAGGTCATTCCTGTTAGAGAAAGAGAGTTTCAAGTAAAGTGTGAAATTTTTTAGACTTCTCAACAATTACGTATCGTCATAAAATTCAAGTTCTTTTCAAACTTTTCATAATAAGTATTTGTGGCCTAGTAGATGTAATATACATATACGGCTTAAGATTTTGTGATTTTTGGAATACCAACGCTTATGAAATTAAGTTTTCATGATATCCAGAATGTTAATAAGTTGGGGATTTTGATTTTCAGATTCTTTAGAATTTTAATAAATTTGAGAGACCTAATGACTGAAGAAAGGAATAACCTATAAAAGATAACTAAGGGTAACTAGGTAGATAGGTTAGAACACACAACATAACCTTGCATAAATTTTCGTTGTCATTGTGTTCTCTATAAAACACAAAAAAAAAAAAAAATCATGACTTAAGCATCGAAAGATTTTGGTCGGACCACTGGTTATTACTTTTAAGAGTATTTTTTTTTTTGCTGTTTTAGGTGAAATAATTATTGAACAAATAAAGAATACTGATTATGGTGTACAGAGTTCCCAAGAGAATTTTACTGCGTCAACATTTTTAATCAATAAATTTTATTTTTATTTATCCAATTTAGAAAAATAAAATTATTTTAATCATTTTATAATTTTTGTTTAGTCAATTAACGTTTAAATAAAATGATTGTACTGTTCATAAATACTTTCTGTTCATTTTAATAAAATATGCATCTATATGTTATTTTACCAAATCTCAGAAGAGTATGTGAAAATATCTCATACTTCTAATAATATACATTAAAACAAATAGTTCTTTATAAATATACATTCACATCTCCTTATTCTTCTCAAAAATATTTTGTAATCTCTCAAACAACCTCTATTTAGGGATAACAATTTTACTTGCAAATTCTCTACAAACCGACCCTCATGTGATAGGTTTAGTATGTTTTTTAGCATGTTTGGGAAAATAAATTAAAATCCGTAACGGGTTTGGGACTGATATGAGTGTGGATAATTATCTGCGAATATCTACAACTGGTATTCGCGGATATATAATTTTTTAATATTTTATTTTAAAAATACTAAATTGACGTCATTTTAATGTTAATATTAAAAAATTATCAAAACGACGTAGTTTTAATGTTATAACATAAATATTTAAATCTCCTATGCACATATCGTTTAAAGTTTATTTCTTAATTTTTTTATTTTATCTTTAAATTTACATAATTATTCTTAATATAAAAAGAAGTGAGTCAAAACATTAAAATAATTTAATTAAGTTGTATTTTAAATTAATTATGTATGAATTTGTAAAATAATTATATTTTTTTATGAAATCATTGTTATCAATTTTATTTTTTGTTATATGTACTTGATATTTTATATGAGTAATATATTTTATTTTGAATTAATGTCAAATTTTATAATTTTAATGCTGAAAATTCCTTTAAAAATCCACTAAAAATGCGCAGATATCTGCACAAATTTAATAAATGTTAAGTATTCGTTTAAATAGGTTTGGTAATAAAATGTTAAACCCACTATGAATTTGGTATTGAATTTTTTTTTTTTTTTTTTTTTTGCAGATACAAGTTTGAAGATATTCGTCCCAAACCTGATTCGTTATAATGTTATAATATAAATTTTCAAATCCCCTACGTACTAGGCACAACACACTCATTCTCAATTGTATTCAAATCTTTTATTAAGTTTATGTATTTAATATTTTTTTATTAGTAATTAAATATTTATTGATTTTATAGTAATATTAAATCTGTTATTTTTTTTTGTTAAGAGTAGCTTGCAAAATCAATATGTATATTGATGTCATAAAATAACATTTATCATCTCTATCAAATAAATTATATGTATAGAATTGTTCATGATTAATAGAGTTTAAAATTTATTTCTTAAAAACTATTTTTTATTTTATTTTTAAATTTACATAATTATTCTTGATATAAAAAAAAGTGAGTCAAAACTTTAAAATAATTTAATTAAGTTATATTTTGAATTAATTATGTATAAATTTATAAAATAATTATATTTTTTTATAAAATTATTGTTATCAATTTTATTTTTTGTTGTATGTACTTGATATTTTATGTGAGTAATGTATTTTATTTTGAATTAATGTCAAAATTTTATAATTTTAATACTGAAAATCTCATTAAAAATTCACTAAAAATGCGCAGATATCTGCGTGGTTTTAATAAATGTTAAGTACTCGTTTAAACAAGTTTAATAATAAAATATTAAACCCGTTACGAATTTAGTATTGAATTTTACGGATACAAGTTTAAAAATATTCATCCCAAACCTAATTCATTTATCATTCCTACCTATATTATTCTAGGTTTAATTTATCAAATAAAAATATGTTACTTCAAATTATTTTTCATCAGAGAAGAAAATCACCAAAACACAGACAAAATCGGTGACAAATGCAATTCTAGTCAATATATATATATATATATATGATAATTTTATTTAACGAAGGAACTATAGAGAAGTACTTTATTTAAGCAAAGAGAAAATAGAGCACCTTTCCCAAAGAAACTTAGACAAATCCAACTAGTGTGGACAATGGTCATGTCACAAACTTGACCAACCCACCGTCATCCTTCCCTTGCTATTCGACATTAATTGCAGCAAAAGAGTATGAGAGAGCACTGTTGTTACATGTAATCCCTTTCTCTTTTCATAGTCAGTCCCGTCACATTACATATTTCTTTCTCTGTCACTTTAAATCTATTCAATATTTCTTACAAGAAGATAAAACGTAATTAACTAAAAGAAAATATTATGTGGGTTTGATTATAAATAATATTGTTTTTAAAGTAATGGAGGTCAAAATTATAAACATTTAAATATAAAATTTTTAGAGTTAGCAATAGCATCATAATACACAAATTATTAGAATGTGATACTAACTATGCTAAAATTATAAGATCTGAGTATTATAACATGTCAAATTAACACAGAATTATCATCCATAGTGATGCGAAAAGGTGCTATGAAGATCTTGAGTTAATTTATTTTTTATAAAATTTTAAGGATATTACCATTAAAAAAAGTTATCAAAAATTATTTTTGATGTACCCTCGCTCTTTACATTCTCAAATATATTTTTTTCAATCTATAAAAACTTTATAAAGAGAGAGAGAGAGAGAGAGTTAACATTCATGAGTGTTTTTGATAACATAAGAAAAAATTATTTGACAAAAAATTAGTAAAAGACATAATTCTTGTATCACTCAAAATAAAATAAAAAATAAGAATACAAACTATTTATTCAAATTATTATATGCAAATAGTGTAGCATGATAATATTGATAAATAAAAATATAAAAATTAATTTTGTTAATTTTATTAATGTAAATCATGTGATGATTATATAATAGTGTCACGTTATTTTGTAACCCATAATTTGTATCTTAATTACTTGTTCTTAAAGTAATCATAGTAAACTAGAAATATAACCCGAACAAGGGAAGATAAACAATGAAAAAAAAATCAAGAAAAATGGCATTTATCTAAATGAGTACATAATATTGTAATAATGTATATTTATTACAATAATTCATTTTAGGGTCTATGCTCATTAAATTAATGGAAAATTCCTGGAATATAGACACGAGATTTCAAGTGGGTACAAGAATTTTTTTTATTTTTTTATTTTTTCTTTTTAAGAAGTACAAAAGATACTGATCTCAACTATCAAACATGTGACATTCATTGATGTAAAAAGTGATTTGTCTAAATGTGAATTCAAGCTGGAAAAATTAACTGATTTGTCCAAGTATAAAAGTATCGTATATATCGTACATATGCTCATTTATTTCTTTGGGTTGTAAAACTGATATTTGGTCAGTTGGTTGGGTTCTTGTTGAGCTTCTTCTAGACCAGGTTAATGAATTATTTGACAATTCAAACTTTGCATTACCTATAGCTTCAAATTTTTTTAGTTTTACATGGAAACCATAGTAATGGGTTATGGAAGCTGCAGCAGTGAACAAGTCTTATAATAAATATAATATTTACTTATGAATTTTCTTTTCTAGAGGCAATGCTATATCTACTGACCATATATTTATGTAGGTCTCTGCGAGATGGGCAGAGACAAGAGCAAGATACATCTATTTTAGTAAAATACTCCCCAACATTTTCAGTATTTGTTTGGATTGTTCGTGTTTGTGTTGTATTCATCTGAGTTTATATGTTCATAGCAAAATAATTTTCTTTTAGTGTTAATATTATATTTTACATATATTTTAGTTACGGTACATTAATTAAATATTAATTGTATATGTGAAATTCGAGATTATAAAGTGATTTAATTATTATAAATTTTGTATTAAAAATATGATGCCACAAAAGATGCCCCTAGACAATACCATATATAATATATTCGTCACTTGCCTGATTGAGATGGGGTTGATGTGGCTGGATATCCCATTTAACAATTCCAAACATATCCTATCCTGGTAATAATCTTAACAAATATATCATGTCCAAATCTTCATCATTTAGATATGCAACCAAGGTAAGTTTAAAAGTACGTTTGAGAAAAAATTAGTGTAACTTTTAATTTGGAACAGATGTGGAATAAAATCATTAACAAATGGTAATGATGATTAGTAATATTAATTGTCAATTATAGAAACAAACATATTATACAAGTTAACTGTTGTATTTTCAAAATTAGATTAAAAAGTATAACGGTTTTAATTATTAACTATTATTATTATTTATTAACTTTTGTAAGATGTTGTGACAGGTAGCACATACTAAAATCAATGGCCAAGATTTATTTTCTATCTTTTTTTTTTTGTTTTTCAATCTCTTAAAATTCAACAAACTTCCCCTCATCCTTCTTACACAATCTCTTTTTTATTTTTTACACAACAACAATTCTACTATGCAAGGCTACAAAACAAGTTAAAGAAACCATAATTTGATTGAATAGTTCTACTTTCATTCATTTATTTATTTGTGAGGCATTTCACCAAACATGTGCTAAAATTGAATCAATACTTTCAATTTCCAAGAAAAAAAAAATTAAAGTTAATATTTCCTTTCTCACAACAACAAAATCAACTATCTACCCACTTTACAGAGATTTTAAAGAAAAAAACTTTAAAACAAAGTGCGATTTTCAGAACAAAAAATAATAATAATAATTATTATTATAATTATTGCTCCATTGTGATCTTACTCCATTGTTAGTGATCACCCTCTAACATTTTCTTACAACCAAACATCATCCATCACTTCTTGATCTGCTTTTCAGTTCCAATGCATTATAGAAGAGAACACATATATAACAAGTGGAACTATTGATGGTTTATATGCCCTGTATATCTTCTTACCTACATTTTAGTAGTAATAGCTCTATATAATATATCAATAAATATAAGCATACATTTGTAATTCCATTATGCACGAACCATAATATTGCAATCTATATATGTTGTCACTAAGTATATAATTATTTTCACTCAACAACCGATAATCTCACAGCACCATCATCTGATCTTGAATCCCCAGCTAATTCGAAGAAACTCAATTCCCTAACAAATTTAATGTTTTCAAAATAAATAAATAAATAACAAAATTATTTTATTTTTAATTTAATGTTTTCAGTGATTTCATTAATTAAATATCATGTAATAATTAATTTATGAATACATAAATTAATTTGATTAATCTTTATTGTTAAAGAAGAAACATTAAATATAATCATGTTATGTTTTTAGTTTTAAATTATTTTAATTTTAATTCTTTTAAACAGACCAAGAAAATAAAAAATGTATAATATGTCATTCTCAAAATTATTTGAATATATATTTAAATTTTAATTTAATTAAATATGATAAAAGCAATAACATCACAAGATTAAATAATTAATAGTCAGCGCTAGTTGGTTTATCTGGTAAAATCTTTGAGTGTATAAGTAGTATGAAATTTAAACTCCCTCACATCAGATTGAAAGAGTTTGATTTATTTTTTATATTTATAAAAAAAATTCAAATAATTAATGATTATTATTTAATTTCTAAAGAAGGTTTTAAAGAGAAAGAGGGGGGTCATTTTCAAGAATAAGGAAAACATCACAAAGTTGTTTTATAATTTATTTCTAAAAGGTAGAATTTATATTTTTATATTTTAGGAATACTTATTTCACAAAATGTCTACCAATCATATACTAAGAATTCACTGAATACCTTTCAATCAAGCATGTACAGTTTCCAGCTCTTTCTATGCTTACGGGGTACAAGATTTTCATCCTTCAACATCAGTTAAATGTAGAAGGTTTATATTAAAAAGTAAAGACAAAACTAATCTCATCCAAAATCCCTCCATAATACAAATATGGCAATTTTTAAGGGAAAAATTCAAAATCTCTTGACAACAAGGCAAAAGTATATAACATCCCAAAATTAAAGAACCAAACTCTTTCTATGAAAATATTTTTTTCTATAATTATAAAAATATGTTTATTCCTTTCTTATCCTTCTCTTATCACTTATATGATCCTAGTCTATATAATAATAATCAAGCACTTTATAAGCTTTTTTTTAAAAAAAAAAAAAATCTACACCTCAATTTCTTCATTTTCTACCCATAAATATTAGGAGAAAGTCTAAAATACATCTATGGAATTGTAGTACAAAATTCATTAACTCAAACTTCTCCGATCCTTCACTCAATAGACTCCAAATTCATTCTTTCTACTTGGATACCACATTTCCTTCTACTGTTAGTGTTCTCTGTCACTTTGTTAGGAAAATATGTTGAAGTTACTAAGGATACTTCAATATATAACTAATCTTTCTATTGTGTAACTTTAATAACGAAATTATTTTAAGGCCGTAATTACAAAGGTATATTGCCTATGTTAAACTCAATCGGAAGTAAGTTTATCCTCCAACAGCACGTACCTAATGCAATCAAGGTAAGCTAAGGACAATCATTATCGTTTTATAATTTTTTTTAATAGAATCTAATTCAATTTAATCTGCTTAAATTGATTGATCTAATATAAAACTACTTATTTAAGTGGATTTTTTTAAATATATATATATATATATGTGTGTGTGTGTGTGTGTGTGTGTGTGTGTGTGTGTGTGTGTGTGTGATATATATATATATATATATATATGTATAAATCAAATTCCATTCCTTCTAGCGTCAGCAAAAACATTCGATTGATGT
>JAXCLQ010000005.1:7646100-7656441 GCA_035584115.1 Cedrela odorata | reverse complement strand
ATAATAAGTAATAAGTGATGAAATTAATTTTATTTACAATAAAATTTACTATAATAAAATTAAAAATTTTAAAAATTAAAAATGTTGTAATTTAAAATAAAATTTAAAATACACTAAAAGATAATTTTTATTTTTCCTTTAGTGTATTTTTAAATTTTTAAATTTTATTTTAAATTTCTTTATTTTTATTACCCCTAACTAATTTCTTTATTTTTTTAAATATAGATAATAAGCAATTAGTTATGAAAGTAATTTTATTTACAATAAAATTTACTATAATAAACTTATTAATTTAAAAAAAAATCCAAAAAGGTTGTCAATTTCAAAAATGTTAAAAAATTAAAAAACACTAAAGAATAAGATATTTTAGCGGGAATACTGTATAGTTTAATTAGACGTAAAGGTAAAAGTATTCAAATTACATAAAATTAATCTGTTTGATAAAATTGAATTAGAATTGATAAAAAATGTAAACAGGCTCAAATAAATTTATTTTTGAAAATTTTCCTTTTTTATGATTTTTTTTGACAAAATAGCTCATTTAACAAGTCCATACTTATATATAATAAGAGATAGAAATAAGATTTAATCTCAGTCAAAATATTAATTTTTAGATCCAATAACCCTTTGTACAATATATGGCTTAAAATCTCTATCAAATGTCGAGAATTTCGATATTTGGTAAAAAAAAAATTCTATTAAACATCAAGATTTTTGACGTTTAACAAAAATACATGATCAAACCGTCAAGATTTTCTATATTTGATAGATATTTTTCATCAAATATTGAGATTATTGACATGTAAGTACAAATGAACGAATTATGTTATAATTTTTTTACACAATTTAAATATTTAAATAATTAATAATATACTTATATCATTGTTACTTATTTTATTTTTGACAAATTAACAAGTTATTTATATATGAGACCCAGAAACAAATAATACTAATGTAAATATATTCTCAATTATATAAATATTCAAATTACATAATAAAATTATAATATACTTGATTTATTTATGCGCATATTATAACAAAATATATTATTAATTTTTTACTTTAAAACATAGTATAAACGTAAAAATTATTCTTAATTATAAAGTTGATAATGTCGACATAAAGAAATTCTCAAATTTTTATATTATAATATGGAATTATTAATGTTTAATTGAATATTTTTATCAAATGTCGAGAATATTGACATTTGATAAAAAAATTTAGTCAAATAATGAGATTCTCGATATTTGATAGATGGTTTTGGCCAAACGTCAATATTCTCGATATTTGATAAATATTTCAAACTAAATATTGTATAAAAAAAATTTAATTTAAAAATTAATATTTTAGCTAAAATTAAATTTTATTTTTACTCCCACTTTAAAAAATATTAACCTGTTAAATGGGCTAATTTGTAATAAAAAAAAAACCTTTTTTTTTTTTAATTGAAGTCCTTACTAGTTCTGATCCCATTTCTTTCTATATTTGAAGTGCAGGCTCCGGATCGATTTGCTAGTTTTCAGTGGCTCCTGATCCCAAAGAATCGCCCGACAATAATCCGGGTCTTCATACCAACCCGGATGAGGTTACGAAAGGATACATCATGAATCTATATGTTTCTTTTTTCGGTTGGTTGATTCGTGATTGTTTCTAAATAAGGATTATTTAAAAAAAAAAAAAAGCAATTGGTTATTCCAGATGTTTCGAATTAAGGACCCCAAAGTAAGTCTTGATTTCTATTCTCGCGTGTTGGGCATGTTTTAAGTTCTTTTCTTCAGGGTTTTCGTTCTTACTGTACTGTGACGATTCTGAGATGCGTGGATTTAAGGTTATTTAGTGAATACTTATTGCTAATGCTCATGTGCAGAAATATTGGAGAATTAACTGTGGGCAGTATGTGATAACATGTTGTATATATAATTTGATTTGTAATGACACGCCTCATCATTTTTTACTAGTAATTCGGGTTGTACTGGCATTGCTTGTTAAACTGCTCATTTAGCTACCCACAGTTATTTTTTAGTGAAAATTATTGTTTTTTCCCAGGATATTTAAGGTTACTTAAGAGGTTGGATTTCCAGAAATGAAGTCCAATCTATACTTTTTGGGCTATGAGGTAAGAGATAAGTAACATGGCATCTATGAGATTCATGCCCCCCGTTATGTCTGTAGATGGTATCTGTTTCTTTGAGCAATGCTATTATCCATGAGTTAAGTATACCATCCAGATTGTATCTTTTGTAAATGGTTTATTTCTTGCTAATATTTGTATATCAAAACTCACGAACACTGTTAGAGCTGGGAATTTTAGGTTTCTTAAAGAAATGGTAGAGTTTGGGTTTTTGAATTCACTGACATTAATGATGTTTTGATCTGTGAAGACATTTGTTTCAAATATTTGGTTTGTGTAGGATTCCGCATTGGCTCCAGGTGACCCAATTGATAGAACAGTTTGGATGTTTGGGAGGCCAACTACAATTGAGATAACACAGTATGAGTTGTGGTTTTTCTCTGCAAAAGCATCTCTCTTGAGATCATTTATCAATTATCTCTAATTTTTTAATACATCTTGCTGTAATCGGGGAACTGAAACTGATCTTAAATTCAAAGGTTCTCGTAATGGAAATTCTGAACCTCGTGGCTTTGGTGTGTAGCATACAGAGAATTTTTTGTCTTCCTCATTATAAAAGGTTGACTTATGAGCCAATTTAAGGGAAATGCCAATAGCTCTTTTATGCCCTCTATGTTAAAAAGAATGTCAGAATATTCTGGTTTTTGACTTCATGTGCTGATTTATTGAAACTTACATGAAAGCGATTGATCTGATTGGTAAATCCGATCAAAATTTTCTGAAATTCTTTTATCTTTACTATGCTAAGAATTTGGCTTCTACTTGTCCAGAGGAGGAAGGCTTAGGTGGAGCTGATTATGTTGGTTACGGTTTTTACCATGGTTATGAAATTCACTGCCAAGTTCTTGGGAAATTTATGCATGACATTATATGAAGGAGCAGTACACATACTAACCTCAGCTTTGTTGGTAATTTTTAAGTAGGGTCCATTTTTTGTGGTCTATATATTGATGCTTTCCACCACTATACTTTTTAATAGTGACAGATGAAAAGGACCTATATATATATATAAGAAATACATGCTTACATCTATCTATTTCTTTATTTCTGGAGAGTGATGAGTTTTTCAGCCACTATTTATCTTATTATCTGTTTTTGCTTCAATTGATTTCTCTTCGAGATTGTCACAATATCTGAAGTTCCAACTTGTCATATTTTGGTTTTCAGGGCCCATTGGCATCACTGCTGAGGACACATACAAGGCATGTGAGAGGTTCGAACGTCTAGGAGTGGAGTTTGTTAAGAAACCAGATGATGGTAAGACACCTCTTTTAGATAATAAAATATCAAGCAAACTGTGATGATTTCTAGACGAGTATCATCATCTCAATTTCAAATTATCTAGTATCTTGCAAGATAAATCATGACATTTATTATTTGGAGGATTCGTTACCCTGTACTTATTGCACAAATATCTAATTTTGTTGTCTTAACAGTTTGTATTGCGATGCTCTTTTAGCTATAAATTTTTATAAGTCTAAATTCAACAGTTTTGTATTGTGATATGCTCTTTTAGCTATATACATATATTTTTTGTAAATATTTATAAGTCTAAAATCAAAAGTGAGCAATCCATTAATGTGTGGATTGGTGGGTGGATGCTCGTGCTTGTATTTTGCATCTATAAGGGTAATTAGCATATACCTCTCCTATGGTTTGTCAAAATCACAAGTAGAGAATTTTTGGCCTTAATCGGGGATACCTCTGCTTGATGTAACAGTTGTTTTGATTGTCTCTTAGCATTAAGTGTAAATGAGTAATTACAATGAAATCAAGCAAAAAAAAAAAAAAATGATTTTAGGAGTAAACCCATGTGCTGTAACAGTGACTAGTTACATCTGTCACTGTTCAAGCAGAACCTAAGCCATGGTTCTATGCATGAAGAAAAATTGGTCTATTGGTTACAATGAGGAAACCTTTGCTTGAATTATTCTCTTTAAGCAAGCACCTCGCTATTTTTCTGTTGCTAAACACTCTTCAAGGACAAAAATTCAAGTAGCAGTGACTAGATAATTAATTTTGGGAGCTCAGAAGAATTTATGGCTGTGAGTCTTATAGACCCAAAGACTCCACCTTCCCACAAGGAAGAAGTGAAGTTTGCAACATGGACAGTCAAATAATCTCAAGGTCGAAAGACAAGGAGAATGAAAAGGATCTTTATGAAATAGATTCCGCTTTATCTGGGCTAATTTTCAGGCATAGTGGCTCAAATCAAGAAAGGTGACGATGTAGAGATAAACAAATAAGAAGCTCAATTGGAGGATCAGGGTGGAGAATAATAATGGGGGCCTCTCTTAGATCTGGTAATGGTCTCAAGGTCCAGTGATACAACTTTCACCCTTGTATGCAGTTATGGAAATTAGTTTCAAATTTAATTCGCCAATATGGAGAAGCATTGAAGATTATTCTTGGCTTATGTTTTTAAAAAGAAGCAAGATTTCCTTTTGTAGTTCCATAACTGAGTAACTCAGGTGCATAATCCCTAGCTTTGTGTGAGTCAAGATTCATCAGCTGTGGTATGAAGCACTTCTACATCCTCTTTGAATGTAGTTTAGGATGTTTTCAATAGAGCACCAAGTTTGTTGTAGCATTTTTAGGAAGGGCTCTCTAATTTTTTCATACATTTTTTGTACTTGAAATTATTCTAACATGGGAAAGAGTTAGATGTTCTTGTTTAACCCTTTATAGAATACATAAATTCTTTTTGTTTGGGTTAGAGATATAGCCTTCTTCTGTGCTGCTAATGCATTCGAATAACATTTTGTGCTACTATTAATTCTCATTTCACATAATTGTGGCATTTTTAATCAAATGAAAGTACTGTTCTGAGCCTTTTTTATCTTCTAGTTGAAGATTTTGGTTGTGATGAGATGAAATCAAATGTATATATCCTTCAGTGAATTTGTCAGCCAAGAATATTTTTCCCACAAGTCATTTGAGTAAGTAAACTACCATTCTAACAAAATGAAGTTATACATTTGTGCTTCCGCTGAAAACCCTTTATTTTTTATGGGTGCACCATATCTCATTCTTCATATTTGCATGAATATTTTCCTTTTCTAATGATGTTGATGGTCCTCCATATGTAGCATGTTTTTTGCATAAAAGTAGCAGAAAGCATCAGCTTATGGCTTATACGTTAATTTGATTTTGGCAATAGCATCTTGTCTGGAAGCCATCTCCCAAGTGGTGGTCTTTATAATTATCTCTTCAGCCACATTTTTGTGAAAGAGAGGGTTTTTATGTAATTTTATTTCTTTTGCCCTCATTAAAAACAGTTGGTTAACTACTGTTAAGCCCAATGTATGTGTGATTAAAGCCAAAAATTCTCTCTACTTGTGATTGTGGCAAACCTCAAGGAAGGTATGTGTTAATTCCATGCATCTATAATGTATATGTACACTTTTGTGCATTTTTGTACTTTTGAAGGAAAAGTTGTAGTACAGAAGGAGACTTGCTATGGAGACAAAAGCATAAAGAAAATTAGGATGGGCATCAATATGAAAGTGTAAATGAGATTTTTGAAGATTTTTCAGCCGTCTGCCACTTGGCTGAAATGTCAGCCTCCATCCTCGCATTTTCTTCAGTACATAATAAAGTGTCAATCATGTTTTTGGCAGCTAAGTCAACATTCTGTTTTGCTGTGAGAAAACCTTCACAATAGTGAATAAACAAGACTTTTTCTGTCATAACTAAATAAGGAACCCTTTGAAATGATTTTTCTGCCATTTGGTGCATGTGTTGGAAGCATCTTAGTATAGACTTAGCTTTGTAATAGTCATTGAAATTTGCCGGTATGGAGACAATAAAAGTTAGATCCTTGAGAAGCATCTATTATCAGTGAGCTATATTCTAGGCAGAACCTTTTTGATGAAAATAATTCCTTTTTATCTTAAGAATTTATTGTTTGAAGGTAAAGTCAACTTCTTGATATTGGGTTGGGTTTCCATGGGCTCTACTGAAGTAGTGTGATTGCCCGTACTCTCCTTTGGCCTTGTTACCACTTCCACACACCTTTCAAAAAGTAAGAAGAATATAAGTGAAGGAAGAGGATTTTCAATTTTAAGGTGATGGAGATCTCTTGTAGAGAAAATCCCATGAATATGGTATGTTTCTTCACTGTCAAAGTTCATGTTAGTGCTTCATCATCGGAAGCCGTGACAGTGCTTTGTTTGTTGCTAACTAATTTTATCTTCCAACCAAGACAGAAACAGGAATGTTATCAAAATTTGTGTTATCCTGTTTCATGTTAATATGGCCAGGCAAATAGATGAACTATTGGTGTACTACTTTTAAAAAGTGATGGTTACATGTTTTTATGCAGTAGCCCTCTAAATAAAGCTATTGAAGGATCTGTATGACTGTCATAAACACTTTTTTTTTTAGCTTTTGGACCATACACCCCCATCCCATCCCATCTTAAGCACCCAAAAAAAAAAATCATGTGTAAGAGGGATTCGATTCCTAGAGTGTAACCAACTAGGATGTGATGTAACAGACACTCATTCCTTAACCAAATTAGAAATTTACCTTTTTGATTTCCGTCTAGGATTTGATGTAATATGTTTGTACTTGATATATGTTGCCCTTTGAAAGATTCAAATATGTCAATCATTTTCGAGTGCCTCTACTCTAACTCATGCTTCCGTGCACATTATGTATCTCTATGATAGTATCTACAGTTACATGGTTGTGTAATTGTCTTAGCATATACTAATTTGCTTAGGCCAAGGGGGGTGACTTCATTGCTCACCTGGACTTAAATGACATTTGATGTGAGGTTGACAAAGGTAAGTAATTAAAGCTTATATTTATAATTCTAACTTAGCAGATGAGTTATAGGATACTACAAATCCAGTATAAGTAATAGGATCTTGCAATATGGAATTAATAAACATCTTGTGTTGCTATTTCTCAATGTTTGAGGCGGCTAAAATTTAATTATGATTGCCATAAGTTTACTGTAATTGGATACTCATCCGTCAACAAGTTTTTGTAGGTTTCATGATGCAAAATGCACTTTCAGAACTTGTATGGTGTTCATGCTGGCAATTATAACTGTTGTTGAAAGGTGAATTTTCTTTTATTTAAAAAAAAAAAACACTTCTAAATTTCGTGCTTTATCTATTTTTAAATAGTTGTTTGCCTAAAATTCTGTCAATCTGATTACAGGAAAAATGAAAGGCATAGCGTTCATTAAAGATCCTGATGGCTATTGGATTGAAATCTTTGACATCAAAACAATTGGAAAAGTAACTAGCAGTGTCGGTTGAGATGATGTAGTACACTCAGGTAAATCTTTTGATTTTTCTTTCCGCCACCTTCTCTATTTATTTTTTTATTTATTTATAGTTTTTTTTCCTAAGAAAAAGAGGTGGTAAAGATTTAGATTATTGTACAGGGTAAGTCAAATCAGGAATGATGAACTACTGTAAATGATTTTCATATCAACATCTTAACTTGAGGACTGTAGATGGAAACGGATAATGGTTTTCAGTACTTGGCACCACTACTCTGATTTGATGTTTTATGATATATTTTCATGTATTAATTTATTTTTTTATTGAACTTGATTTTAGAATTTTTATTTGGTTACTTGTGCATTCATTGAAAAAAAAAATAGAGAGAAACTTATTGGGATTATACAAATTGTAAATTCGGAGAACTCCTAAAAGCAGATTGAATTATATACCATTAACTTTGTCGTGAATGATGAATTCATTTCTTAGTAAATAATTTGTTGGAGCCGTTTTAATATTTAGTTAATTCATAAAAGATTTTTTCTTGTTAGATAGATTTTTCCGAAAATTAAGATGAATCCTAAATTAAAAGCTTGGGAGTAAAGCTTCTCATCATCTCTCAAATACTTGATTAGTTGCTGGTAGCAATGTTTACTATCATCAGGGTGGGAGATTAGGGTGGTTTTTGTTTGCCAAAGTGAATAATTCTTAATATTGTTATTTATTATTATTATTTTATTTTTATTATTTTTGCATCAGCTCTTGAACTTAAAGTTAATTGGTTTTGATGCAGGAAAGGAAAGCTGGGATGCATTGTAGACCATACTGTAAAAGACTAGACTTCCAATTCAGTAATAAAATTTATGATTGAAGCACCTATTGTCAATGAGCGTACCTTCTCTTCTGCTTGTTAGTGGAGCATATTAAACAAGAAACATGCTATATGAGTAGGGATGTCAATTTGAGACACGACACAATTATTCGATACGAATTTGATATAATTAAACGAATTCGGATTTGAAAATATTAATACGAATAATAATTGTGTCATATTCGTGTCGAATTTAAAATAATCGTGTCATATTCGTGTCTGATCTGTTTAATTTGTTTATTCGTTTAAGGTACGATTAAAACAACGTCGTTTTATGTCGTTTTAGTACGATATATAAACCAAAGAAAACTACCAAATATTAGGATTTTTTTCTTTCTCCCATCTGCCCCCTTCTTCTTTCTGCTTTGCCTCCGCCTCCGTCCTCTTCTTTCCACTTTGCCACATACGTGCTATCCAGATTCCAGTGTTTTAAGATTACTTTGCCAATTAATTGTGAAAGCATATTGAGACGAGATGCAGAGAGGTAATTTTAGTTTTCTTATTTGTTTCAACAGCTGTCTTGTTTTTATAAAACCTGTAATCCTCTGCAACTAATTATTTTTCCTGCTATTTTCCGTTGTCGTTCCTGCTTCTGCACCTTGCTATTCTTTCTGTTTTACCAGCTGCTTCTTTTTTCTGCTCGTTGATTGCTGCTGCTGGGCTGTTGCTGTTTGCAGCCTCCTGTTGCTGATTTCCTGCTGCTGCTGCCTGCTATTTTCCTGTTTTCCGCAAATTATTCAAGCTTCTGTTTGCTATTTTCTTGTTGCTGTTTGTACTGGTTTTACTTGGTGTTTTTTGCACAACCAATTTGCTGTTTTTGATTATTTGTGTTGGTATCTTGGCAGCCGTCGTATCATTCAAAATTCCAACAATGGTTTTCCTATTGCATAGTATTTGGGTTCGGTTTACAAATTAATGAATGAATTTCAATGATTTTTGTGGCAACAATTTGAGGGATTCCATCTGTGTTTTAACGAGGTTTTGAATTTTAAATTTCATTGGATTTTTCCGCGTAACTTTACTCCTATTACACGGGATGCTTGGCTTGAGAGCTTATCTTGTTTTATGGCACTCTTATTGTGATAATTATTTTTCTTTTGTTGAGCTGGGAGTTGTATGTTTGCACTTTGAAATTTGATATAATCAAGGTAATATTTGTTCACATATTGGTTAATCTTGTATGCTTAAGATTTAAGATTTATATATAACTCTACCACTTTTGTTTTTGAGATAAATTAACTAGTATGAGACAATTTACAATTTAAACGTTGTCTTTTAGTTATTGATATGGTTATAATTTTTTGCTTTCGTATATGTCTTGGCTGAAATACTTGAACTCCATGTAAAGTCATTATGCTTGTAACGAAGACAACAAACACATTTAGTAGTTCGAAAGAGAAGAGAAATTTGAATAAATAGATTTAATTTGTATTTTTAATAAAATTAAATTATTAATATTTTAATTTATTTTTTTAATTATTTTTGTTATAATTTAATCGTGTCTAAACGAATCTTAATCGTATCTAATTAAATCGTATCGTGCTAAATGAATAAATAAATTTAAATGAATAATCGTGTTTAAATGAATTTAAATAAATAATCGTGTCATAACGAATTTTATTAAAATAAACGAATTGTATTCAGATTTAGGATTTTGATACAAATAATAAACAAATCGTATTCAAATTAATTCGAATAATAAATGAATCATATTTATGTCGATACAAATATGATTTATTTATCTGAATTGAAATTTCTATATATGAGTTTTCAATTTAGGAATTTGTTTTTTAATTCTTTCAATGGAACTTGGGTCCTCAAATTGTGTCAAGAAATCCTTAAACCTTTTTTCAAGACTCTAGGTTTTCTTTGACATAACGGTGAAACAACATTTGGTATGGAGTAGAAATATTAGGTATTAAATATTAATAATAAAAAAAAAATAAGTAGGTCTTATTAAAAATTAGTGTTATTAAATATTTATTTTATTTTATTTTCAAAGAAAAGTATAAGCGTCAATCTCAAATAAAACCTTTTATTATTTTAAAAATAAACTTAAACAATGACTCTATGACCTGGCTTAGGTGACGTTATAGTTG